>WBMY01008058.1:576975-707570 GCA_013397315.1 Donacobius atricapilla | reverse complement strand
GCCGTGCCGTGCGCGGGGCGGCCGCCGGGGGCGCTGTGCGCGCAGGGCCGGTTCGCGGGTGTGGAGCGCGGGGTTGCCCGGCGCCAGTGGCTGCCCCGCGTACCTGCCTTCTGCCTCCTCCTGCCTCTCTGCTGCCGGCGCCCCAGGCCAGCCGCAGGATTGCTGTTCAAACACTGACTTGCTGGCGGTGCAGAGAGATTTTGCACCAGGCACTTGTCAGTTTTTGAATAAAAGTTGTAGGGCCGGATAGTACTAAAAATAAAATGCTCTTTTCCTCTGAGAAAACGCAGCCTTTGAATACTGAGTAAATATTTAAATAACAATGTGAAACAGTAATACGCAGTACCTGTACCAGTCCTTCACGTAATGAAACAATTTCACACAACTAATCACATGAAAGAGTGTCTTCAGTTTTCCTTTTCTAGACCACATGAAAAGAACATTCACAATCTGAGTGTTCCTTCTTTATTCTCTTTTCTTTAGTCTTCTGGAACAGGTGAATTTTATTACAAATATTTCTGGAGTTTTTGTAAATGTGTATGCTTATCTTCATTTGTTATTGTTTGTGAACAATGAAGCATTACATAAATAAGTTTAACACTATCTGTGCATTTTGACATATGATGGAACACTGTGACCTAAATAACCATGTTATAAGCAGTTGTATTCAAGGTACAGTGTCAAACTGAAACTGTTCAAGAAGGGTGAAATGCCTTATGCCTTTGTCACAGCTCTAGTTATTAGAGAAAAAATAGTGCTTTTATTTGGGAATGAAGCAGTTAGTTACTCAAAGTACTGAACTTGTGTTTGAAAAAGCAAACCCAAAGATCAAAACCCCTCTTCCAATATTGCAAATCATTCAGTTTATCATATGTTGATGCCCCAGTTGAAAGTCGTACTGAATGTCCTATTCCATGATTAGTGAAGAAGTTCTAAAAAGACATGGACACTATCATCTTTTCTTACATTACTTAAGTTTCTTCTGTTATTCACAGCCTTTTGACTTATTTGTATGAATTGCTGTTTATCTGCAAAGAGATTTTATTTGGCTTTCATAATCTTCTTGTTTTTTACAAATAAGAAGTTTTCAAGTTGACTTCAGTTCTGCAGTAGTGGAGCATATCTTTAATTTTGTGTCCTTTTTTTCCTTTGTGTGGAAGGCACTATTATTTTCCTAAGCACTAGTTTCTAGTTTAGTACTAGACTACAGGAAAGACTTGTACAAAAATGCATTAGCATCTTTAATATATTATTCATTTTTGATTAGTTTTGTTTTAGCAATGTATGCAAAATTTTCTGTATTGTTGCTTTTGTTATTAGAGTTGTTGGAAGTTATTTTTTACTGAAGGGTGACAGAGTTGTGAAAGCTGGGGGGATGTGAGAGCTGTAGGTATCTAGTCTTTTCTACCTGTTTGTTTTGGACATTTCATCCAGGTAATTTTATGCAGGGGTGGAGGTGTTGCATGTCACACAGTGCTTCACAATAACTTCAGTTGCTGGAATGATCTTCGGAAGGGTCCTTTCAGATTTAGTTTAACTAAATGGAGAAATGATTAAAAAAGAACAAGTATTTAAACTTGGAGAATTGTGAGTAAATGATCTAAAACTACCTGGTTGCCTGTTCATACTGCCTCAGAAAGGGTCTGGCCCTGTGAGCTTCTGTATATTTTTCAAATTCAAGTTATTAGATTTACTTATTCAAGTCTTCTTTTATTCTTAACCTCTTTCTAACCATGGTTGTAACTGTACAGTGAAAATGAAAACTTTACCCAGGTCCAGATTGTAAGTGCTTTCCTGGGATTTGTTGCTTTTGCTGTTGGAAGTGAGCAGTAACTTGGGAGTTGTGTGGCTGGTGGGTGGGGAGGGCTGAAGTCTGGAGAAGGAAGGGAGTTTGAAATATCTTCTATGTAAAATACCGATAAGAGATTAGGAAGACTAAATTGAACCTCTTAGAATGAGTTTTAGGAAACTTTTCTGTGCTTTTCCTGTGAGTAGGTGATCTCTGTTCTGAAAAATGATGCTATAAAATGTCCAGAAAATTCTTGTTTGTCCTGCATGTTGTTGCAGGTACTTTGTATGTTCTTACTTTAGTCTAACTTTGCTTGACCTGAGAGTTGAAGCAAGCATGTTGTGGGATTTTACTGTGGTCAATTGGGTTCATTTTTGAGTTTCATCTCATGCAAACTAGCACTGGTTTATTAAAGTAAATGGATTTTTCGGTAGTTTACACCAGTGACCATAGAGTTTGGTGACATTTCAAAACTTACTGCGGGTATCATTTAGCCTAAAGATATCCTTTTAACTATGTTGCATCAAAAAAGAATCGTTTTAAATTAATTTTGACACACCTGTATTATGCAACAGAATCCTTTGGGGCAATGTCTCTGTCAGAAGTATGTGTTAAATGTTTAGCACTTGGTTGCTTTGGATTTAAAATTAAGGTTATAAATTGTAAAGCAGTCTACACAGCTCCTTAGAAAGCAGTTAACTTAGTTGGTTACTTCCTAATTGAATGCTGGGAGGTGTGCAGCTGAGACCTCTGCAAGTTCAGAGCTGTTTTGCCGCACCTTTTTCTTTCCTCTGATGTGTCCCTTGCTCGGCTGGCTCTTGTAAATTAGGGTCTCCTTGGAGCCTGGATTTGGTGTGGGATTGCACTTGGAGGCAGAGTAGTGACCTGCTCCTAAGCGCTGGAGGTGGGTTGGCCTCACTCTTTACCTGCTTTTTCTCCCTGCTCTGCCAGCATTGCTGTGTGCCTCAGCTTGTCATGAGCCGCTTCAGGGAACTACAGAAAATTTGTTACTGCTGGAAGAGGGGCAAAAACATTCTGCTGGAGAAGTTTGCTGAGCTCAGTGTCAAGTCTGCTGTGTGCTCCCAGCAAGGGGCAGGGAGATGAAGTTGTACAGCTTGACCGAGAGCAAGTGAATGGCTTCTGCTTCTTCAGACCCTGGCTGCCCTTGGCCAGAGCGGGGCTGTGCTGTGAATTTGTGTCTTTACACCCCTATGGAGGGCTTTGGATGCAGCAGCACAATTAACTCGGCATGACTGGAAGAGCTGAGTGAGCTCTTGCTCAGGGGCTGGCAGCTCCTGGGGGAGGAAGGGAAGGGCGCTGGTGCCTGTTGGACCCGCCAGCTCACTTGGCCGCTGCCTCAGACAAGAGGCGCTGTATTCAGGGGGCTGCTCTGTAGTAAAGCAGCAGAAACACTTCCGTGGAGAATCAGCTGTTACAGGATACGGTAGTTCGCTTTACTTAAAGCACTTTGCTCGAAAGTAGTTTCTGTGAAGGGCTGTGGTACCTCTCAGATTAGCATGGGTATTATGTTGTCATGCACTTTGCAAAATCAACACGGCTGGGAAAGACCTTTGAGATCCTCAAGTCCAACCTATGACCTAACACCACCTTGTCAACTACACTGTCTTTTCTTAAACAACTTTGTGTCAAATAGCAATGTCAATCTCAGTACTACATCAAAATCTAATTAGCAGTTTGCCTTTTTTTTTTTTTTTTTTTAGGGAAGAATTCTTTATTACAACATTTTTTCATTTTTAATCAAAATGAAATACTGATCTATTAACACTTCATATGCACTATTATATCATAGGCACTGATGCACTCTATAATGTAAACATGTATCTATTAGTGAAATCCAGAGCCAGTTTGCAGTCAGTCATGTTTTACTATCTGTTTCTAATAAAGTACCTGTTTCTAAGAAATACGTCTGGTTTCAGAAGAAAAAGCGAGGTAGTTCTGTGCCTTGTCTAAAGATACTAACTGTTCTGTAAAGGAAATTAATTTTGATTGACCTATGACTATTTGACTAATTAATGTTCAGGGGTTTTTTTGTGTGGATGTTGTTGTGTGTGCCCTGGCGCCCACAGTAAAACTGGAATGATCCACTTCTAGCTTCTGATGGATCTTGTCTGAGATAATCTGGAAACTAAATCCACTTTCAAATAATTTTCCTGTATTTCCTAATGAAATCAAAGCTTAAGATCTGCTAGGGATATTTTGGATCACAAGTACAGCCAAATACCACCTTCATTGGTGGAGCAGGCTGCTTTAAGCTCACAGAATTCTTACATTCTCTGATGCTGCAAAACATTTTCTCTGCTTCTTGGAGCTCCAATATTTATTTTCTTTAGTTGCCAATGTGGTCTAATTTGTACTCTGGTAATGTACCCTTGTATTTTTGGCCAACACTTTGTTTAAATTATAATCCTTTTCTGTTTCTAATGTTTAATATGGCTGCTCTAGAGAGCTAATGTCAACTCCTTTCAGCATTTTATTTTGATAAGTGAAAAACAAGTCAATCTCAGAAAAAAAGATGAATGGCAGCAGTCTGAGGCTGAGCAATCCAGCATCTCACTGCTGCAGGGAAATGAAAGAAAAAGAACTTTTATCTTCTGGTTCTAGTGAGCTATTAAGTTGATTATCTCATGAAACCTCTCTGCTAAAATTTTGAAAAATCAGGGCATTTTGAATAGCCACTGCAATTTTTCGTAACTGTCACACTTTACCATCTCTCCTTTGGCACATCCAGCTGAGGAGAAGGTCTGGAAGAGTTTGGAGCTGGATTCTTGTGGCAACAGAAGTTGTAATGCTCTTGCTTTCTTCTTAGGAATTATTTCTTATGCTGGAAGAAGTGGGTCTTGTGCTTCTGTGCTAATTAGTATTTTTAGAGAAAATACACTTAAATTGCTTCTACTTTACAGTTAAGACTGTGTTAAGCATCACAGGAGCTGATAACTGATGGATCATTTCAAGCAGGTTTTTTTTGTAGTTTATCCTGTAGATCTTAACTGTGTAATGTTGTAGGTGTTTTTGATGAAGGGGATGGATTTTTGTGGTAACCTGAAATAGAAATTGTATGTAACTCTTGAAAGGGTTCGAAGTTATGAACTGTTTGTCAGATACTGCCTTGGTGTAGTGTTCCTGAGCATACAGAGAAGTGGGTTACTTGCAGTTATTTACTGGGTTATGATATATAAAAGAGTTACCAGGAAAATGTCTATTTTTGACTTAAGCTATAGTATGTAGATCTTGGAATTCTGTTTTAAAGAAACCCTAAGGAAATACTTTCTATCCTGAATATGCTACAGTAACAGGAATAACTTTTCCTAAGATTAAAATGAGTATGTGTTTAGAAGGTTTTTCTGTACCCTTAATAACATGGCATACTTCCCCTATAAATTATTAATACATATTTATATACTTGGGAGTATAGTAGTAGTGTGTGGAAGTGAATGTGCTTAGAAAATATTGGGATGTTTCTTATGGACACAGTAAACCCTGCTGGGGTTTTGGGAGCTTTTTTAGTCGCAGGTAGGACAAAAAGGGCTGGAACATTTTTGCATAGAACCAGTCTTTAAACTAAAAATGGTAATTAAGATTTTTATTTATAGATTTTATTGCCTTGAAGTCGGCAAGGTCAGAAGAACAACTATTTCTGTCTGACTTAGGTTTTCTGGATAATCTTTCCTCAATTTTGTGGTGGCCTGATCTTTTTCTATAATTTGTTTTTCAGAAATACCGCTATCAGGATGAAGATACACCCCCACAGGAGCACAGCTCTCCACACATTGCCAATGAGGTGACGGGTCCAGAGCTGGTTCATGTATCGGAGAAGAATCTGTCACAGATTGAGAATGTCCATGGATTTGTTTCCCATTCTCATATTTCACCAGTAAAGGTAGGCATTTTTAAAGAGTGAACTGTTTTGGTATGCTGCTTAGGGATTTAATTTTTTGGGGCAAAAAAATTCATTTGAAACAGCTCTTTCTGTTTTCTATGGAACTGCTCATTTGTGAAATTTACTTTGTAGACAGTAAAGCATTGACTTAGTTCCACACATTCTAACTAGACATGCATGGTAGTAAAATGCTCAGAAAACAACTATAGGTAACTTAAGATTTTGGATGTAGTTTTGAGGGACACTGTGGTTTGTGCTGTTGGTTTTATATTGGATTTTTGGTCAGAAACTGGTAGAGTCAGTTCCGAGTTTGTTTCTAGTAAATATTTTAATTGAGGATCTATATGCAATATATAATAAGCCAAGTGCAATATATGTCCCTAGAGTTTTTCGGCATGCAGCACCATTATTTTCAAGATTTCTTCAGTAACTTGAAGAGACATTTAAAGATGCAGACAACAAACTGAGTGTGAAGTTTGGAAGGGTGTAAGAGCAGGCAGTTTTATTTACTGTTAGTAGATAGGTGTAGCTCAAGCATGTTCTGGATAGAACAGTGTTTTTGTGTGTCGGACTAAATGCTGTTTTCTATAACATCTCTGAGTCTTTATGGCTGGTTTTGAGGGAAAAGTGGAGAAATTGTTTGATACTGGGGAATGTTTGGGCTTTAGAGTGATGAGAAGGGCTTACATTGTGGTAGCATTGTGGTAGCTTGGTACTTTTAGCATGAATTGTTTGTGTGTGATAGTGTCCTTCGTAACTGCAAAGAACAAATGCTGTTACACTGAGAGCAGCCCTGGGGAGAAGGACTTGGGGGTGCTGCTGGATGAGAGGCTGGACATGACCCAGCAATGTGCACTCATGGCCTAGAAAGCCAAACATCTTCTGGGCTGCGTCCAAAGCAGAGTGGGCAGCAGCGAGGGAGGGGATTCTGCCCCTCTGCCCTGCTGGGACCCCACGTGCAGGGGTCCCCAGCAAAAGAAGGGCATGGACCTGTTGGAGCAGGCCCAGAGGAGGGCACAAAGATCATCAGAGGGCTGGAGCACCTCTCCTGGGAAGACAGGCTGAGAGAGTTGGGGCTGTTCATCCTGGAGAACAGAAGGCTCCATGGAGGCCTTAGAGCCCCTTCCAGTACATAAAGCAGCTGCAAGAAAGCTGGAGAAGGAATTTTTGCAAGGTCATGTAGTGATAGGATAAGATGTGGAATGGCTTCAAGCTGAAAAAGGGTAGATTTAGATTAGATATTAGTCAGAAATTCTTTCCCATGAGTGATGAGGCCCTGGCACAGGCTGCTGAGAGGAGGGGTAGCTGCCCCACCCCTGGAAGTGTTCCAGGCCAGATTGGATGGGACTTTGAGCAACCTGGTCTAGTGCAGAGTCTTCAAGCCCATGGTAGGGAGTTTGATCTAGATGATCTTTAAGGATCCTTCCAACCCAAACTATTCTATATTTTAAGAAAAAAATGTTTTGAACCTAGTTATATTTCCATTTTTTCAATTTTGAAGAAAAATTTTGTTGAGTGTATCAGCTCTGTGAGGACACCTTAGAATCAACTGTAGTGTGTGAGTGCATTTAGTAATTGTTTTCCAGCTTTTGTAAAAGTTTTAGTGTATACGATGATATTGAACCAGTGATAGTTACTTATATCTCCATAATGAACTCAGTATTTTTCCGTAGTCTTCAACTAGACAAGCTGAATTCTTTAAGCCCTAATAACCTTCTAGAAAAGGATAACCTTTTAGAAGTGTGCTAAATTGGCCTCTGAAGAGCCTTCTGAGAATACTCATGTGACAAGCTTTCATTTTTGGGAATCACCAGGTCTTCAAACTTTTCTTGTTTATGGAGTTAGACACTCAGTAACACACTTTCACATGTCTAATTCCCTGAATTTATTGATGTTTAGAAAGTAATGAAACACCTTTTATGTGAACCATTAGTAGTAATAATAAAAAATCCTCTAGGGACTTAAGGTCAACTCTGTTTATTCACAGGCTTTTCCTAATTCCTAGAGCAGTTAGTCTTGCCTTTTAGAAAGCATAAAAGAATCAAAAAGGCAAAGAGGGGAGCTGTAAAACTGCCTGGAAGAAAGAAAACTATTTTTGAAATAGCATTAAGCAGAATTAAGAATTAAATATTGTTACAAAACATGGTGAGGCTTTTTCAAAATACTACGTGTCTTAGGTCTTTGAGGAGGATTGCTATTATTTGTCTCACATTGGTAAATGCTGGGAAATCATCACTCAGTAGGGAAGAATGTTCATCAGGGGAGTATTATCACTCAGTTTTTATTACCGTTTTTGGCATATATCTGATTATTTTCAGGTAACTCCTCTCTATTAATTTCAAAACAACGTATAAGAAATTGAAATTGTTCAAAGCCTTGTTCATCTGAAAACTGGGGTGGGTTTTCTAGGTTTCAGTGTTTACCAGCGTTTTGTGTAATTTGGAATTCTGATGCCAATTGACTGCTGGCTTGCTTCTCTCCTGGACTGAAAACCCAAGGTTGCTGTTGTATTATTAGCATAGCTGGTCTGCTCTGCTTTTGGTCTGATGATCTGCAAGGTGTTCATAGTTTTGGATCGCTCTTGCTGAAGGTCAATTTAGCAACAACAGCTCTGATTTAAGAGTGCTTTTTGTGATTTATTTGGTAGGTTGGCTTGGTGCACTGTGCAAGGACCAGGTCTTCACTGATATACAAGATCCCGATTTCTTCAATAGTTCATTGCTTAAGGAAACTAAATGTAGTAGAGAATGTGTTAATGACATGAATAAAATAATAGGTTTATTTTTGGTTTAAATATAAATGTTAAATGCACTTAGTTTCAAATACAGAGTTAGTAGTTTGAAGAAGTCAGTGGTTTTATGATTATGTGTTGCTCTTTAAGCAATGCTGCAGAGGCCAGTAGACTTGAATTTTGAGGAATACCTTCTATAGCAAGCTCTGTGAACTATGGAGCAATATTATGGAAGAACAGAAGGGAAGGTCTGGTTTTGACTAGTTTGCATTTTTTTCTTGAGAGAAGCTTTCAAATACTCTAGGACTTAAAACAGCTTTTACAGCTTGCTTGGACAGGTGGATGCTATTTCAAAGAGTAGTTCCCAATGCCCAGAAATACAAATGCGTATCCCAAATCTTTAGATGATGAGCATGTGATTGGTATTTATCAAAATTTACTGTTGTAAATGAAGGTGGTTTATCTTTTTGGCAGGGGAATGGGCTACCTCAGATTCATATTGGGTTAAAATCTTGCATGTTTGCAATAAGCATAAAATAAGAGAGACTTGCTATACGGATTTAAAGTTTAAGTAAGACTTACAGGTTTTGTCTTGTTAGAATGGAGCTTTGTTAGTTTAAGAAGAAATCTTTACTTCCTGTGTCACAAGTAACAAAGAAGTAAACTTGGCCCAGGAGACTGTGTCCTTTCTTCTCTAATACTGTGGGAAATGGAATGCTAATGCTGTAAAACGGCTTTTTAAGAAGTATTTTATAATAGAGAATCATGAAGAAATAGTGAAAATGGTCAAACTATAAATCCTTCACAAATATCCTGTCCCAAAGGTTTTGCAGAATATTTTCAGGTAGGTGGGCAGCCAGTAGCAGAGCTTCTTCAGTTCGGGGTTAAAAGCCCCCCCTGGAAACGCGCGGTTCCGGCGGGCCGGGCCGGGCCCCGCCATGCGGTGCTGCGCGGAGCAGCCGCCAGAGGGCGCTGCTGCAGCGCGCGTCAATGGCACCCGCGTTCGGCGCGGCGGGAGCGGGAGAACGCGGCCTGAACTTCAACTGGGGTGGTATTAAACTGCTCCAATCAAATGGAATCTGTCACACATACCACATGGTACCAAGCAAGCTTTAAGTTCTGCAGTGAAGTTTTCTATCAAGGAAAAAAGCTTTGAATAACAGATTATTACAAGGGTATAAAATAGTGGGTCATGGTGTTATAAGACCAAAAAAAAAAAAAATCATCAGTAATTTTATTTAGAGCAACCTGAGATGACAGATCATTTATCATATATATATATGATGTAGCATGGCAATTCAGTATTTAAGTGTAGAACTTGATTGGGGCTTCCATGTATTTCTGTAATATATTTGTGAATTATGTTTTAGTATTTGGGACTAATATTTCATTGTTAATGCAGAAACTCTAAAGCAAATGTAATAATTTGTAAGCTACTAAATATATCTTGTATTGGAAAAATATGCCATGGCTAGCATGGTAAATCTTTATCTTACTCTGAAATAAATTCTTAATATTGCAATATTCAATGCATTTCCATTATATCCATAATTCCCATTTGAAATTTGCACAAGTTCCTAAAAACTTTTTTAAGTAGTTGGCAAGTTTATAAATGATGAACTTATCATAAACATGTGGCTTTATGTGGTAACAGGAAGCTAGATTTACTGGCTGAGAAAAGTCTCTGCTGTTCTTTCTTGAATCAAATCTTTTTCAATGATCTATCTGGAAATTTTCACCATAGCACCAAACTTCAAAGGGTGTGAAGAAAACGCCTGCACCTGGTTTGTTCCTTTCATGTGTCACAGGTATGGACAACTGAACAGAAATGTTTTAGTTGGAACATTGTACTTGCTTTTTTAGTCTAGTAAGGGGCCTAGAATTGCTTTTTCATGCTACACATGAAAATTTTAATTACTGACTGTATAGTACAGCTATAACGAGCTAAAGACATTCTATTGGTTGAATATTTGATATCTCTAGTAGAGCTTTGTGCAATCATCAGTGGAATAGCAGAACACTCTAGGAATTGTGAGGAGTATGTTTGGGTTGGTGGAGGAAGTCTTTAAGTTGTAGTTCCATAATCATGGACTCTCGTCTGTATTTCGTGGCCACTTTCCTGTCCTCACATGCCCCCAGGAATGGTCATCCCTGTGCAGGGAGTGCTGGGGGCAGGCAGTGCAGGGCTCGGCCTTCCCATTGCTGCCTGCTCCAGCTCCTGCACAGACCTGTCCTTCTGGCTGGGGCTGTTGTACTCTGCTACAGCACTTGTGCTTCAAGTGATACAGTAAAAATCCCTACTTCCCTTTACCAAAGGGAACATGTGGATTCATATTGTTTATCCATTTAAAGCAATTGGAGGACTCTTTTGTGGTTACATAAACTTACGTCTGTGAATAAAACTATGACTTAATAATATTATGACATTAAATGCAATTGAGTTATTGTTTTCCTGTCTCTGAACAATGAAATGTTTCAAACTGAGGTGAAATACCGTTCCCAATTGAATAAAAGATTGAAGTTTTACCGCCAGATTCTAGCCAAAGCAATCTTTCTGCCCAGGTGAGGCACGCAGGGAATAGCTTTGAAGCCGTAGCTGTGCCCAGTGCCAGTGCCCCTGCGCTTTATCTTGGCTTACCCCTTGCAGTGTAAGGTCTGGGAGAAAATATTCAGGCTCAGTTTGCATTAGAGTGCAAGTGGTCTTTTATTAGAATAAAAGCAGCAAGACAGAGTTAGCCTTCTTTGGCTCTGTGAACCTCTGTTGGAGCTTGTCATGGTGTATTGAGCAGGGAAGGATCACTCTACCCCTTCGCTGTTCACTGCTGAGAGAGGCAGTAGGTTAGCTGGGCATTTTATGTGACCTGGTGCTGTGAGTGCCTGTAGGGTGAGAAGTATGTCCTTCAGCCTTTCCTCTCTTGCTTGGAAGCAGCAGCTTCTGATTTTGTGCCCCATTCCCTGTACTTTGTGAAGTGGACACATAGTTTCAAAAAATGTCTAATAGTGTGTCAGTGGTACCCAAGGCTTCGCAGAGACAGACTTTGTAATCCTAGCACAGCAGTTCTGCTGACTGCATGCACTATCTCTGAAATAAATATCTTGTGCCCACTCGGTGTATGCCTGCTTTTTTTCTCATGTTTAGTCATCTTTGGAAAAGTATTTCCAGGACTTAATGGTATTTAAGCTTAATTGTTTTAAATTAACCCTGGTTTGAAACTGCTTATCTATTAGTGCTGCAGTGCTGTGTAATAGCCCACTTATCCTGACTGTGGTATCACGAGAATGAGATATGGCGAGGTGGTACTTGTTCTTAAAATAGCTTCCAGAAGGGAGAGGAGAAATTGGAACTTGCTCTCATTTCTGTACTGGCAAAACACGGTGAAGCTGTTCTAAAGAGCAGAATCAATGAGCATGTGCAGAGCTGAGAGATGAGAAAGCAATGAATGCATTGCAAAGAGAATTTCTGCTGCACAAATCCCTTAAAGCATGTGCTTAAAGATCATCTTGTTGATGTAGGTTTCTAGGTTTTCTTAGATGCATGCACAATAGGCGCACTCAAAAAAGATCATGGAGAAACTTAAGCTGTCATGAAATAAGAAAAAACAGAATTTGGGATTTAGTTGTTAAAAATACCAAAGCAAACAAAAATGCCTTACCATAACCAAACCACCAACAAATGGAAAATAAAGGGTAGGGAAGAAGATTGGTAATCATGGTTGGAGGTTACCAGAAGGATCTGGGAAGAACTTGTGTTCTCATTGCGTCATCTAAGAGGAACAAGAGCTCATTTATCATATAGATTAATGGAATAATCATCTCAGTACTCAATTTACAGTCAAAAAGGCAAATGGTACACAAGGAATAAATCAGCAAAGCAAAAGGGAATTAAACTGCGTTATCTTATCACTCCAGAAATCTGCACCATTCATTATCTTGATTAAGAAGGCAAATTTAGATACTCAAGGAAGAACAAGAAGAACGGTCAGAGACAGAGGGCAGCTAGTGTGGAATGAAGAATGAACTAGTTTGACCCCTCTGTTTGGAGAAGTGTTGACTTAGGAGATACAATGAAACTAGTCAGTAAAGCTGAGTCTCTAAAATGATGAAAATTACTAGGGAATGGTTATTTCAGAAATGAAAATTTATATTCAGAACTACAGATTAGCAGGTGGTAGTTGCTTTATAGCCCATAAACACAGTGATCTACAGTCAGCCAATAATCTTTTGACTGCTGGTAGTCTTTTGGTTTCTGGCTATACCAACCAAGGTATTACAGTATTTATTGCTTGTTTCTTCAACTGCAACAAGCACCTTTATTTAACTCCTTCCCGTTAAGCTGTATGGAAATAGCTGTTATATAATTCTGCATATTTACACATCCTTCCTTCAATGCTAACAATCTCCTTTCCATGTGAACCCAAACCTTGTGCTGATAATATTAATAGGTTTCCTCCTTTTTATCTCCTGGTGTGTCTTCTCTCTAATCCCCTCTGTCTTCTCAAGTACTTCTCCAGAAGTCTTTTAGAGCATGTGGAGCTGCTGTTAAAACAGCCTTCTCTGTTAATTGGGAGAGTTTTTCTACTCTCAGGAAGTCTAATGGGCTTTATGTTTTGAACTATGCAAGTTCAAGGTTAACCAACAGTCAAAGTAATTTTAACTTCTTCTTTGCCCCGGTAGATGTTCTTGTCCTGCTCCAGTCGGAGTAGGTAGGTGAGGTTAACCTGAAGATGCAGATACTGTTTCCATGTAGAAATCAACGCTCAGTTGACATGTAATTTGCAAGTTGGGTTATGATTGTGAGAAGGTTGCAATCTGTTACTTTTTTCTAAACTGAGAACTTTGTAAAGCTTTGCCATCTTCAGCAGAAAGGCAGTGCTTCTGTGTTAGGAACATACGTAGAATACTGGAAGTCATAAAGAAAAACTTGAAGAAACTCTCAAGGATAATTATTTTTAGATTAGTATCGTACCTCAGTGGTCACACGTGAGAGGAGCTGTTATGCAGTCTTTAATTACAGTGCATGGCCCAAGTTCTTGATAGGTTACTGATTTTAAACTACTGTATGTGGAAGAATGTGGAAATACATGCAAAGGTGTCAGTTTGTGTTTTATAGTAAGAAGCAGTAGACTGAATCTGCTCAGTTCTCCATAAGGATCTGCTCAATAAATTCCTGTCAACAGAGACAAGAAAGAAAAACTGTAACAGATGGACTGTGGATTAATCCAAGCATGAGAACAATCTAAGATACAGTAATCAACATCAAGCTGTCATAGAAAGGGGTTGCACTGTTCTTGCCCGAGATTTTCCCTGAGCTCTCGGTGCAGTTGGGTTCATTTTGATGACTGAAGCAAGCCTAAGGAGACTTGCATTAAACACAGGATGTTTTTATCAGTCTGGCGTGCCAAAAAGATGGGCAGGAGGTTCATGAGCAGGGTGCGGAAGACCAGGCAGTTTAATCTGCCCAGATTGGTAGGTTGTCTGAGGTGTATTGTGAGTAATAAGGTAATGATCTTTTATATTAAATATTTATGCTAAAATAGATCATTATAGAATAACTGTGCTGGGATATGTTTACTTATAAGTTGGTTTCAGCAGTAAGATATGTACTTTTATTGATTATGTAAATGATGCTTGGTCAAGAACTATCCTTCAGTCCTATCTGAACTAAAAGTTAAGACAGACTTTCTAGCATCTCTTAGCAAAAAGGGTTATTTTTCTCCACAGTATTTGAGTCCCAAAGCTCTGGACTTTGGCTTAGAATACTGCATATACTTGTTTGTGAAACTTATACTTATGCCAGTAAAAGTTTGTAAAATCTATAATTCTGAAAAGAAACATGACTCTGTATCTACGTTTTCAATATTGCTTTTGTTCTGATGTCTAAAGAGTTTAAGTTGCCTAGTCTTATGTTTGAATATCCAAGTTCTGAACATTTCTTTTGCCTCTGGTTTTGGTCAAAACCAAACTGTTATTGAAAATAAAATAAGCTCCTGCCATTGTTTTAGGTGATTCTTGAATTTTCTGTGTTAAGACAACCAGGTTTTTATCCTTTAGGGTCTGTGCTTTTTTAGCCAATATTCTGCTTAGCCAAATGGTAGTAAAACTAATACAAGACACTTTTCAAATGCCTCAGGGGGACTGTTGATTTTTCTTTAGAAAGGGTAGTTGAGATATAATTGTTCTTTCTGTTCACAATCAGTTTTTGTTCCTGTGTCTTTTTAATTTTAGATGTGCATTCTGCTTGTAAAGTTATACCCAGGAAACCTTTATCTGAGAGATTAAAATACAGCATTATATCATGTTTTGGCTTGTCTCAGCAAGCTGATAATACCAATTTGCTTGGATATACAGTCAGAGGAATTTTAGACTAAATATTTTATGTTGATTTTTACATTTAGTAACCACTGTTATCATTGTATCTTGCTAATTGGCCACAGAACAAATAATGTTACTCTGCAGCCTCTATAAATGCAGACAGATCTTGCAGTAAATTTCTTACCCCGTAGAGACGTGTACCGATGTAGAAATCTTAATTGTGTGCTGTTTTGTTTTGGGGTGGGAATCTTTTCAAATCTGCAAATTCTCAATTCTTGCCTAACAGTAAATAGTGGATTTTGTTTTGTTTTAGTGGTGTGGTGTTTTTTGTTTGCTTTGTTTTTAATTTTGACCCCATCAGTACAGTATCCAGAATATGAAAAAGGGATGATGGAAGCTCTCTACTCCTTTTAGGACTTCCTGCAGTTTCCTGATGAGCCTCCCTGTTCTGCCTCCTGACTCTGGAGGCAATCATTCACAGATGCAATTCCAGCTGGGACATCTGTGTTGATGATTTTCCTTTCTCTGGATATTGCCTTTTCTGCGCAAATAGCACTTTTCCCAGTTTCTAATTGTGGATGTTTTACCCTCTGTTGAAATGCTCTTTGACTGGAACGAGCCCTTGTTTTTACAACCTCCCGCTGTGTTTTCAACGCCACAAGTGACCATTCTTCTAATCTGGGCTCCTTTGTGCTATCCTGATTTTGTGTCAGAGCTATGCTTTGCCTTTATCTTCAGGTTGCTTTGTAACATATAAAAATCTGGGTTTGTCTCATCCCCACAGTACCAGCTCCTTCTACAAATAACTGCAACTGTATCTGCCGAGGCGTCAGCAAATCTTGCTCGATACCATTACATCCATATGGAGTGTAGGTGACACAGATTGCTGCCTTGCATCAGCAGCGGGATTGCATAACCTCTTCCTTAAGTACTTTTCTGGATTTCTCTCTCAATTGAAATTAAATCATCTTTGCTTCACTTTCAGGAAGCTTTTTGTCCATGTGATGCTTTCCTGAAGTGCTGATTTCTAAAATCACTTCGTAATTGATGCCATAGTGATTGTTGGCTCTGTGGGAATTATCCTGGAAAGAAACTGCCTTAAAACACAGCAAACATCTCTTATCTTTAGACAGATTGATATAATAGTAAAAAAAAATACCTACTTGGTACATTTCTTGTCTGTGTCTTGTGGTGTTTTCTTCCAGAGTTTTGCACAGTATTCTTCCAATGTGACTTTGTTTGGAGCCTGTGAGGAGAACCAGAGAGAAAAAATTAGTTCTTGAAGAAGTTATTTTGGATGTTAGACAAATTCTTGTGCTCTAAGATATTTAATAAACTGTATATCAGAGCTGACATTCAAGGCCATATGTAGAAAAAGATAAAAAATATTTTCACCTTGACTCTTTATAAATTTGGAAGTCAAAGCATTTCAATTGTACCTTGTTCCAAACACCTTCAGTCATAGCCAGGGATTTTATCAATTTCTCTGGTAATAAATTCATAGCATTTTTCAGGCTAGATACTTTTTTTGTGTCTGGAAAAAGGGTAGAGCTCAGGAAGTGCTGCAGTCATCCTGTGAAAAAATTCCCATTATGAAAAGCTTGTCCATTTGAAAGGGTCATTGTATCTACTGTGTCTCAGGCATTTCTCAACCTCAGTTATCTATCTTAGGCCCATAGCTTTAAGGACACTGCACATGTTAGACCTAGTTTCATATGACTTACAGTGATAAGCCTTTGTATTTTATAAATATTAATAAAGTCTGTCTGAAAGGTGTGCTCAGAATATTGGCATGTGGTATGTTATTGAGCTGTGCTGGTGGCTAGAACTAAATGGTGCATTGATCTCACTACAACAGATTTCAATTAATGTACTTCTTATTTCTGCTTGTAATAGAAGCTGGCAGGAAAAAAACTGTAATTCAGAACAGGATAGCTGTTAGTAAGAATTTGTTAAACAGCAGCTTGCTTATATAGCACCCCAAGAAGTACATGAAGGAATTTGGTAACTCCACTAAAATGTACATCATGAATCAGTGGATTTTTAAAATTATGTGACTGTAAGTTGTGGCTGTGTTGTAAGGATTTTTTGTGCTGTTGTTTATCATATGGAGAGTTCTGAGCTTTTTAAAAATGTTTGCCCTGGAGCTATGATCACGACTGTGGAAACGTACCACAAATGGTTTTGATAAGTTTTGGCTTTCTAGAGATGAGCTGGTATTGAAAGCTTGACATTTGACTGATTTCCAAAATAATTCCTCCACTGTGAGCGGGAGGATTTTTTAAAAAATAGTTGGCTATAAAAATTTGGATGGTGAGTTGAAGGTAACTTGAGTTCCATATCATCTTTCAGATAATTATTCTGAATTCTTTTTTGGTATGAAGAGAGCAGGGAAAACCTGTAACAGTAATACTTGTCATATGCATGGGAGATCAAAATTATCTTACTGAAAATTCATTAGTGAATAGTAAGATTTTTTGGTTTTGAATTATTCTTGTACTTTCAAGAAGTATTGTTGAGTCAGGAAGATATATATATTTATTGTTTTCATAATATGCTTACAGTAGTCACAGAAATTTGGGCATAAGTGTTATGAATGTGACACATTATTCGCAGAATAAGAACAACAGTGTGGATTCCTAGTGTTTAATCTTAGTCTGTGATGCTCTTGAGGGTTAAAAAACCCCAAACCACAGCAGAACAGCTTCGCTAGGCATCCTCTGATATACTCCAGAAAATGACTGTTTTGTGGCACTGTGATTCACTCCCTCTATAGATGTTTTTTGCACAAAAGAACAGGGAAAAAGAGGAAGAAACCAGCAAACAGTTGTTTCTTAAATATTTGTTTTGAACATGATGTTAGAGTCATTTTGCTCTGTGGAATGTTTGCATAAAAACAGAATCAGTGAAAAGTGCAGCTCTGCTCTATATTCCCTGTTTTATTTGCTTCAGGTTCATAATTTATGCAAGCAAGGAACTGAAAAGATGCTATTGGATATTTCTACAGGCAGTGATTGAAACTTGGTTATTTTTGATCTGTGCTTTCTCCACCCAGTAGCTGTTATCATCCACCACCATCCTCATAGCTGTGAATTTGTAACGTTGTACTGTACCTGCTACCCGGTTTCCCTTAAATATCTGTTGGCAGCTAGGAAGAGAAAGCAAGGTTTTCATCCTGTGCATTCCGAAAAGGAAAAATAAGGAAAACCTTTGCTTGCTGCATTTTTTTTTTTTTTAAATTGCTCTAGACTGTACTCATCATTGCAATCACAGGTAGAGAGGGAATGTAAGAGGTGGAAAGTCTCGGAAGAAAACCAGCATCAGCTAGCAAGAATTTTGTTTTCCTGGTTTGTAAATGATGCTGCTGTAATTCTATCTGCATTTTTTTTTTGCCCTGCTCATTCACTACTCAGCAGCTGGTAGGGAATTAAGACTGCCAGGCAACCACCTGCAGAGCTGCAGAGATGAATTACATTTTCGGAAATAACACACTCCTCTATTCTCGCGCCAGTCGAGGCAACGCTGGCTCCAGCCACGGCTCTGTAGGCCCCAAACAGAAGCAGTGGGCAAAGAAAGGCTCAACAGATGAGTTACGGACTGAGCCTTCCCGGTGGCAGCAGATAGTGGCATTTTTCACTCGGAGACATGGCTTCATTGACTGCATTTCTGTTGCTGCCAGCTCCACCCAGGTAATATGCCACATGTTAAAGTGATTGTGTCTGCATGTTTTCTGATTACTTGCTAGTCAGAAAGAGCAATTATTTATGTGTGCATGATTTCATATGATCTCTTATTTATGGATGACGTTTTCTATCTGCTTTCATTTTCATATTTTAAAGAGCTCTGTATAATTTCAAGCATTAAAGCATGAAAATTGAAACACTAAATGAGGTCTGATTTTTATTTATTTTGCAAGTGATGAGCCTCCAGCAATTTTAAATATGAGATATCCTAATGAAACACTAAAATATTGAAAATGTAGTTTGCATTCTGCTGCTTAGCTCTGGAGGGCAATAACGTAGTTAAGAATATCAATTCCATAGCACTAGTAAGATGTCAAATCGAATAGTCTGTGTATTTAATGGTTAAGGAATTTTACCCAAAGAATTGAATAATTTAGAACCTTAACTCTAGGTAAAACAACAAATTCAATTCTGCAACAGCTTTCTAGGTTTTTTGACTACTAATAATACACAGATAAAGGGTTGTCTCCCTTACATACAGGGTGTACGTTCAGTAGTGCAGTCTGTAAGAAAAACATGACATTTTTCAACTTCACTGGCCATCTGCTCAATGTGATTTTTGTGTCAATCATCATTCTAAGTCAGGTAAAAGCAAGCAAACTAAATTTTAATTGTGTGGCTTTTGAATGACTTCTTAAGGTTGACACTGAGACAAGTTTAAACTTACTGGCATTAGAAAATTCGTATCTCTTTGGAAAATATGACTAAGAGCCATGGAACAATGCTGAAACGTCGGAATCACTTAAACATGGGAGATTAGGTTTGTTTTGCTACTGTCAAGTGAAATTCATCATTAATCAAGATGTCTTGAATGATTTAACCTGAAATACTATAAAATCTTATAAAAGAAGGAAAAATTGTAATTCTCAGACACAAATTTTATTAGGATAATTTCTATCTGTTAGTAGTTGATTCAAAGATGGTAAACCAGCACTTCCTCTGAAATCTGCTTATTGTTACCTGTTTTTTTTGCTCATGAATTTGTAGTAAACAATGGATAGGAGAGCTCAGAGGGGAATTTTGTCTTTCTTGTTGCATCTTGTACATGATGTGGACGATGGATCCTCTAGTTTCTCTAATGGGTCATTATACAACTCCAAGTGATGCATTAGGTAGTTATAATAGCTTTTAAATACTGTCGTATTTTTTTTTTAAAGTAAAAATATACAGTATTAACCTTTTGATTAAAAATTGTAGTTGCTGTCATTTGTTTAAATCTTGA
Organism: Donacobius atricapilla; assembly: GCA_013397315.1. Classification (NCBI taxonomy): domain Eukaryota; kingdom Metazoa; phylum Chordata; class Aves; order Passeriformes; family Mimidae; genus Donacobius; species Donacobius atricapilla. Next base: position 687,875 of record WBMY01008058.1, on the reverse strand, counting down.
AGAAGTAATATTGGAATGCGTGAAGCTTGCAATTGGACTGACTAATCAGGCCTAGAAATCGGCTCATAAATCAAATATGGAATACGCTCTGCTTTGAGTGAGGGTTGGATCAGGTTAAGTTCCTGAGATCCTTCAAACCAAACCATGATTCTGTGAATATCCCAGTGTTTGTTCTATTTTTTTGCTATGAAAAGATTGCTTACCTCTGGGGAAGCCTGCCAAATTTTTTCATAGCTCTGACAGTTCTTCATTAAAAAGAACTGCTTATACATGTTCATTGCCAGAAGGAGGGGAAAAACCAAAATATTCTGAAGTGCTTGTTAAAAAAAACCTTACTGAGTATATTCAGAAGTCATGCACTAAAAACATAAGAGCTTGTTGAAGCTGCTTCCTCTGGAAGGATGCTGTACTGTGCTTGCACCTTATCCACCCATTGCAGCTGTTCTAGCCTCAGGAGAGAAAAAGGCATTTGGAGGTTGTTCATTGTGGTGCAATTTTGTTTCTCAGTTCTCTTCAGTTTGTGTTCTGTGTTGTAGTATTCTGAACATTTTTGCTGCCTTTTATTCATTCATTTGAGATGCATCCCCACCATTTGAAGGTAATCACATCTGCAGGGTCCAAATAAGTAATTAGATGTGATGTAGTTCTCTAACCTGGCCTGTATAAATTCTACATGTGATTGTGGGCTTTATCAAGTCTTACTGTTGTGACATGATTTTTAACAGATACAAGATCATTTGATGGTTTTTAAAATAGTTGTCTCCTGCTTCCCCTGTGAATCTGTTACAAATCCCGCAGTTTTAGCTGTCCCTTCATTTGCTTGGCTTTCTTGGATGGCTTGAGATGGTCGTGCTTGCTTCACTCCCTCCATCTCCAGGGCAGGGGAAATGACTTCCCGAGATGGGGCAGCACATGCCTGTCCTTCTCTGGGGCCTTGGGTCACCCTCGCCCCAGCAAGGTGGGAAGAGGACTTTGGATTTTGAGGTAGGCTATTTCTTGGGTAGGCTCTTGTATCCTAAAGAAGCCAGCCTGAAGCTGATGATGGATATGGTAACACTGCTTTTTGCTGTAGTTATCCCTTGCTTTATGCCCCAAAAAATGCACACAGGCCCAAGTGTATGGTGCCCAGCTAACCACACCAGACTTCTTTATGAGTCCTGGAAGCAGATTTAACATGCTCAGGAATCTGAGGCCATTATTGTTTCTTCCTTCTCATCCTCTGTGATGTGGTGTTAGTCATTCAAAGAGGAGAATTAAGGAATTTGATTAGGAGATGATATATCAATTTTTTGCCAGCAGATTTTAAAATTTCTTTAATTAAAGCCAAATCTGTGGTATAAAATGGAAGGTAATGATAAAACCAAGCATACAACAAATTTATACTGTCACAAGAGTGAATAAGTGTGCCATGAGCTTAGTAAATACACCATTATGCACATGACAAATAGTGGGTAAAGTGCTGTCCTAACAAGAGATATGCACAGTGCAGCAAGCATGATAGCTGTATGAGGAGCACTGCTTTTGCCTGAAGTCTTTCCACAGCTCTGAGAAGCCCCTATTTTTGCCAGTCAATCCAGCTTTCATGTCTCAGAAAGCATTTTACCTTGGCCCATGGTGGACTACAAATGAAGAAACTGGTTTGTCTGGCTCCCACATGCAATTAAACTGGTTCTAACAGCAATGCACTGAGGCTGTTCCTAGCATGTAAACCGAGCATACACTTGCAGCATTTGATACTGAAAAATTGTTTAGCTTCTCGAGCATCCTGTGCTCATTTTTGCTTCTATTTTCTAGGACATATTTTAGGAAAGATGAAAAGAATCAGGGCAGAAAAATCATCCTAAATCCGCTTCACCATTTCAAAAACTTAATTTTAAATTGCAGAGCTTATCAACTGTTTTGTGAGTTGTTTGAACTCAGTAATTTCTCAACTTTGTGTATCGTCCTTTTAGGATCTTGATAAAAGTTTTTCTACATCATTAGTCCTAGACTATTGCTCTCAGTCATTGGAATATTATGGACGTAGTTCTAGCATGTACAAAATGCTACGTCTAATCACACAACAACATAGAGGTGTTGTAAGGTGTGTTAAAAAGGTAATAATTAAAGAAAAGTCAGGTCTCTACCCTAATCCCTCTTTTGTTGTACTTCTTGAAAAACTGATTTCTTAGGGCAATATTTATTATCCTTCCTTTGATATATATTGAAGTATTTATATATTGTTGCTGCTAATTATTTTGATGAATGCAGGAGAAAGCAGCTTGAAATAGCATGTGCTTTGAATGATTTTCTCTATAACAATGCACCGTTTGCAACTGGAATGTGAGTTTTATTATACTAAGTTTCCTTCTTATTCTTGATTTTTAGCTATGTAAAATCACACATTGGTAAAAGCATGAATTTATTTTGCAAATTAGTTCTGCCACTGGTTGCATTTTCTGTAAGGTGGCATTGTAGCAGTGATAAAAGTGGTATGAATTTATTCTGTAAGAGGAATGCATTAATGTGTGTTCCAATCAATAGGCTAAAAAGCAAGAAATTCTTGGTAGTTTAGCCAAAGCATTATAGGACTTTCTCTGGAACTTTTGGTTCATTTTATAATTATTTTCTGTGTATGGTAGAGATGATAACTTCTCAAGACTATGAAATTTGCTTGACATTTTAGAGATAGGCAATTTTAAAACCATAATAGTATCAATAAATTTCAGGGCTATGGGGCATGACTCAGGTGGGGCCATGTCGGCTTTGTCAGCATCCTGCTGGTGCCCTGCTGTGGGCAGCGGTGCCCCCACTGCGGCCAGGCGCGGGCAGCGCTGGGGCCGTGCCCGGCGTGCGCCTGCAGCGCTGCCTGTGCAGGTTGTGCCCTCGGCTCAGCACGGCATCACTGCTAAGGGCTGAGGGAGTGTGGCAGGAGCTGCGCCGGTGCTCCAGCTACCTGCAGGCGCTGCTTCCTGCCCTTCCTGCCAGGAGCTTTAGGCTCCACTCTTTCCCATTCTTTCACAGCTCTGTCTCGCTCAGAGTTGGTAACGTAATTTCTTCATATTTCTGTTGCATTGTATCTCAAGAAAATTACCCTTTCCAGAATGAGTCAGAAATCTGGTAAAGAAAGAAGGGGACATAGAGTTTTTTGCTTTTGGAGTTCTGCTGGTGCTACTACTGGGGCTTTCTGTCTGCACTGTACCCAAGAGTCTAAATCTTCAGGCAAGGCAGACACTGGATCCCCTTTTAATCCATTGTCTTCAACTAAAAATTCAGGTGGACTAACAAGGTCTTGCTGTATGAAGCCCAGTGCATGGAAGCCTGTGAAAAAGGTAGGACTCTTTGGGACTATTATGTAACTTTCCTAATTTATTTTATATTGTGATAGTTGCCCTCACAGTTGAGGCTTGTATTGATTGACAAAGTGTTTTGAAAGTCAAATACAGGCCAGTCTGTCTTTCACCAGCTGTCAGCTTACGGAACAGCTCTAGCATAGCTCCTGTAGTATAGCATTTCTGTTTTGCTGCCAAGGCTGCTGTACATGTTTCAGTTAACACAATTATTAACTAAATTACTGTCTGATAGAACCACTGAATGTAAAGTGAAAATCGTCTTCTTCCTGTTCTTCTATTTTGGTCCACAACATCAAGAACATTCTCAATTATGGTTAAGAATGGGCAGGATATTTCCTTTACTTTGAGGACTTTAGCTCAACAGAAGCTTCCTGGATGTTTTTAGAAGACATGACCTTGTCTTTTAGGATGATCTGTGCATCCATGTTTGGAAGCTGACAAAGGTACCCTGTTGTGCAATTTAAGACTTCTAGTTTAGACCCAGCTCAGAGTCCTGGTAAACTTCGTGTCCACAGCTTTTCTGAGATTTATAGTTACCCAAGGAGAGAAATTGTTTTGTTAAATGAGGGAAATTGAAGTCTTTACGTGCACACCAGCTATACAGTATCTTTTAAGGAGGATTTGGTTCTTTTTCCTAGAACCTCTGCTGGGGCCACTGCCTTTAACTGTATTCCAAATCAAAGAAGGAACTTAAATTTCTCCTGATGAATAACAATTACTTTTAAAAAATTTCACTGAAATATTTAGGCTCTATGACTTCCTTATGTTTTTCCTAGTTTTTTTTTTTTTTTAAGATGGGCATGATAGCCTGAGTGAAGAATGTGTCCATCATTCCTCTCCCTAGGAGAGAATTCAAACTAATTTTAATATGCTGCTGTTTGCTAAACTTCAAGTATAATCATACTGTGAAGCATTTTCAGTACAATTCAATTTTGAATCATTGTGACAGATCCACAAAAGATGACAATGCAAGGAAAACACCAACCTCCTCATGTTATGTTTCTCATGTGCAATTGAAATGAAGTGCCTCGTTCTTGTTTATTGGTACAGCCACATAATTCACATTTTGCTTATCATGTAATGGCTCTGTAGCAAAGGGATCCCAGTGGATGCATTCCTCCCTTGAGGAAGGATGCTTCCTTTAAAGCTGTTTCTAATATGCCTTTCCAAATTTAATTCAAGTGAAGATTGCATAGTTATGTAGATGATTTCAAGAACACTCTACAGGTTTCTCCAGTTAGAATTTAGGAGAAATCCTTCTGATCAGTTAGCACTGTTCCTCCATATCATTCCTTACAGAATAGATAGGAGCATTCCTGTTTCACAGCAGAGGCTGATAACCTTGTGCCATCTGTTGTGGAAGCTCAGAAAATGTAATACAGAGACCAAATTTAGTACTGAGACTTGACAGCTTATTAATACCACACCACCTAGTAAGTCATCCCTGAATCCTTTTGAGGATCTGCTTTTTCTGGTCTTTCCCAAAATAGCATTAGCAACAGTCAATTCTCTACAGGTCAAAATTAATTACGTCAATGTTCTCCCTGGAAGTAGTTTGTCATGATGAAAAGGAGGAAAAAAATATTGCCTCATCTTTGATATCCTCAGCTGCAATATCTTTTAAACTATACCTTTGTTTACTTGGGATCATCCACTGACCTCTTAAGTGGTCAGCTCTTGCTACTATTTGAGTTTCTTCCAGGAGCTGCTGGGACTCTAAGAAAAACCAATAGTGCTTCCTGACTCTCCTGAGCCACGGAAGTTTTCTTGTGCCTCATTAAGGTTTGCCAGCATTACCTACTGGGAACTGCTGCTACAGTAGGTGCTCCAGTTGGTAAAGTTCTAATCCCCACATGACCAGCATGGCCATCTGACTACATGATGGTTCATTCCCTAAGAAACTCAAAAATGTCCAAACCGGTGCAGTTCTGTCACTTGCCTTTTGAGAGACTTAAGGCCCTCTTCCATGTACCAGGTTTTTGTGGCTGCACACACAAGGTTCAATATCAAAAGAGCACACTTGGAAGGACTGAAAGAATCCTCCAAAAGTAGAGCAAAGATTCCATTCTGTCTATCTGGTATAATTGAAAAAAACATTGCCACCAACCAAAGCACTTCTGAACTTGCTTTCCAGTTTGGTATTCCTCAGGGTGCCTCTGTGCTGTTTATTGCTATTCCATGTGACTTGTTGTCAGTATTGAATTTCATCTCGTTGCCTATAACCCACTTGTCTAATATATCAGCCTTGCTCTACAGCTTGTTGCTGTTGTGCATTTGCTGCCCTTCTCTTTTGTTGGTGTTTAACTGTACATTAGGATGTACTTGAGCTGACATGTTCTCCAGACAGATAACAGACATTTATGACTCATTTTTTCTGTTGTAAGCTGATCTTGGCATTTATGAGTTTGCAGTCTATTGCTCTGTTACAGTGTTTGCCTTTGTATATTCTTGTCCCTTGCAACAGTCTTTTTGGAAATGATACATTTAACAATTATTTTAATAAAATCAGATCACCTTATACATAATTTTGTAGAAAAAAAAGAGTCAGGACAAAATAGTTTAAGGTATACCAGAACACTGATAAAATAGAATTGCTTATTATTTTTTTTTCATGTCCTTGTAATCAGCTTAAGTTTTGGGTTGTTTTGTAAGTTGCCAACATTTTTTAAACTGTATGGAAGTTAGTATTGTTGTAATTGGACACTAGTGTCTATGCAGCTGTGTCAGTCTTCTAAACAGGACCTCAGACATTTTATGAGATGCAGGTATAATACAGGATTTTTCATTGATGATGGAATCTTCACTTTCTTCCCACTGCTTTGTGTGGTACTTCTGGAAACTGCTGTACCGTGGGAATGTTGTGGATGAGTCTTCCGGCTTCTCGTCTCTTATTCTCTTATCGGCGCTGCCTCACAGTGTGTGTATTTGCTTATTTGAGAATGTTTCTCTAAGACTGATGCCTGCAGAAGTCAGTTGAGGAGCCTGTGTTCTGTTGCTCCCAGGTAGTAGTGTTTGCCTTTCATAACAAAGTAGGGAGGGGAGTAAAGGTTGCTTGTGCTTCTGGGGTACAGTTCTACTTCAAAGCAAATTTAATTTGCTAAGTAAATTGTACTTGTTTTTCTTAGGTAACTAACTGTATCTGAATACCCAGTGTGATGTACAGGTGAGAAGGGAATCAGCTTTCCCCTTGGAGAGAGAAGGAACTCTGGATTCTCTCTGTAGCATGAAATCGTGGAAAGTGATTGGAGTGTTCAGAAAAGTGTTCTCTAATTGTAGATGATATTCAGGAACACCTGCTTTATTATGAAAACTGAAGAACCTCTGCTTAGTTCATCTGAAGGAAAGTCAGGAGATGATATGATCACAGACTATAAATATGTAGGGATAGATTTCAGAAACTAGAAAGCTTGTTTATGTAGTAGAAAAAGGCATCTGTATTCCAAGTCAGATGGAAAACTTAATTTGAAAGATAGATACTAATATAACAAGCATTTTGGAAACTTAGTGAGACATGATGTAGTTGCCAAATTAGGGTAATAAATTAGTATTTCCTATGTAAAAAGTATAATGACAAATAAAGTTTCTACTTGAGAATGTCAAAATGCATCGCAATCTCTGATCCATCATTTAATATAATGGCTTTTAACTGCTCTTTGAAAACTTAAACTGCTGGAAAGCAATTTATAAATTTTTAAAAATCCCTCTTTTTATTGCTCTTCTTTGCTACTGCTTTTAATTTCCCCTTAAACTCTGTAATTTAAAAAGATGAATGCAGGGAAAATTCTGTGTACAGCTTTTTAGACTTTGAGCACATTAAGCCTTGTTACAGAGCAGCACTTGAGTGGTTAGATGCTAAATCAAGTGCTATGCAAAGTGACCATGAAATACTGCTGATGAAGGTGGTGATAGTATAGACCTAAAACGACATTCCCAGATAGGTGTGGGATGCCAAAGCAGATGCCTATCTCCAAGCAGAAAACGAGCTAGGGCGGTCCCAGCTTTAGGCTCGGAGTATTTCCTACTACTCATTTTCCTGTGTGAAAAATAATAAGGTTCGGGTGCCAATAGAACTTAAATTAATGTGTTAAGAGGCACACATGATCAGTAGGAGAAAACATTTATTCACGATTTCTTATGAAACTTGCGTTTAATATGGCTGAACTGTCTGTTCAGTTATGTTGTGTGTGACCTTTTCGTTTAAACTGTCTGGGTATTCCTGGAACAAAAATTTTGAGGAGGCACATATGATGCCCTTTTAAAAAGCAGCAAAGCTGTACTTTCTGAAACTGCACCTAAGCAGGTCCTAGTTCCTTATTGTATGAACTTCGGGAAATTCTTTATTATTATGAAAGAATTAATATGTAGAGGGATAAACAGGTATTCTTACGACAAGTCAATTTCTTTTTATAAAGGGAAAATAAGGACCTGCCGATCATCCAGATATCTTTGAAAACAGAGACCATCTAGATTAAAATCTATATGGCAACGTGTGGTCATCAGAATGTTGTTATAATTACAGAAGTTTTTGAAAACTATGATTCTTGCATCCAAGTCTGTTAAAATTAATGGTGCCATGAGAGAAAAGGGATATAATAGGCTACAAATGAAGTATTTCAATTCCAGAGAGAGATTTTGGAGTTGTCGCTGATGATTGTATGAAAATGTCACATTAGTACCATGCAGTAATAGAAGGGGTAAATGAAATGTTGGGTATTATTAAAGAACTAGTAGCAAATAACACAGAACATGATCTGAGTATATCTACTGTGTATAATTCTAATTTTTTTTTTTTTGGGGGGGGGTGTTGTGTTTTCGTTATTTTAGAAAGGATATAGCATAAGGAAAAATGAAAAGGGTAACAAAGCATCAAGAGGAACAATCTAGTTATCTATAAGGATAGATAACTTAAAAATAAACCAGCATAAAAACCCCGAGGGAAAATATGATAAAGACATAAAATGAAAATGAAGTTAGGAAGGCTCTCAACTAGAAATTCTGCAATAGATACCTAATTCTAAATCTGTACTGTAGAATTTCATCTAAAGTTATGAAAGGCACTGACACAAAACACTGTGGACAAAATGCTCTTTTTGAAGGCTCAGAAAGAAAATTACTTAAAAGCAGAGTTAAATGGATTTGCAAAGAGCAGGTGGCACGAAGCTGTTACAGAGAGTGGTTCAGGAAGACATTGACTGTCAGGTTCTGAGATGGTTTTCTGGGAAAATTACCAGGCACGTGTGTAATTCCTACTTGCCCATCTGTCAGCTTTCGCAGCTGGTAACGTCCCTGACCAGTTGGGCCTTTGCTCTCATCCAGTATAGCAACTTCTGCTGGTTGTGTGGAGTGCTGTTTATTTCAGTGGAGAGGGACATGAACTATCAGAATAATTTCTCTCTCTCTGTAGTGCACTGTGTTTTTTGATGTTTTTGAATAAATTACACTAGGGGAAAAAAAAAAAGAGAATAAATGTCTAGAGGATGTTTGGAAGCCTGTCTAGATTGCAAGTTAAATGCAGGGAATAGAGTCTCAGTTTGACTTTTATATGTCATTCAGCAGTCATGATCACCTGACCTAGAAATCTCCAAGTCTCATAAGAAAATGCAATCTGATAGATTCATCCCCTGAGTGATGCATCAGTCATGAGATGATCAGAGTGGCAGGAGTGAATCTTGAAATCTATCTGGAAAGGACTAGTGGTTAAATTAATAGTCTCAGAGAATGTGATTAATGATACAAGTAACAGGTGAATTCCCAGCTGCTGCCCTAAGGCATTTCTGAATTAGAAATATTCTTGTTTTTTCCTTGCTATACCATCTCCTAAGTGTAGTAGGTACAATGCTGTCCATCTTGGAACCACGGATGATTCTTGTTCTTGTGTTCTGGTGCAGTTGCGAAATGGCAGGAGTGCTGGCAGATTGGGTTTTGTCTGGGGTTAATTTTCTACCGTACGTTACTGCTGTCACTTAAATTCAAGTAATGCAGGTCTTGAAAAACTTAATTGACAATTGCTGGTTTGGCTTTGAGCCTCAGAAACCAGATACATTTTGTTTTCTGTTTCTTGAAATTTAAAGCAAGTAAATAGCTATAATATGAGCACTTAAATTGTTTTTGCATATCTGTTAGTCCACTTTCTCCTTTCATAGTTTTCAGTGTTAATTTTTCTCTTGTTTCATCCTATTTCTTCACCTGCTTATTTTTTACCTTTGTTGCAGTGCTCAATTTTTATCATTTTTTGTTCTTCAACTTTAATAACCACAATCAGATGAAGTAGCATGTACTGTAAAATACAGTTTTCTACTTGCTTTTTTGCTCATTGGAAAAGAAAAACTGCAGAAGAAAACTACATGCATGTGTCAAGTTGGTGCCCTGGTTATCAGCAGCAGCCAGAGCAGAGGGTTTGGTAAGAGTGGAAACCCAGGCCAAGGGGCTGTGATATTTCCTCTGAGGGCTTTCAGAGATTCCTGCCTGTTCCAGTGCAGGGATTCCAAGAGCTGGAGATGACTAGTGTGTTTAATAATGCTGAATCCATGAGTTTTCATGAACTTGGACAGCATTCTTTTAGTGGCAAGGATTCCACAGTCAAAGAGCAGCTTCTGCTTGTTGGTAGCCTAACGAAGGGGAGGAGAGCTGGGGTTATGGGACCTGTTCTCCTGAATCTTGTTCAAAGTCGTTTTAAACGCAAGACAGTGTTGGAAAGAGAATTCAGCATATTTCTTAAGGAAATAGCCTTCCCTTGGATTGAAGAGTCAGATTTGTCTTTTCTGTCCTGTTGTTGACTCTGTTTTATTTCAGTTCATTACTCCATAGAGGCAGACGGGACTAGGTCAGGTCAGAGCAGGGCAGGGAGCAGCTTGGACAGTGTCTTGAGAGTGGAAACTTTGAAACCTCACTTGTCAACATCAGCCTGAAACTCTGCTCATGGCCTCACCAATGTTATAACAGCGTGGCTAAAGGTTGGTATCTTGTTGTTATGAGGATATAGGAAAGTAAGTGCATTTTCAGTAATTGAAATGATTGTGTAAGCTAGTATCCTGTCACAATTAGACCAAAATTTAATGGAAGTGAAGTCATAACTCAAGAGAAGCTTGCATTGTTTCTTGAATTTTATAGTAGTCTGAGAAACCTAAGTTGCTACTTGTAATATTTATTGTTACCCACTTTTTTCCAGGTCAGTTTAGTTAATATTCCTTTTATCCAGGTAAATAAGTCAAGGAAGTGCCAAGCAAAATGGATATTTTGGTCAGTTTGATGTGAGCACAAAATGCTGAGTTTGTCATCCCAGCTTGTGTGGTCTCCCTGGTGTAAGAATGACTGAAATCAGCTGAGGTGCGGAGCTGGCAGCTGTGGGTAGCGATGAGAAGCCATCAGGACTGTAGTGAAAGTAGCAGTGTATATTTGTGAAGAATTTGTGCCAAGATAAAATGCTACTGCCACTGATATGTGCAAAGCCTTTTGTAAATGAAGGAGTGGCTTTAGTATAAAGCCAGTTTAAGTGTAAATCAAGTAATTAATTTTCCTTTTTTCCCTGACATTTATGTCCTAAAAGCTAATGGATTTCAATTAATGGGTTGTTATAGATGACTTTCCTGGTGTGGTTTTCTGTTCATTAAGGTGAAGGTAAATGATGTTCTGCTCATGCTTAGTGTTCTAGGGCAAATTTATTTATTTTATAAATATATTTGTAGATCATAGATTGTTCATAGATTAAAGCAGTTTTCAATAAAATACTTGTCGGAAAAAAACCCGAATACTTATCTGAAAATGGGAGACTCTAGCTCTGATTCACTGACCTGCTGCAGATCACTTCACTACTCCTGAAGACTGACCTTTAAGTACTTAAAGGGCAATGGGGTGCTATAAGTAAGTGAACTGGAATGTTTCTGACCCTAATTGTACTTTAAATAAGATGACATTTACATGCAAAGTTTTCAAATGTTATCAATAATGGTTCTTGAAGATTTACTCAATTAAAAAAAACCCAAACAAGCGACAACAATAAAACTTTTGGAGAAGAGTAATGAGATGATTTTGACAATTAATTGACGCATTTCTAGTATTGAGCGAGATCACTTTCCAGTATCAGGGCTAGATAGGTATGGGACTTCTTGGATATTTAAATTAACTATAAATAACAGAATGGTCATTCTGTCTAGGTTTACTTATTTCCTGAATAATTGAAAAATGATTGCAAATTATGTGTTCTGAGAAACATGTAAACAGTACCCAACCTTTAATGTTCTATTTTGCTTTAATAATGTTCTGAGGAGTGAATAGTTTATCACATCTCAGTTTCTTAGCACAGCATACCCTTTCTACAGCGAATATCAAAAAACTAAAATATTGACACCGGAGAGCTGCCATTATTTTTTTATAATAAAGTCTTAGAATTTGTTTTTTCTTTGTCTTGGCTCTTTCTGATGCTAAAATCCTGCTTGGGCTTCTTTGTGGACGCATTAACATTATAATGAACGCTATTATTCTTAGGGCTGATGTTATTTAAAAGGAGCTTTCTAGGCTGTGCTTTAAGTTGCAAATTAAATGCATTAAATTCATTCTCAGTAGCACTTATGAACTTAATGAGGAGCCTTGTAATTCTGCATTGAGCTTGGAATATTTAGTTGCTTGGTGAATACAAATGGCTGACCTGCTGTAAAGGGTTCAATACTGGACTTTTGCTTAGCACTTGGAAAACAAAACCTGTAAGTTAGTTTTATTAAAACTAATATTAACTTTGTGTACATTTTTTATGTTATGGATCTGGAATATGACTGAGATTAAACTCAGTCCCTGAGAAATGTGACAGGACATATTAATTTGAGCAAAGTCTTTCTGAATGCCTCACATAAAACATGGACAGTAAGGCAAGTCTTCAAGAGTCCAGTTTTCAGTCTTAACAGAGAGAGAACAGATTGGTTGCTGAAACTTTTGATATGTTGAGACTGTTGCTTGAATGTGCATGAGATTCTAAGCACCTGAAAATTTTACTCATTGAACAACCATGAGATACTGTGTGGTAGCATTGGTGATAGTTTTGTAGGTCCAGATTGCCAATTTCTGCCTTATGGTTGCTCATCTGTCTCCTACACAAACCTCTAGTTTTGCTACAGTCTACCTCAGCAAGTTAAGAGCCTGTCTCTGCCTTCATTGCTTTACTTTGGTTAGGGTAACCGTGGTACAAATTGTTCCTTACTAGGCTGTTTTTGTAGATAAAGACTGCAATGAAGAAAAGGAGTAAATACACAGTGCGTCTTCAGATCAGTTCAGGTCATCCTCACCATCTGTGATTTTACTGATATTCTACTGTCTTTGTTTTCCCCTTTCAAAGCTATTTATTTCTATTTTAAGTTCAGAGTTTTAAGTTCATTTGAGTTCATTGTAAAATGCTGTGGGGTTTGAGGATGAAACTAGGTTAGAGAATCAATTGTTTGACTGAGTTAAAAAAAACCAACAACACAAAATCAAGCAACCAGAAAATCCCTACAGTTTATGCTATCTAGCATGCTAATGGTGTGTCTTTAAAATAGCCCTGCTCACATAGATAAGATTTTCAAGAGCCGTGATTCACTCTGAAAAAGGTGAGAGCTAAAGTAAAGTCGCAGGCATTCAGAGTTGTCCTTTTAATCCACAAGGTCTGGGTGGGTATGTCTTTCCTTTTGGGGATCCAAAAAAACTTTCATATCTTTGTTACAGTACTTACCTGAACTGATGTTACAGCTCCAAGATGAACTTGCCTGCCTCTAAAATCTCACTGTTTAACCATTCTGTACTAACATACCCTTCCTTATGTAGGCAGACCCTGACAGGCTTCAGACTCAGCTTTTTTGTGGCTGTGCTTTCTGTCCTAACTCTCTTTTGGAGAGACCTAGAGGATTCCAGGTGGAGATCTAGGGGTTTTTATTCCTTCCTCCTTGGGACACCATGGTAATCTTTGCTCTATCATGGCAAGGCACAACAAGAGCCCTTGAAAGGGCAGGAGTCAGAAACAAAGTTATCTCTGTGTCAGTACAGGATGTTAGGAAGGCTTAATCCTAACCACCCATGGGTTGAGGCCATCCTGATTAAGCTTATGACTTTCCCATGTCAGGTAATAGTGAATTGTTCTTTTATTAACGGTTTGTCTTGTTTGGTGGCTCTGTTTCCTGTTCTGTATATTCAGTGTATTTTGCTCTCTAGACTGGCTTATCAACAATGACAGGACTCCTGCCTGGCCTGAATTAGGGCTTGTGTCTGTGTAGTTCTCAAAATTCAGAAACATTCTTCAACGCTTGACTTGAAATATGATTGCTTATGTTCAGATAGTTCTACGTGGTTTTAGTTCTTGTGAAACTTGGTAATTTTTGATTTGATTTCTTTGGAACTCCAGTGTCGAGGCTGTAGGAAAGTACTTGTGTTATCTTTCATTTTCAAATGCCTTTGAAGCTACATTTTGTTTTAAGTAGTGCAGAAATACACTCAGGAAAAATATGCGTGTCTTTAAATTTATGGCTTGACAGCAGAAGTCACTGACATGGTGGTGCTAAGGACCTGCCGTGGCCGCAGGCTGGCACTGACTGAGGGAGGGATGGGACAGAGATGGTGCATGAGTTTAGTGCTAGCTGTGTGTTCAGAGTGAGATCCTCTGGGCAGCACACTTGGAGAGCATGGATTGGGAATGAGGATGAATGGCAGTTGTGCTTTATTCTTGCCACTGTCAGACTCCATGAAACAGTCTATAAATCCCCAAAGGTAATTTTAGATGACTATTGACTTTTGTGGTTTTGAGGAAGATGGATGCAAAGTTCTTAAAATAGCACACTTCACTAGTGACATGTCCTGTGGCATTCTAGGATGTAGTTCGGAGGAAAGATACAGAACTACGCTGCCAGACCTTAAACTATATATCTCTAGAAAGAATCTATGCCTTTTAAATTCAGCTTTGTCAGTGGGTATTGGATCAAAATTGTTTATTACCACTTGTAAACTTTTGTGCAGTTTGGACGATATTTTATTTCCTACTTTCAAGAAGAGATGATGAATATGGACTTGTTTTCATCAGTCAAGTCATATTAACAGAGTTGATAATTTTTTAGTATCTGCTTGAAGGCAGTGAGATGGATGAAGTACAAAATCATTTTTGGAGAATTCTTCCAGCTATTAGAATTGCTGTTTGAAGTCACAAAATTTGGTCATCAAAGCTTTAAAAAAGAACTTTGCAGAAGACATTGCTGGTGAAATATTAGTACTATTTTCCCTTTCTACGAGTATTGTTGTTATTCAGCTGTTGAGTGGGTGGTAGAGAATGTGGAAAGAAAACGATTCTTGAAGAAAAACTACTTACAAAAGATTACTGGTACATTAACAGATTGCTGCAAAGTGTGCACTGTATATTTAATGCAGTAATTTAAAGGATAAAATATTGATGATTCAGCTTTGTGTTAGCAACAAATTGTTCAGCGTTGGTATTTAATATGAAAGCACAACCTGATCCTGAACCCCTTCTGGTTATGAAAAATCACTTAGCACTTGATATTAGAGTAGAGCAGCTTATGCTAGTAATTAAAGCAGTCTGCAGAGCACAGTTGCTTTCTGCAGTCAAAAGATGATCTGCCAAACCTGTGCAGCGTCAGTTACACAACTGCATTCTCCAGCTTTGGGTTGTGCCTGTGTCCCACTGCTTTGCAAGAGTTGTTTTATTCTACCAGTGTGGCTCCAAGGCAGACTCTGTCGTACCTCACATGTGAATATAATTGGGAATACTGATCCCCATGCCTCTCAAATATCTGCTTAATCTCTTTTAATAACATTCTTCTTGTCTTCTCTTCCTTTTCTTGTGTGGCGGTTTTTTTTTTTGGTGGGGTGTTTGTTTTTTGGTTGTTGTTATGTTCTCATTTTGTTTACAACACGGTTGTTTCATCTAAGCATTACTACAATTCAATTATGCTGTAGTCCCTTCCTATACTGGCATACCACTGAAATGTCAATGCAGCTTGAGCTTTTTCACTGGAGAGTCTCAAGGCACTCTGTGCAGCCCTGCATGGATTAGGTATTTTGCCTGTACCTCTTCTTCCTTGACTGTGTTTTGGTGCTCGGACTGTTGCTTTTGGAACTGCAATTGCCTTCAAGTTAATTGTTGATTCCTTATTGATATCACCTCAAGGACAAAAGGCATGATGACTGCCAGAGAAAAAAATCACGCCCTTAGCAGTTTTCTGGTGTATCATGTTCATTCTTTTGCCACCGAAGTCACAAGGTCTGAAAGCACACTACAGATATGTGAATTCCCTTGCTTCGTCTTTTGCATTGTGTCTTCCCCTTTTCTGTTTGGAGGAGAATATAGGAAGCCAGACAGCTGAGTTTCCAAGAATGTGGTATTCAGCATCTCTTCCCCTTGCCATCAATTTTCTGACTTCGCACTCTTAAAAGCTAATTTAGTTTTGTTTTAATCAACACACTGCTTGGTCTATGTGTTTTCAACAAAGTTGATGCCTCCAGGAATCGAATGTTCCTTTTGAATTTGGAACATCATGTATTTTTGATTTATTAGGTATGCAAGAGAAAAGCCTTATACCCCAAACCCCTCTTCTGCTTCTTTTCTACATTTTAGTAATTAGACAATGTCATGCTGGGTACTGCTATGGAATTAAAATGGTTGGTATAAATGCATCCTGCTAAACCTCAAGCAGTTTTGAATGTCTCTGGAAAAGAAATGTTTGTGGACTACAAAAGCTGCCATTTAGCATGCTGTTGCCAAAGAGGAAACTGATACAGGGGCTTCAGCACAAGCCAGCTCCATCCAAGTAATCCCTGTAGGCTGGAGAATGTGCCTCAGAGCTGCATCTGTGGATGTTTCTCAAAGGAGAAAAAGTTATGATGTGCTGGTTTTGAGCTGTTTACCTTCATGCACATTCACAACATGCTTATCTTCATCTCTGCCTTCGCCCTTCACTATCAAAATCCAGAGGTTCCTGGGTTCTCTGCGACAGAACAACCGGGGTGCACTGCCCACATGTTTCAGGGGGACCTGGTCCTCCAGCTCCCGAAAGCTTCACAGGCCAGAGACATCCCTGCCATGTGCCTGCACCAGGCTGAGAATGTTGACATGGCCAGCACATTTCTTGTTTCCTGTCACTGGCCAGAAACATTTCTGTCTCTGTGTTATGAATATTGCATTAATGGTACGTTCTGCAGCTCTTGATTACATCCCTTCTGGATAGAAGATGAGACATGGCAGCTCTTGGTGATTAGAGGAGCATCTGTCAGTACCTATTTATCTCTTAATATTCATGCTATAAATAACTGGAAGTGTTTGTACTTAGGTCGGTATGTCCATTCCTTTTTTCTGCTGACTCGTAATTTAAACATTGAAGATGTAATGTGCAATGGGGAATAACCATGTTTTAATGCTGTGAAGTGATGAAATCTCTCCATGTTATCTAAATACAGTGCAGCTGACCTAATCAAGTTGTGTTTCCTATGAGCTGGTGTCCTTCATTCTCATCATACCCAGCACCAGAAATTCAGACCCACAGCATATTCCTAGAACAGACTCACTGGGCAAGAGGCAGGTGGTGCACGCTGTGCAGGTGCTGGTTGTGTGTCCCTGCTGAGAGGACTCTGTGGCCACTGATTTGGGCCCACTTGTTACTTCTGTAAAGCTGGGAATATGGGTGTATTTAGCTGTCCAGCTTTCATATAAGTGCTGGGAAATGACCTTTGACCCTTCCCTTTGTCTAGAATTTAAAATAGGCTGGTAAAGTTAAATATTCAACCATATAATTAAATCTAGCTAGTTCCTCTTTTTGTACTTTTTTGGGGAAATGGGGGAAGAATTAATTTTGGAGCTTCTTTTATTTTGAGTATTGGGATAAAAATGTATATAGAGATCGTGCATTCTTAGCATTAGAAACTGAACGAATAATAAAAAACTCATGTCCATTTAAATATCTTAGATTAAAAAAAAGTATTTTAAACAGTGTGTACCTGAAAGTTGTGTTTTCATGGTACAGCTGCATTTCATGGAAATACAACTCTTAAAATTATTAACACAAGTAATTCTTGGTATTATTATGATATTAACAAATTTATTTTCTTTGACATTTTAATGTTGAAATCTTGCGCAAGGTATCTGCCCATTCACATTTCATATACTTTCCGTCATAAACTTCTTGTAAATTCATTCATTTTCTGCCCCCATGAAGCATTCAGAAAAGCAGAAGAATTAAAAAAAATTCTAGATGTGAGTCTTGGAGAATTTTTGAGGTGGTAAAATGGAGAGAAATTAAGGGATTGTAGGAACCGATGGGAGAAATAACCTTTTGTAGCTTCTTTGTAATAGTCAGATGACTTTTGCCCTCTATTCAATAATTTGTGCATTGCATTGATTATTTATGCCCAGCAAATTGACTGTTGTGTGGTGGTTCAATGGTGCTCTTTAAATAGAGTGAGAGAGCACACAACATGCAGACCTAGCTAATGCAGAGCTTGTAGGGTTTCTTCCTATGACCATAATCTAGAAAATATATTTTTAACTTCCTCAGGAAGAAATATTTAAATTTCTTTCCCCTCCACTAGGGGAAAAAAAAAAAGGGGGTTTTTTTCATTTGGGTTTTTTTGTTGTTGTTGTTGTTGTTGTTTTGTTTTGGGTTTTTTGTTTTGGGTTTTTTTGGTTTGGGTTTTTTTTTTTTTTTTTTGCAAAAAGACTCTTAGTGTTGTGACTTTAATGACTACTGGTGGTGGTGAGATGGGAACGCTCAAACACTCTGATTTAATGAGGAGCCCAAGAATGGAAATACATCAGAATCCTCACATGCAGCCAAGGCAGCCGCTCCGGCAGCCGCAGTGGGCACCGAGCACTCGGGCACCTTTCAGTTCTTCCACGCTGCCCGTGTCTGCCAAACACAGAGGGAAATTTGTAAACCTACGGGACAGTGTCAAAAAGAGCCCTACCAAAAGCACAGTGAAAGTAAAAGCTGCCAGTGGCTGGCTGTCTGATGGCTCGTGCTCCCACTGCTCTTTAGGAAAGGTAGGTGTTGCACGGCGTGTTTGGAGATGTGCATTTTTGTGTGAAATGTAGAAAGGGTGCTGCATTTTTTTCTTCCTGTAGTTCTATCGCTGCTGTTTCTAATGACTTCCTTACTTAATTTTCTTTTGGATTTTATTGCTAAAAATCAAAGTAGCAATTCCTGAAATCAGATTGGCAAAGGAATACTTGTTCTCGTGTTTTCCAGTGCAGGTTGCTGCACTTTATACAGTATGGGGGTTTACAGTAATTTCTTCTAAGGGAGGAAAGTTTAGTTTGCTTGACTTTTGTTCTCCAAAGTGTATCTTTTTCTGTTTACTAGGAACAGTGTTATAGAATTTGCTGGCTTAGTTTTCTCCTTGAGGGATGTGTATGGTGCTCTGATTTACCTACATATTAGTTGGTATTTCCTCACTGGAGGATTTACTGTGTGTGGGTTAAACACAACAACATGGACGTGTTCTTACGTTTCACATCTGGATGTAGTGTTAGATTTGGAGGCATTCAGATGATCACTTAAAGGTATGGTTACCTTAGCTTTTGTAAACATACCACTCAAATGTTTCTTTTTTAAATATAAATTTTAATATAAATTTAATGATAAATTTTATCATTGTACTTTGATAAATATCAAGTAATTTTTTTATACTGTTGTAGGAGAATGACTTCATTGTAGGTGTTAGCACATGTATTTAGGCTGGCAGATCTGTTCAAGTGAGTTATAGTTCAAGTCATGCATTCCTTCATATAATAATATATCATAATTGTGTGTAATTCATATATATCCAAAAGATGGCTTTTAGTTGGCCTGCTACTTCCTTTGTTTTATATCGGTTTGTATCTGTTTAAACCAGAATCGTTAAATGCTTGCTAGTCAGGCATCTTTATTGACAGTTATTTTGAGAATAAGCTTTTATTTGTCAGAATACTTTGGTGTATGTTTGGAGAATTCCTAAAATTACAAATGTTTCTTGACAATTCCTGGAAAGTAGATGTTGAAATGATACTCTGGGATCTTATTCAGGCGCTGTCACATGTACCTGTATCGTATAATCATTTGCAGACTGATTGTGTATCTTAATAAAATCAAATCATTGTTCTGCTGTTATAAGGAAGTTCTAGGTCTTCTTTATCTAAAGATTGAAAATCTTTTAATTTCTTGTGTTGTCCTTCCTTGTGACTGCCACAGTGCCTGCATCAATTCAATGTATGCAGTGAAACATTCGAGTGAGGACAGCCTTGCCTTCCTTTGGATTTGTACATGCTTTGAAAGTGGTTGCTGGTGTTGTTGCCTCTTTCCTCATCCACATAGTACCGGAGGAGGCTCTACAGGAGCGCTGCCAGGATGCTTGGAGGAATGGGGAGCTTTTAAGGTTCAGTGGATCCTAAACCAAGGGCACAAAGGGAAAATACAATGACAGTGTGAATAACTTCTGAGGCTGGACCCTGGGAGAATTAAACGACCATGAACAAAGCTGGCTAAAAAATAGTAAGGGTAAAATTTGGAACTGGTTGGGAGGGTTTTTGAAGCACTTGGGGATGAGAAACTCATAGAGAGGAGAGAGTTAGGAATTGGGGAAAGAAAGGAAGCAGGAAAATAAAGCTGACATTTAGTGCAAAGAGAGGGGTGCAGGTTGTTGGGCCCATAAGAAAATCCATTGCAACAATGGTAATTTTTTTTGCCAGGTGGAAGGTCAGGGAAGTGAATGGTCAGGATTTTAGAACTACTTCAATTTTAACCTTCTCTTACTGCAGGAGTGTAGCTGCAAAGGTAATGCTTAGCTGTTCAGCCTTACTGTTGTGTTGTACTTCGGTATGTAGTATATCTGAAATTTTGGTTAATAGGATTTTTAGTGTGTACCTACATGGAAAGCCACTTACTTTGGAACAAGGCAGACTTAAAGGGGTGGCTCATTTTCTCATGCGTAGGGCTGAGTGGTTGCTTGAGCTGTTTACTTTGATCTGTCATCTAAAGGCTGTGTTATTCTTTCAGTAGCCACAGGTTTATTGCACTGAGCGTTTCCTGCGTCCTTTGCAAAAGACATATTAGTATTTTTCTAGACCAATTTAGATTCTCCCCTGCCTTCCTCTTATTAAACATTTGAAATATTGGATTTTAGTCCATAGATATGAGAATGCTTTAATGACATTAGGATTACCTCTCAAGATCGCAAATATATTTCATTCTTGCATCTTTCAGTAATTGCAGTGTTGTTCACCAGCTTTCATTTTGGGTGGATTGACTTGGAGCTGAAAGAATCCTGTAGAAATACCATATGTACATTTAGTATGGTTGCTGTTCTTGGGCTGTTAATGCAAATAGCATTATTTGCTATTACTCTTTAATTTGGTGGCTGCTGTTGATGTATGCTGCTTTGTATTTTAAGATACCTCAAACTTTTAAAACATTTAATGGTGTTGTGTTCTGGGGTTTTTGTTCACTTTTGGGATCTAGTATTTTCTTTTGTCATTATGCTTTATTATTTTTAAAGATCACAAGAATGTCTTGGAACAACTAAATTGCAAGAGCTTTGATCTGCTGTTCAGCTTGTAATGTTGATGATAGTTGCCAGCAGTTTGTGTTGCTGACAGCTTGTTGACAACCAGTATGTGAACATCTCAAAAATATTTGAGTCAACATTTTGCTCAAAATGCTGTTTGGAATTTTACTCGCTTGCAGCTTAAGTGTCAGTAGGTTTCCTGCTTATTATTTTAATGAAAATTCCTAAGACCAAAATTCTCCTAGTCTGCAGATGTTTGGTAAACCTGTGTGAAGATCTTTGAGGGGTAAATTGAATCTGTTTTAGGACCTTCCACCCGCTTGACTAAAAGGTTTTCTTTGATTTTTGCTAAGTTTAGAAACCATAAGGTACTTCTGTTTTTATCTCTTTATCAAAGAGGAATATTAGCTTTTTTGAATGCTGTTAACTTCAGCCTGCTTTTGCACTCTGCTGCGTATTGGTGAAAGTATTGTGTTGTGAAACCAGCCTACAAAAAGCCTGAGCCTGTTCACTGACCTGAGCAGGCTTTTTGTGGGACCCCGAAGTCTCAGTGCTGCAAGGGGAGTGCCAGGGTGTGAGTAACCCCCCCCGGGGGTGTGAGTAACCCCCCCCGGGGGTGTGAGTGACCCCCTGGGGGTGTGAGTAGCCCCCCCGAGGGTGTGAGTAGCCCCCCTGAGGGTGTGAGTAGCCCCCCCAGGTGTGTCCAGCAGCTTTGGGTTTCTCCATCCGTGCGGTGCTGGGAATGTGCTGCCCTGAGCAGTGTGGGGCAGGGGGCTGTGCGTTCTAGTTGAATCTCCAAATCCATGTGCTGGTTCATAGTTGTTTAAGCTGTTAAATTTGACTCTTGTTTGTTTTAAACTGTTTTTCTAGTTTCCTTATTTTTGACATTTTGTTGGTGATTTTTAGCCCACAGAAGCTGTTCCTTCCTCTCCTCCCATTGTCCCTGTGATCCCTGTCCCACCAGTCCCTGCTGAGACCATCCCATCCACCATACCACAGGTTTTTATTCTGTTTTGTTTTATTAAACTTGTTCAACTTTTATTTCTTTAATTTATTTTGTTGCTTTGTTGAAATACGCCTTTTGCTACTCCTCACTCAGGTTTGGGGTGAACTGTTAAATACACTAGAATTTCACTGTAACTTGTGTTCATTTTATGACAGCTTTTAGTACATTTAAATACTTATATTTTCAGATGGAAGTGACTAGTAAGTTTTGAAAGAACTAAAGAAAAAATAACCAAAAGAATGGAAAGAACCAATAGGATATTTTGTGTTCACATAATAACTTCAGAGCCATTTCACCCTTACTAAAGTGTTATTGCTTGCTTTATTTGTAGAGAAAATGTTTTCTCATCTCCTATAAATACTTAATACATGTCTTTCTTTCGTTGCACTTGCATGGTGTTTCTCATGTTCTCCACTCATTTGTGGATGTCATTTAAAATTTAAAATACAAAAGAGATCTTTTTACCTCTCCATTCCTAACATATTTGACTCATTTGTGGATGTCATTTAAAATTTAAAATTTAAAATACAAAAGAGATCTTTTTACCTCTCCATTCCTAACATATTTGACTCATAAAATGTGTTTCCCTTCTGAGCCTTCATATTTTAGGTCCCAAAATGTTCACACATCCCCAAAAACAAAAACCAAACCCTGTCAAGACAAGTGAAGGCAGTACCATGAGTTAATGTTAGTATCTCCCATGTAATTGGGAGTAGGTTACCGCAGCAAGACAAGCTGTGGAACAATCTAGGATAGACAGCAGTTACATTTTTGCAAATAGATTTTCATTCTGCTTTTAGATTTTTGTAACTTTACTTTAATTTTCAGTACAGAAATCTGAAATGATGAATGCACACCTTCTGAAAAGATGGGTCAATTTTTGGAATTGTTTGGTGGCAGATATTTATTAACTTTAAAAGGAAGTTAAGCTACCCGGAATATTACTTGAAAATTTTTGTAGTATGGATGCCAGTTATTTTTTTTTCCTTAATTTTAACTTCCAGGCTGCATGACTAAACTTGCAACAGGTGGTAATCTTTGTCTTTGCTGAGTTTTTCATTTTTGCATAGTCTATAATTAGCAAAAATTTCTGCAGTTGCCTGTTTTATGGTGCAACTTCCAGTAGATATGTGGTTATTTTAATCTGTCACCTGTACTTCTTCCATTAGGAAGACCAGAAATTTGATTAG
The DNA here is from genome assembly GCA_013397315.1 of Donacobius atricapilla. Classification (NCBI taxonomy): domain Eukaryota; kingdom Metazoa; phylum Chordata; class Aves; order Passeriformes; family Mimidae; genus Donacobius; species Donacobius atricapilla. The sequence continues at coordinate 664,848 of WBMY01008058.1, read as the reverse complement.
TTTTAGAAATACTCCCTTCTAATAGGGGGATTCTGCCCATATCAAGATTTGAGGTGGACAGGCCAGTGCAACCATATCCAGATAATACCTTTGGAATGCCTGGCACAGCTTTTCTCATCCATCTTTGAAAAAGGTAGTAAATTGCTGCTTCTTAATGGACAGTTTGGATAAATGTAGGAGAGTTTGAAATAATCATTTAACTTAGAGAAGGGGTTTTGTACTGGGTGGCTGATATGTATCTCAAACATACTGTTCACCCAACCTCACCTACAAACAGCAATTTTGCTTTTAGTTGTCCTTTTTTTTTAACATGAGAAGAGTAACATTTGTCTGCCTCAAAAATAAAAATCATGGGGAGCCAGCTTTCACTGGCACTGTGTATGTAGAGTATAATTGGATGTTGCAGAATCCTAATATTAAATAAAAATACATTCCAAAATGGAGTGAAAAGAACATGACTGAGCAATTAAACCTTGCTTACTTCTGAGCAAAAACATAAAAACGTATGGTTTAACTATATTTATTGTAACTGCAACAATAAAATTATGGTGATGAATAATAGATTGGGGTTTTTAGTACAGGATCTTATTTTTAGTTTACTCTTATTTTAATAGAACCTGCACTTGAATAAGAAGCAGAAAAGGAAATTTGACTTGGTGGCAGAAAATGGTTGTGAGGGATAGTGTTGTTTTGACAGAGATTTGTATTGTGACATTATTAACTAGTGCTTAATGTCTGCTGCATGAAGTGTGCCTATGCCTCTATTGAGAGAATTGCTGTGTGAGAAAGGCTTTTGATGGCATTTTGACAATCATGTGTCATCCTTTTTGTTTCCTCTTACTTTTCATCATCTGCTCTGTTAACATGTGTAGGTCCTACCTGATTTTAGTAGTTATTAAATGACACAGGCTTAATTTCTGACACTTGATAGCAGATTGATGGCTCCTGTCTAATGATGGGAGATTATTCATCGCTGAGTCATCGCTTCCTAGGTTTGGGAGCTTTTAAAAAATCATAAATTCTTCAGAAATGTGTTGCTGTCATGGTAATTAAACAAAAATGCAGAATATGTATAGGTTAATGCAATTGTCATGTTTTTGCAGGTCTTAGCTTTATCTTTGCATGAGTTTAATACTGGCTTCTTTTGCTGCCTGTTAAACTATGCTTAAATTTATTTACACACACACACACACATCTAGGGGATTAAAAAAAGAAATGTCTTAATTTTAAAGATAATGTATTTTTATGTGTATTAAAACCCCCCTCAGATTCATTAAAGCAATAAGGAGATTAACTTTGTTTAGTGCCACTGAACTTAATAATTAGCAGTATTTGGAGTCTGGAATATATGTGGACACTTTGTTTTGCTTATGTTCCTAGAGGAGGCTAGATGCTGCCTGTTTTAAAGGCAGATAGTTGATGGATAAATGGGAAATCTGTTTACTTGGAAATATTTCAGAGAAATGCCGTCAGTTCCTATGGATTTTCTTTCAGTCGAAACCACATTTTTCAAAGAAAAATTCTCAGTGGTATGAGACTACAAGGGTAAACTTACTCTACTGGTTCCTGGCTTGTAGAAATTCTAATATTATTTCAGCTTTCTGTGGCAATAATCTCTTGACTGCTTATGGCTTGTTAATCCTTAACAATTTTCTGATGGAAGCACATGCTGCTGGGTGGTAAATGAGTGCTTGCTGTGGGTTTGCTTTTGCAAAGGAGTTTTGTAGGTCCTTTCTTGCTTAAGTTGGGTTTCTGCGGGTTTCCATTTTGCACTTTGTGGAGGGGGGGTGGTGGCTGTTCCTGATGGGAAGAAAGGGAAATGAAATCCACCAAAAATTGGTTTTGAGATACTGAGTGGTAAAACAACCTCTGCATGTTGTACCACAAGTACTGAGGTAACTGGCATCATGTCAACTGGTAGCATGACTCAGGTCTCCTTTTGAAAAACAAGGTAATAAATGTCAGAACTTAGATATTAAATATGATCTCAGACTTCCCTAACAATGTGGTTTTATGTCAGGGAAGCAATTTGTCCAGGATAGTAGCAAGTGTTTCAGGTCAGTTTTGAGATTCTCAAGGTCAGGCTACCTTTTAAGAGAACTTTGAGAAAGCCAGCAAGTTAAATGCTGTAAAATTATCATTAATAGTGCATATGTAATATGCTGTGTAATTTTTTTTCATTTTTAAAGGCAAATCCCCCTCCAGTGCTGGTGAATACAGATTCTTTGGAGACTTCAACATATGTAAGTCTACACTTGCTTTGCATTATAACTTAAGGTCATGTGTTATGAATGGAGTTGTGTATGCCTGTTGTTGCTGTTGAAGACCTATTTTATCTCTCTGATGGTGCTTGATTTTGTCAGCTCTCATGATGATTATTTGAACTCCTTAAATAGCTGTTTCATGAAAAAAAAAGTTGCAGATTGCAGATGAGAATTTTTCTTTGTACCAATGTGTGACAGTGCAAAACACAGTTGCGGTTCCAGAGGTTCAGTGTTCAGAGACCAATCTCTTTCTTCAACTGTGCAGGCAGATGCTTTAATATTTAATGTGCCATTTCTGTTGCACTTCTCATAAAAACATTTCTTCATGCAGTGGCTGTACTTAAGGTTTTAATGCTCTAAATGTTCATAAAAATGAGTTAATTCTGTTTGAAACATTAAGGTAATTAGTTATGTGGAGGCCGAGATTTTAGTTTGTCAGGCATAATTACAATATTTATATAGAAAGCCCTTCATCCAGAGGAAGGCCCTGCAAATAAAGCTTAGCTTAGTTAGTCTTAGATCCCTTTAAAACTTGGAAAAGATAGACTAGGTCAGTGATTTTTATCATGTAATGTATCTTTGCTCCTGTCTCTGCTGATGTTTGGTTTCTTAGATGAATAAATTCAAAGGTAATTTTTCAAAAAAAGAGAGAGAGTATAGAACTGAGCTAAAGGAGAAGATAAAAATGATGGAGGTTTTTGTTTGCTCCTGTTTATCTAGATGATATTTTAAATTGGATTACAAAGCTTTGTACATGGAAATAAGAGACTGCTTAAATATATTAGGATTGGCTTTGTTTCGTGTGATGGCAATGAATAGGGGAATGATCAATCACCCTTGTTATTTAGTTAATAAAAAAGAAAAGAAAAGAGTGCTGCACAGTGATCAGTCATCATGAACCTTTGCAGGTACTGTAATGCTGGATGACTGCTTCAGTTAGCACATGTTGTCGTCCCTGTACAGAATAGCTCAAGCACGAAGCTACCACAAAAACATCTTGATCACAGTGGCTTCTTTTGTGTTGGTGTAGCAATAGATCCAGTTTCATGTGTTCAGAAGGTCAGGACCTCTTTCCTTTTTAATAGAGAAATATCGTGTTAAAACCCCCATATCTCTTTCAGTGAACAAACTACTAAGGACATAATCATTTTTGAGGTACTTTGCAAAGATGGTAATCTGTTATATGTGAAATGGATATGGCTCCTATTGTTTTAAGGAGAGATATAATTAGAGTGAGGGCCTGATATTAGACAGCCTGTAAAAGTCATGGCATTGCCAGCTTTTGGAGCATTTTAGTATATTAAATAAACATAGGAGGAAGGAATTAGCTTGATCTTATTGAGGTGAATTAAATTCCCTTTTTAAATTCTCTGCTAGAAAACAGTCAGATTTTAAAACACTTTCTTCTATACATGTTTTTTGTCTTTATTTGTTAAGACTACAGAAATCTTATCAGATATTCTGTATCTTAAGGATAGACAAGGTCCTTTGTAAAATAATAGTATAAATGTTATTTCTTACCGTGTTAAATATTTCACCCTAAAAGGCTAGGAACTGGGAGTTGTCTGTAGCTGCTGTAGGTAACTGTGGAGGAAAGAATTTGATTTCCAAGGTATCTTAGAAAAAAGGTTACTCTTGAATATTAAATATGAATGAAAATTTGTTTTTTAATTGATTTTGCTTAGTTGTGATTTTTTTTGCTTCTGGTATTTGATTCTTTCCTTGTTCTGTAGGTAGCAAAGAGTGTGGGTATCCTTTCTAACCAGAGGATGACAAGGCTTCTTTCTAGGATTTCAGTTTTTCATCAAGCTTTATAAAGTATTCTTCTAAACTCTTCTTCTCTTTTTATCACTATTTGAAATTGCTAAACTTAAGTATGTATGTAACATGATAAATAATAGTATAAACAGTTGTTAAATGTTACTGAAGGAGGGTCTTGCCCATTTCTTGTGAGAAGGTGGTATAAAGCATCAGTCTTGGATTTTTCTCTGCTCAGTGTGGAGCAGCAATAGGAAAATGCTGCTCTGTTCTTCCTTAGAATTTTTCTCTACCCCACACCCTCTTTCTTTTTTCTCAGTTTCAAGTCACTGTATAGCCTGAGGAACATCTGAGGATCTCATAAGCATTTTTTTTCTGGCAATCAGAAGCAGAGGACCTGTGCCCTAAAGTAGTTGTGTAGAACAGTCTGCTCTCTGAACAGGCAACTTTTAAACTTGTACAAAAAGATTGTCTGACTTAAGAATACAGAGTGGTGTGAAAATCACATGTCCCCTCTGAGGCCAGTGGTCACTGTGAATCAGCTGAGGTTTGGTGGGAGTGAACTGCCAGACAGGCAAACTGAGCTGTGTAAAGTGTAGGATTCTCTGTAAGTCTCATTTTTTTTTTTAATAGGTCAATGGCACGGATGCAGATTACGAGTATGAAGAAATTACTCTTGAAAGGGTAATATGCTAAATGTTCTCTGTACTTTGTTTGAAATGGGATTTATAATACTTTAATATGAAAAATAGAAATCTAAACCATTTCTTAGTCTTTCTTCTTTTTTATTTTAGGTAGATTATTTAACCTAATGAAAAAAAGTACATTCAGTTGCTAAGCAGGAATTGAGAGTTTTACTAATATCCTTGACCACTGAGAGTAAAATGGGGAAATAATTTCCTCTAAGACATCGTGCATTTCATGTCGCTGCCTAGTCTTGTAGAGACTCACAACCCAGATTCTGTTTTAATCTCCTGTATTGCTGTTTTTTTCATAGCCTTTTACTTATATGCCATTAAGTTTTCTATTGAGATTACAAGTGACACCTTGTCACATGCGTTTCTTTGTTAGATTTTCTACATTGAGATCCAGCTCAATTCACTTGAGGTGCACTGTTAACAAAAGACAGAAAGAAATTATTGTATCTAATACCTGCACAGTTCTGGTGGTTACTGAGAGGGTGAAGAGGTTTTGCAGTTGATAGTAAGGACAAGCAATCCTTGAAGAGAAAAATGTCAGTCTGAATCTCTGCATCTGTGGGAATATATTATATTAGAGGTGGGATGCAAGCTATATAAGGGCTTTTCTCTAGGTATAATAATGTGTCACTAATACTTTAATGAGGAGCAAACATTTGTCTTACAATTATGCAGTTACTTATGTTCTCGTTACATGTATGTAACATGTCATTACACTTATTTTCATAGAAGTAAGTTATATATATTGCATACTGCTTAAACTGTCTTTAAATATTTTTGTTATCAGTGAAAATTGTGTAGATTTGGTTCTACAGAGTATCAAATACATGAGAATACCTTCTCCCAAAAAAATAAATGTGTAAATTTTTTCCCCTCTATCTTTAGGGAAATTCAGGACTTGGCTTTAGCATTGCAGGTGGTACAGACAACCCACATATTGGAGATGATGCAAGTATTTTCATTACAAAAATTATAGCCGGGGGTGCAGCTGCACAGGATGGAAGATTACGGTAGGATGAATTTCTGTGTTGGGTTACTAAATGCTGTTATTGTATTTTAAAAAGTGGACAGAAAATTTTCTGTTACTTTTAATAGTTTTATTCTCCTGCATTAAGTGTTTAATAGATTTTCCTTACAGAAGTGTTTTTTTAAATAATGAAGAATGTTTGAGTGGATCAATATGTGTGTCCCAAATTAATAATATCTGCAGTTTAGGAAAATTAAGTGAACTTTTTCTCTTCTGTGGTATAAATTTATTATGCCATATGTTTCATAGTTCTTAATTCAAGCAAAAGCTTACACAGGTAGGATAGGTCACTCTTGATTGTCCATGTGTGGATTTGCTGATCCACAAGGTAACTGAGTTTATTAACAACCTTCTTTGTTCTTGGTAATAATTCAGTGTCTTAATTTTTCAAAGATACCCATCCACATTGATTGTAGGACTATTTTTTTTTCTCTTGTGTTGCCAAGAACCTGCCTCAATATTTCATGTGCAAATTCCTGATGTATTATGGGTTTTAGTCCTAATGAGCTTATTTCAAGGCCTCATTTTAGCTTGTGGGCCATTGTTAGAGGTACATCTGGCAGGACGCAGTGACAGGTGGGCCTGGCATTGCACTTACTGTAATGAGGGCTCAGTGCTGCTGCAGCAACATGTTAAATGGACTGGAAGGCCAGCACTTAAACTGCTTGTGGAAAGCAAGATTGACTTGTTCATATCATGGCTTAAAACTAGTGTGTTTTCATTGGGTGCCTTTTGGGTTTTGATTTTTTAAACTCTATTTTATAGCTGTAAACAAGAGGTAATTTTTACAAACATCTGTTCAAAACACTGCCAAAATGAGGCACATATGATAAGGTGCCCTCTTCAGCCATGAATTAAGTATTCCTCTTAAATGTTTTCTAGTGATCCTTGATGTATTTTTAAGCACTAATAATTAATTCTAGAGCATTGTCTTGAATGAGTAGAATTTTGGAGATAAATCTCTGTATTTTAATGTGTTAGCATGTGTGTTAGTGTATTATAGATAAACTATTAGGCTCCTGATGCGTGCACTCCGCTGTGACACAACAGCTGAGCATGACTGTTGCTGTCTCCAGGGTTAACGATTGTATCCTACGAGTCAATGAGGTGGATGTTCGGGATGTGACACACAGCAAAGCAGTGGAGGCACTGAAAGAAGCGGGATCAATTGTGCGATTGTACGTTAAAAGAAGAAAACCAGTCACAGAAAAAATAGTGGAAATCAAACTTGTGAAAGGCCCCAAAGGTATGCTGGAAATAAAAAGTTTCTGTTTTGTAAGAAGGATAGAATTGAAGCTGTTCTTGTAGAATGCAGAATTTTCTTTCAAATGATAAAAATGTTTCTGATTGTATCTAGTAATTTTTAAGTACATTAAAATTGCAGTGAAATACTTAATTGGGTTATCTAGTAAGGATGTTTGAGAGATTAAAAATAATTTAGGGAAAGTAATTACTGGGCTATATGTCTATAAATATATAGATGCTGTAGCATGGTGATGCTTATAGTTCTGCTGTGCCCATGCTTCACAAAGCATCAAGTAAATGGTCTAGCTTTTGCTTATCAGAACTTGTGTGTGTTACGTCTTTTCTAGAGCTTTATTTTCTAGAAAATTATGGAGTTCACATGAAAAGGCATCAGAATTCAGCCAGACCCTGATATTATATATATTTGTGTCATACAAGGGGTGTTATTATTTATGTAATAATTTAAATCCAATGAATGCAAAAAAGATTTCTTGAGTAATGCCTTTATTTTCAAGCAGGTCTTGGTTTCAGTATTGCTGGTGGTGTAGGAAATCAGCATATACCTGGGGACAACAGCATTTATGTAACCAAAATCATCGAAGGTGGGGCAGCACATAAAGATGGCAAACTTCAGATTGGAGACAAACTTTTAGCTGTAAGTAAGAGCTGCATTTTTTTAATGGTCATTCAATTTTAAGCTCAATAGGGGCATGATTCAATTTGTGGTTAAGCTGCTTGGAAATCACTGATAAAATTAAATCTGCATCATTCAACTCCATCTGATCAGGAAATCTGAAATCTATTCCTCAGCCAAATGTTCCATTCAAAACCTGTATAAATCAGCATGTTTATTTCTGATGCCTGCTATTATTTTTCTGAGATCTGAGTGACAGAATTGTAAACAAATGTGCAATGGGATTGTTTCTTTTTTTAAAAAAGAAGAATGGAATGGAACTCTTTGTACTGGTGCCTGGCCAGCTTTTAACCACCCTCTAGTGAAATTGCTTCTTAAATGGCATGTCAGTGTTTGTAATAATGCTGAATGGTCGTCTTATTTTTTTTTAAAGCTTAAAATAGCTTCAAAGTTGAGTTTTTCTATGCACAAAGTAAAAATAACTTTCAACTTCCTTAAATTCAATCCACATTTTTTTTTGTCCAGGTAGAAAAATGAGAGCCACAGCCAGAAATTTCTGTATTTCTGAATTGTTAACTCTTGTAAGGTGAATTGCTCTACACTCCTTCCTCTAGCAGTATTTGCTTCTGTAAGAGCTCTGGGTACATCTGTACTCACAGCAGAGAACAGCAGAACATGTGTTTAATGCTCTTCAAACAGTAAAAACTAACTCTAAATGTCTAGTGCAGAGTTTGCCATCTGTAAAAAAACTTTGTGGGTAATTTTGTCACTTAAAACAAAGCTGGGGAATGTGAAGGTACTTAAAAAATACTGGAATTATCCCTTTACGTGAAGAATCCTGCTTTTTTAAAAATATTAAGAATGAGACCTTGGTGTTACATAGTTACATCATGACACATTGAGGTGGGGTTTATTATCATTACAGGAAGCTTTTCTCTATGTAATGCTTGCAGTAACACAGTGTAAGTGTGCACACGTTCAACATTTTAAGTGTCCTATTTGTCCCTTTAGCTCCCCAAAGTCATATGTACCTTCTTTACAATGTTGTGGTCAATACAGCTTATAATCTTGCACAGGAATACTCGTCCTACTTAATAAGCATCTCATATAATTTCCTGTGAGCAGTTATGTCTGTGGCATGTGAATCCTAATAAAGACTCTCAATGCCCCTGTTCCAACGGCCTTCAGTGAGTGTCCTATGGAAACAGTACATTTTTCTGGGTTGAGAATATTTATTTTTCCCTTCAGGTCAACAGTGTTTGCTTAGAAGAAGTTACTCATGAAGAAGCAGTGACTGCCTTAAAAAACACATCTGACTTTGTTTATCTGAAGGTTGCAAAACCCACCAGCATGTTCATGAATGACAGTTATGCCCCTCCTGACATCACAAACTGTGAGTTCATCTTATTGTTCTGATCTAATTAATTTTCCCTTTAAGGCTTTAATATATTTTATTTTTAGTATTTCAACTGCCACAAACTTTTAAAAATTATATGAGGCAAAAATCTGATATAAGTTGATTAATGAGGAAAATGATGTACTATACAGAGCAACATCTTGTAGCCTGTATACTGAAAAGGCAGCAGCAATGGGGCTGCAGGTGTGTTATTGTGGCTGTCTTGGCCCAGTCCTAGAGACTCAGTGTTACTCATCACATGCTGAGGAGTACGAGGGCAGAGAACAAATGCTTCCTGCTCTTGGGGGTGTGAAGAGTAGAGACCAATGCACTGTGAGGGTGTTCAGTGTCCTGTGAAATAAAGAAGTTGTTGATGCTCTGATGTTTTTCCTGTTTTTTCATGAACTTGCATATACTTGAATCTGAACTGGACTGGAAGGGTGGGAAGTTCTTGCTATGATGCCTGCCTGTGAACGTGTTAAGAAATTCCATGTTAACTTATTTAAAATCTGACTTCAGTTTTGACATAATTATTGACAATTAGAATGGAAAGCCAGTGAACACTGTATTGAAAAATAGTTACAAGAATTTCTTGTTGACATAAGGGTACAACTGACAAGAGTATTTTCAAAGTCAAACATACAAATCCAGAAAGTTCAGGGTTGAAGTACAATCTAAAGAAATATTTGAGTTGAGTATACTTCAAGAGGGTTATAATCATTTGGTGGCTGGAGAAAGGAAAGAGAATGATGTAACTGCATCTTTCGAAGACTGAATAGACTGACTTTTCTGGATGACCAGTTTTACTCATGTTGTCACATGAAATGGTTCTAGGGGAGAGTTATTTTAGATATTACTTTGTTTCCTGCCATTAGATATGTGCAATTGATATGTAGTACCTAAACACCGATCTGTTTAGGTGCTACTTTAATGAAAAAAAGGAACACTTTGGGACTGAAAGATGTAATTGAAAACAGTATGTAAAGAACAACAAACAAAAGTGCCGCACAACAAAGACTGAAGTACCTTATAAGCCCATTATTTATTGGCAATAGCTACAGTATCTTAAGATCTATTTGTAAGCTTATTGAATTATAATTTGGAGCTAATTAGGTTTTATCTCCACTGTGTTATTAGAGGGATGCTCTTGAAGGTTCCATTCTTTGACATATCTAGTTTTCAGCCTCCACTGATTCTTCCCCAGTTTTCTACTCATATATTAGAGAGCAGCCATTTTCCCTTAATGTATCTAATTTGTTCAATAATCTTTCTCACTGTTTCCTTGGAAAGTAGACTTCCTGTTCTCTCTCCATATATAACTGGTCTTTTCATATATTTCACCTGGAATTCATGTTTTTTGGAACAGAGAAATCTGATATTTACATAGTGTTCCTGGTAATGTTGCAGTAATGCAGTCACACTGCTGTGGGTTGGGATGTGGCAAGCATTGAAATATTTCATCTCTTGCTACTGCACCTTGACTCAATCATTGGAATATTTACGTTGTTCATCTTTTGTGGAGACAAAGGCAAAACCTGTACAAAGTCAGAGGGGAGGGAGGTAGAGAAGGAGCTGATTCCTGATAATTTGCCCAGTGCTAATAAATCAGTGACAGTGGCAAAGGTGGCTGTTGGTTGTTGGACCTCTTGTCATGCAGAGATATTAATTTCTCTCAAATGGTGGATGAACTGGAGACTCAGTTATAATTATAACATGGAGCCGTAAGAGAGGCAGTGACGTCTTCAAGAGCACCTTCTCACCATGTCCACTGGCTGGACAGATCAGGAAAGTTCTGTCAAGGGTAATCCCACATAACTGCCATGAGGATGTCCTCTGCCATCTTGCCTTGAGTCCTTAATTTCTCAGTAAGTGTGACTTAATGTCTCACCCATTACTGGAGGTAAATGGCCTGGTCACACCTGTAGGCTCCTTTTGGCTCGTTACCATCCTCCCTCCAGCGTTTCTCTCTGTTTGCTCTCCCTCTAGGGGTGATTTGAGAGATGGTGGCATTCTGTGCAGCTCAGTGTCCTATCCTCTGTGGGAAGTGTCACTTGTATCCTTTTACTGAGAAGTGAAAAGCCAGTCTCCTGACCTTGTCATGTACCTCAAGCTCCAGCAGCTGCTTCTGGGAACCTTTCTCCTCCTACTGAAGCATTCTGAAAAAAGTCATGGAAGTTTTTCTCGGATTCCAGAAATCTTGTCTGTCTGTCTTTGTCCTTTAGTGACCCTTGACAAGATTTGTGGGCTGTACTTTTGAGTAGATTTTCCGAGTTTTATTTAGTTACAGTTCCCTTGAGTTCTCTCTCTGAAGATACTGTTTTTCACTGTTTCTGGTGAGCCAAAGAACATTACTCTGCAAGGCGCTGGGTTCTTTGATGAAACTTTAGTCTATTTCTTTTCCTTACAACAGGAAAGCCTTTTCTACCCAAGGCCCCATGAGCTTGTGCCTCTGGTGATCAAAGGGCAGCTGGCTGTTACTGCAGCTGCTGTGGAGACTGAACCTACTGCCGGAATTTTGAACCCAAAGCAGACCTAAAGGTCTTGCTGAGGTGTTTAATGGCTTAATTCCAGGAAATCAATTTAGTCTTTTCTTCAGTCTTTCACTTACAAAAAACTACTGCATGTGTCTGAGCTGCTAAATGCTATTTTTCTATTATTCTATTTCTGCTATTATACAGGGCAGAAAAAAAGCTTTTCCAGTACCTCAGCATTTGCACCTTTACAATGGAAATCTCAAAGGGAGACATCAATCTCTTCAAAGGCTGATTCTGCCTTATAAATGATATGATAACTTTACAACCAGAAAGCCTCTGGTTTCTGCAAGAAGCTGCTTAGTTAGCTAGAACTCTTACCAAAAAAATGGTGGCACCTGTATGTAGTAGCAGAGCAGTACAGGGCTCTAGAGCTTTAGACTGAGGATTCTGAAGTGCTTTTACCAGATGCCAGGTGTTAAAGAGGTATTTTCTAGGATCACCTGGATTGTGAGTCAGTGTTGAAACACTTACCAGGCTTCTTTCTTCACCTACTCATCCGCAGCCGTTCTGAGACATGTATTTGCAGTCCTCCTTCCTATTTCTGTCCACGAGAATCCTTTTAGCCAGGTTCTTAGGAGTTCAGTCCTATCAAAAAGGAGAAGTAAGATGTGCACAGAGGCTCCCTGTGACCATATCTATTACAAATGGTGTTAAGGTAGAAACTCTACTACTTGAGTTTGTGTGAACTTCTCACTTACAGAATCCCCTTGGGAGGGTTTTTTGTTTGCTTATTTTATTTCTGTTTGTGCATGGTGTTTGTTTTGGTGTTCTGGTTTTTTTTAATTCTCATTTTATCAGAATTATTTAAAGGCACAGTGCAGAGTACTTGGTACTGTGCAGAACATGCAGTGGATTGCTCATTGTGTTTACTTGTGTGGACATGGTAGTTCAAGAGTCCAAATTCAGAATTTGATTTGTCTTAAAGATTTTCCCTCTGGAACTTGTTTAATTATAGGGCTGCCTCAGTTGCCCTGGTGATGAGGATTTAAAATGCAGCGCTAAGGATACTGAGGAACTGTTTGAGAACAAATTTCAGTGTCTAGGTTTTGTGCAAAATCTGATTTCTTTTAGAATACCTGTAGTAAGAGTATCAGCTACACAGTAGTGTGGCCTTGTAAGGGGTCTAATGGCTCAAATGAAAGGACCAAATAAGTTAATATCCATATAGATAATTAAATAATTTGCTATTTCCTTTGGGTTAGTGCCTTAGAATCAAGAGAGGTTTGATCCAGAGGTTTCTGAGACTCTGATTTATGGCAGTATTTATTGGGAAGAGTACAGATGTTGGTGCCAATGCTGTGCACCTGGGGCTGAAAATTGACCTCTGTCATTTGATATTTATCAGAGTGAGTGAATGGCTTCCAACTGCCTGTGGGGGAAGTTACTGTTCAAAATCTTGTTAGAGAAGAGTTGGGGCTGTTGGAGACCAGCGATTCAGCAGGAAATTAATGTGGAAGAAAAAGGCTTGTGGTTGTGTGCTGTTGTTCTAGAGACTGGGATGTGTATAGGTGATGAGAGCTTGGCCATAGACCTGGAATAGTTGATTGCTATGCCTGTTTCTATTGCTTCTGTGAGATTTATCTTTTAGCTCTTGAGGTGTGGATTGCCAGGCTAAGCAGTTACTTTACAGTGCTCTGCATTTTCTGACTCAAGAAGAATGCAGTTAGGAAAGATTGTTCTTTCTGAGCACATTGCCCTCTGAGTGCTGTTCTCCACTCTCTGTCAGGCTGAAAAATGAGAACTTCCAGTGTAGAAAACACGGAAATGCAAGAGAAGTCCCCTCACCCTGTTTTAGTGTGTGCGGAGGAGCAGCAGCACTGGGGGGGTGCCCTGTGGCTGGAGCACTGGGGCTCAGCCCATGTGGGCGATACCCACGGCCGTCCCTGTGGGCGATACCCACGGCCGTCCCTGTGGGCGATACCCACGGCCGTCCCTGTGGGCGATACCCACGGCTCCTCGTGTGGGCGATACCCACGGCCGCCCGTGTGGGCGATACCCATGGCCACCGGTGTGGGCGATACCCACGGCCGCTCGTGTGGGCGATACCCACGGCCCCTCGTGTGGGCGATACCCGCGGCTGCTCGCCTGCCAGAGCGGTCATGGATCAGCAGGGGTGTGAACTGCCTCCCTCAGCCATACACCAATGGTGGTCACTCCATGGTTCCTGGAGCAAATATCCCGTCATTTGCTCCTATCAATGCTTTTAAAGTTATTCAGTGGAAATATTACTGTTTGAAATTCAGTTGAAATTGCTGTTTGAAACACCAGCATTACCTGTGAAGTGCATGTTGTAGAATATCAGTCAGAAAAGTGGCTAAATGGTTTTTGAGAGAGAGGATTTGCTTCCAATACAGGCCTTCTTTGAAGACATCACCAGTGATGCATTTTTGACTCCTAATTAATTTCAAAGTATTTTTTCCTTTNCGTGTGGGCGATACCCACGGCCGCCCGTGTGGGCGATACCCACGGCTCCTCGTGTGGGCGATACCCACGGCCGCCCGTGTGGGCGATACCCATGGCCACCGGTGTGGGCGATACCCACGGCTCCTCGTGTGGGCGATACCCGCGGCCGCCCGTGTGGGCGATACCCACGGCTCCTCGTGTGGGCGATACCCGCGGCTGCTCGCCTGCCAGAGCGGTCATGGATCAGCAGGGGTGTGAACTGCCTCCCTCAGCCATACACCAATGGTGGTCACTCCATGGTTCCTGGAGCAAATATCCCGTCATTTGCTCCTATCAATGCTTTTAAAGTTATTCAGTGGAAATATTACTGTTTGAAATTCAGTTGAAATTGCTGTTTGAAACACCAGCATTACCTGTGAAGTGCATGTTGTAGAATATCAGTCAGAAAAGTGGCTAAATGGTTTTTGAGAGAGAGGATTTGCTTCCAATACAGGCCTTCTTTGAAGACATCACCAGTGATGCATTTTTGACTCCTAATTAATTTCAAAGTATTTTTTCCTTTATGTTTTTGTGCATTGGCACAGTATTTCCACCCTGCATTGGGAAATAAAATACTGGAAGGTAGGGAATAACCAGTTTCTTCACTAGACATGAATGCCTTATCATTTCTTAAATGGCCTGAGTACAGGAAGAGAAGAATATGTAATAACAGTAAAAGACATTAGAGTTTTAATTTTATTGCCCATTTTAGAGATTATACTTATACTTATGTCCTTGGTTTACAGATAATAGGAAAATAATAGGAAATCTTCCATTTTTTGTTTTTGTCTAGAACTGTCTTATGTAAAGGAGAGTGTAGATTTGGAAATGGAATTTCCACTTAGGAATCTGACTTTTCCTGTCAAAGCAAGTTGATTTTATGCATGCAATTTTCTGTTCATCCAAAAGACAGTTCCTTTATCAGTACCATCAGTAATAATATTTACCTGGAAATAAAAGTTTAGACCTCATTTCAGATTCAAAAAGTGATCGCTTGCCTTTTATTTCTGTCATGGTCCTCATGAATATGCTTCAGCTGTAATTTCCATCTGAAACCATTTCAGGAAAGATGCAGGCATGATTTTGTGCAGGAGCTCCACAGACAGCAGCCTCTTTGTACCTTTGTACAGGTTTGCTTTCGTAGCGCTGAGAACACCAGCCATAAGAAAGGAGCAGACTGTTCCAAGCAATTAGCATATGTAAAACTTTATAAAGGATGCAGCCAGTGCTGTTGTGGAACAGTCCACAGGTCTGAAATCAACTGTTATATTGATTGATAGCTGACTTTTAGTCACATGGTGAACGGTTAAAAAATTTAAAAAATAACGTCATGTTATAGGTGGTGTATATGTTTCTGAACACAGTGCAGTTAAAAGCTTCAGAAACATGAAAAACAAACAAATGAGAAGTACTGTAAGTAAATGAATATAGAATTTGTATCTAATTGCTTCCTATAAAATATGCATCGTTATGGCTACCATTGGCTTGTGAAAAGCAATTTCAAATTCATTTTGTGGGATGAGATAAGTTAGTGCAGGAACAGAATGTTCAGCTGCTGTACTGTGCAACAGTTGTTAAGGTTTTTTGATTAGTTGGAAAAGGGCTCATAATGTCTTGCATTTAATTTTTTGTGCTTTAGCTTTAAAGTTTTCTGAGAAAAAACAGAATAACTGTGTTTATGTGTAATTTTGTTTTGAGCAAAAAGTGCATACAATGATGTGGCAATAATAAAGTTGTATGAAAAAACTTTTTATTTAACTGAAAAGCAAATATTGCAGTATGGTTTGGTAATCATTTGTGAAAGTTGCTAAAATTCCAGTGTGACTAAAAAAACAAGTTTTGAAAGTGACAGTTTGGTGTCCAAATCTCTTACCAGTGCACAGAAACTATGTATTGTACTGGGACAGGCAGAAGGAAGTGGGATCTACAAAATCCTTGCTGGGAGTGCGAGGATGAAGATGCAATGTCTGTGTTACTGCTGTTCCAAACAACTGTATTAGGAATCGCATATGTTGAACAGCTCCTATTTTTTAGGGAATTCTCTAATGTGAATGCTTATGTTGATCATGTGCTTTTAGCAAAAGCAGCGTTCTCTTTGCTTTAGACCTCACAAAGCCAAGCAATGTGAGGGAACTTCCTTCTGTCTTTGTTATAGAAGGGCACCAGGTACCTCTCGCACTTCAGTTCTAAATTTTGCTGAAACCTCTTGTGTACCCAGAATAACGATTTCCAAAAGTTCTGCACAGTGTCATGCAGCTGAGGGCTGGTGTGTCTGAATAGCACAATTCCTTTATCAGCCAGTGCTTTTAAACTGCTGAAGCCGTTAATAGTGGATTTGAATGCTTGCTGAAATGTTGCCAGTGTTGACCTGACGCGTATGCCATGTGAAGAATTTACTACACACGTTTACTAGGAATCCAGAACAATACAGGCCCAATCCAGCCCAGACTGGGTGGTTTGAAGGATGGGTATTTAGCATATATATCATGCATATATATATATATATCAAGAATACTCTTGGTAAGCTTGTGTATGATCCAAACTTTCTGATAATAAAAATGAAAAAACAAAAGGAGAATATGCAGATTGATTCAGCAATCTGTGTCATGCATGGTCAGTTAAAGAGCTTTGGGTTTAGTGTAAATCCTCAAAGGTCAGCTACCCCATCAGATACAGCAAGTAAGGACAAAGAGTCTGGCAACTTTAATAATAATTAATCTGTGAAGAGTCCCCACCCTTCATGTCTAAGCCTTGAAGTTTGAAGCACATACGCCAGGAAAAAAAAACATTTCCAATTGTAGAACATGCTTTGTAATAGCAAACAGTGAGTATGACTGTGCTTTAATGAGCACTTAAAATTGATGTGCCTAACTTGGAAATATGCATCTTCTTAATTATTTATTGGAACAACTCTCCTGGTGTTGTACAATATTTTCCATCAATTGTAATCATTAAGCTGCTAAATTTCTTCTGGTATGTGTGTTGTGGTGCAGTTAAAACTTTGCTTCAGTCAAGTTAAAAGCAGCTTTAAAACAGGTTAATCTCCAGACTGTTCCCATGGGCTTCAGATATCCACAGTAACTGTTTCTAAAGAAGTTTTATTTGAGACACAATGAAACTGAAAAATTTGCTTACTGACTTATTGAGGAGACCAGGGAATGTACAGATTTAACACACTGTTTTAGAACTATGATATTTATAATATATCATTGAAACTGCTATAGTTTGTTTTTAAAAGAGGTCACTCCTTTGTTTCAGTTCCTCCAGCTCTTTTTGGGTATTATCCTAATGTCTTCCATTGTTTTCCTTCCCCCTGTGTGAAGCTTATTCTCCACCAGTGGATAACCATATCACTCCATCTGCCTACCTGGGACAGTCCCTGCCCCCAGCATCCCCAGGCCGGTATTCACCAGTTCCCAAGGGAATGCTTGGAGATGAGGAGATTACCAGGTAATGAACAATCAAAGCTAAGTGTCAAATTGGTTAACCAGGGAAGCTCCAAGATGTGTTAGTGGGCAAAATACTAGTGAAGGCTATATTTTATTTCAAGAATAAAACATATTTATATGTATATATACACACACACACTTTATTTATCAGTCCAAAAATAGCATTAAAAACAGAAAGCCCTGGAAATGCTGCGTGCATTGACAGAGATTTTTAGGATGGTAATATGAGCAGACCAGAGATTTTCTTACTTTAAGGCAAGCAGTGTTTGGGTCCTCCCTGCCCCCACAGACAAGGGTTTGTTTTGATGGATTCTAAATCCAGAAAGACTGGACAGCTCTTAATCCTTTCCCATTAACAGACCTTTCATTTCTTCAGTGATTCAGTAGATTGCATTAATCTTTTGTTCATCATTGCTGATAGAGGGAAGCTCTTGTAATTTTGTTGCCCTTCTGTTCTGCAAGTATAGGGATGTTACACTGCACTTTCAGTGTGCTGTTGCTGAATTCTGTGTCACACCATCATCTGGTATGGATAATGTCACTCAGATTCCGAGGCAGGCTCCACCTAGGATTGAAATCTGAGTGGTATAATAATCGGAAAATTGATTTTAGTGTAGTGGAAGGTAGGATATGTCTTTTTACTGATTTTTAACTTAGGGTTAGGTAGACGTATAAGCCAAAATTATTCTGTCCTATTGATATCATTATGATTTTATTGCTTTCCTTAAAATTACCATAAAAGGCTTTTTTTACATTCCTTCTGAAATGCTGGGGCTATTCAGAACATGTTTAGATTTTCTTTAAATTACCTTCTCATATTATGCTCTTTCCATCCCAAGAAGAGGTTTATAAATTTTGAGTATTATTTTAAAAGATGCTGCTTTATGTTCTCTCTTCTGCTGTGTTTCTGTTAATGTATTGGTGTGATCCAGAACAACATGTATATTTTCACAGTGGCGTTTTTTTTGTAATGGAATAGTACTCTGAAAAAATGAATAGAATAGTTGATGGAGGTGAAATTTAAGAACTTGACCTTAAGAATTTGACCTGATTTAATAGCTAGTGCAAAAATTGAGTGATTTTAAAAGATTGGACTAGATGATACTTTTTGTTTTGGAAAAAAACTCAGCTTCTTACTTTACCCTGTAAATTAATAATTAATGCCTTCAAATACTTAATGTCCATTAATTGTTCTTTAGTGCTCTCTAGTGATTTTTAAAATGCAGTGCACAGTTTCTCTGCTTTATTAGAAATGTCTTTTTCTGAGATCATTTATGTTTTACTTGTATTAAATCAAGTAACAGATAATAGATTTTTGGAAGGAGTCTTTCTGCATTAGAATTTGTCTGGCCTTACCAATATTTCTTCTTTTGTCCCCTCATTCAACTTAGGAGGGGATCCTTTGAAAAAGAGTGCAACAACTTGGTTTAGTTTAACTTCTTCAGTTGCTTTGCTGAAATTGAAAATGTATTTAAGAATGTCACAACCTACACTGATGTTCTTGATCAATATGGAAAATATGAAGTAATGACAGTGCTGAATAGGATTGTATCAGAGTTGTAATTTATTTATACATACATATGTATTTACAGATTTGTTCAGTTCACCTAACAACAGGGAGGGGATTTTGTTTTGCATCTAGGAGATTTTCTAATTGTTTATTTTACTTTTACTCATATGTAGTGACCAAGATTTCGTATTCCTTTCTTTTCCTTCAGGGAGCCTAGAAAGGTCGTCCTACATCGAGGATCAACAGGTCTTGGTTTCAACATTGTTGGAGGAGAAGATGGAGAAGGAATTTTCATCTCTTTCATCCTTGCAGGAGGGCCAGCTGACCTGAGTGGAGAGCTTAGGAAAGGAGATCGTATAATTTCTGTAGGATTCTTTTTTTCTTTTATTTAAACAGCAACAGAAGTTTCCCCCTCCCTGCATATTAATGCCAATTAATGATATACAAAAAATGTTATCAACTGAGCTAAGTTTGAGCTAATGGAACAGATTCCAATATACTTCCACAGTATTTTTGAGGACTTTAGTCTGCCTCAGTTTCTCATCTATAACCTGATTAAAATAGCACTTCTCTCTTTGAGACCCTCAGTGAAGACTTCTGTTACCTTCAGTAACTTCTCTTAGTCTCGTAGCTGAGGGCTGTGTGTGTGTCTGAATTGAAAGAGTACAGGTGTCAGAGATAACCCTTCTCATGAGATGGAGACCCTTGGCAGTGCTGTCAAAAACTGGATCTTTACTTCCTGGAGTAGCTGCTGAACCTGCTATTAGTCTTAAAATGCTCCATCTCATACTTCCCTAAGGGCTTTTTCTATATTAGTATTGAGGGTCATAAATATTTTGTAATTACATAATTTATGGAGAGTCATTTCTTGGGACAATTACATTATATTTTGGAAGTTACTTAAGAGGAATTATGTCCTTTGAACAGCTGTTACTAAAACTGATATTAAAGCACATCTTTATTTTAGTTTGAACTATGAAAACTTCTTTTGGTTTAAAATGTGGAACACACATTTCTGGTTCAGTATTTTTGTGATGCTATTTTTAAATCTGCTGCATTGAAAACAATGCCAGATTCACAGAGGCTGTTGTCTGTGGCTGGGTGTGGTGACAGCATGGTTGTAGGCATTATTTGCCTAAGAAGGTCCCTGAACCATCACAACAAGTTACATTCTCTATTTCTCCTTAAAAAGAAAGAAAACGGTCTTAAACAGGAAGAAAACTGACCATTCACTGAGTAGTACACTATGATAGTCACAGTAATTCTTAAGGGGGGCATACGTGAGAGAGGATTTTATTGACTTTTTATTTCAGGAACAGTGTTGGGAACAGGGGAAATACACATGGCATGGAAACTAGTTTGTATCCAGTTAATTTTTTTTCACAGGTGTGTTCTGTGGTGATAAATACAAGCATTAATTTTGATAAAGAGCTCTTTTGTATTGCTTGTAGGTAAATGGAGTAGATCTAAAAGCAGCAACCCATGAGCAGGCAGCAGCAGCCCTGAAGAACGCAGGCCAAGCAGTGACTATTGTAGCTCAGTACCGTCCAGAAGGTAAGGGTTGCTTTATCCGTTCAAGCTCTCTTGTACAATCTGAAACTCAGAGGAAGATAATCTACACTGTCCTTCCACTAAACCCCTCTTCTGAAACAAATAATGTAATGGATGTTGTCACACACTTGTCAGCACAATTACAAGTGACCAGATTGGAATATCTGCAAGTGTTGCTGCCACGGCTTGCCACATTTCTTGCTTTCACCATTTCAGAATTTCAGTTTCTTCAGTAAATGTTGCCACTGTCATAACATGAAAATTAATCTAGTAAATCCAGAATTTAATAGAAATACCGTATTGTTCTCTTGTATTTCCACTTGTCTTCATTCTTTAATATGGTGGTTTTGTATGCTTTAATAGTAGGAAGATAGAAGACTAATTCCTTCTTTGTTTTGTTGATTCAGATGACCTAAGGAGGCTATCAGATTCATTCCTTGGTTTCACACTGAGCTGTTATTTCTGTTTATCCAGCAGTTTCTTCTGGTCCAGATCAGAATACAACTGATGCTGATTAACCATTCTTGTGTGTTCTACAGAACACTACATCATCAATACACATATTTGTCCTCCTGTATTTCTGCAGTAAATTTCAAATGCCTTTATCTATTTGAGACTTAAAAAATTTAATAATTAGTCTGAAATGAAATGCTTATCCTCAGTCTGTAAACTCACCTATTATTGGTGTTATTTATACTAAGACGTTTTTGTTGTTTTATGAACTGTGATGATCAGCAAATTTCTCCAATTTGTTGGCCCAGCACTGAATCTTCCTTGCAGAGACTTGTTTGTTTGAAACTTTCCTTCAGCAGTACTGTCAAGGGGTAAGTGTAGGTGTCCATCAGGACGGGACATGGAGCAGGACTGCTGCCTTCATCTGTTAGGCGCTGATAGCAGCACACTTCTAGTCATTCTTTATTTCTTCTTTTCTGTCATGTTTCTTCTATAGAAGAGATATCTTCTATGCCTCCTCAAATGTTTGAAGCTTTAGCTTTCACATTCCCCATCACCTGCATCAACATCACATCTCTCCTCTGACCCAGGAACTCTGTTCATGATAAGGCCAAATGATTGGTTTGTCTGCTTCCTGGTCAAATCCCTGCAGCCAGCCCATGTTGCCATCGCCTGTATTATCTCAGGAGGCTGGATCTTGGTCACATGTTCCATCTCTACATTGCTGTGTTTCAGGATTCATTTTCTAAGAGTGCTCACTCTGAGGCTGCCTTTTAAAAAGAATAGTAAGGTCAGCATTGGTTCTGAAATATTTGCTTTGGCTTTTTGTCATGGGTGGTTCAAATTGTCGCACCTTCTTGCGTAGGGGCTCCTCACCTTATTGAGAAATAAAATGTATATTTTTATTTATCTCTGAGTTGTCCTTTTGAGCACCTGAGCACTTTTTTTGTTCAAAGAAGGCATTTATGGTCACGGTTTCTTCTGCCAGAAAGGCATGGTGAGGTGTGGCCACTAGAAGAACAAATGTTTCTCCAGTGTAGAATATGTGCTTGCAGGACTCAAACACTTGGTTTCCCTTGCCCTGTATATGCAGATAGGATATATGCAGACTTCAGACAAAATCAGCAGTTTTTCAGTCCTTCCTTTCTAGGATTCAGACTTTAAGATGAAAAGAATCCTTTCATACTTTGAAAGTCAGAACCTTTTAGAAGAAGAGAACTCAACATTTTAGATTGTTTCTGCTCTTTCTGGATTGGAAATAACAGCTTTCTTCATTACCATTTGTCCAAGTAGATAATTTAGTTTCTTGCAATGTGTATTGAGGTACTTGACCAACTGCTGAGATTTGGAGTCATTGCACAGAGATTTGCGCAGAGCAACACATGCTGCCTCTTAGAAATGACTCAGTGACTGTCACTTGTAGAATTCAAGGCTAGAGCTGTACTTATTCCTTCATGGCTACTGAAGCATTCTGGACAAGACTGCAGCTGAGCTGTATTGAGGATTCAGTTCTCAAGGACTTACATGGCCCGTTTGAGAGGATGCATGCGGGTGAAGTTACTCAAATTACCCAAGATTATGGACAGACATGTGACAAATTAATCAAGGAAAGGATTGATTCCCCCCTCCCCTCAAGATGCTTGGTCTGCGTTTGAGCATCTTTCCTTCTGAAACAGTGCTTAAAATCTGCTTTTGGAGTGAAAATGTTAGAATCACATTAGGGCTCACTCTACCCTTTTGAGGTATGCCTTGAAGGAAAAGTGTAACTAGAAAATTGAGATGCATTGTACTTTGGAGGCCAAGTATGAATTGACTCATGGCCAGCCTACCTCTGAGAGCTGTAGTTTCTGGTGTCTGACATCTCTGCCCTATTCTTAGTCCTCGGAAAGTAAGTTTGAATGGAAGTCCAGCCATCAGCTTCATCAGGTCTGGTGTGGGAGATAAATTGAATCAGATTCTCATTGTTTATATCTTAGAGATTAGTAAAGAGAATATTTCCTAAAAGGTTACCCTTTGTTAGCATAGGAAAGCAGTCTGTTTGCAATTTGACCTTCCAAGTAGAAAACACCATCCGTGTGATTGAGTGCACCTGATAAAAGTGTGTGTCTTCTTTGGTCATCTTCATATTTCATAAATGATAGCTTCACATAGGGGTCTTTTCTCCTCACTAGATTAATTTAAATGGTAAACTTTTTATATGTGTGTGTGTATATATATATCTGTGTGTGTTTTTATAATTATCCTCATTTTTTGTTTCTGCCCCTTGGAAACAGGTTAACAAGTATTAAAATATTCATGAAGTTCTTGTTCATTATTGGTGTTTCTAAAATATCTTCATAAAGATGGAGAACATCAGTTATAACTACTTGTATTGCATATATATTTTATTTATATTTCTGAATCCAGCAGGATTTTTTAAAAGAAACTGACAGTTAGGACAGATCAAGGAGATTCTAGACATCCATCAGGGTTCATTATAACTGAGTAAAGAGATTTAGTATGATAGGAACATTTGGAAGACACTTGGGACTGGCTCACTTCACTCCCTGTAATTGTATATGACATTTTGTGTGTTCATAGATGTGGTGGGGAATGGTAATTTATGTTTTTACTTCCTATCACATTTCTGATTTTCCCATCATAAATTTCCCATTTGTCTTTCCCCTCCTATTTTTGGGAAAAGAGGATTTTTGCAAGCAGTTGTCTCATAGGAAAGCCTGAGTTAGGCTATAGAAAAATGAATCACTGGAAAACTCTTCTCATGCAAAAACTTGCATTTTCTATATCTCTCTCTTCAAATCCATGGTAACTAAATTCTAATTACTGGGTTTGGGGTAGGCTATTATGGCTGAATGAAATGGATTTTATTGAATCTGGGCTCAAATTATGTAACTGCTGACTTTCCTTTCCCTCAAATCTCCACAGTGGTCCTTGGGTTATGGAATTGGGTGAAAACAGATGTAATTGCATTCTTTAAAATGTCCTTCTAGGCATTCCTTTAATTTCCAGGAGCGTTCAGTAAATTTGAGGGATGCCTTACAAAGTTTTTCTACTCCACTGAATTAAATTTCAGCAACTTGCCAGCACTCTTTGGGACAAGTAAAAGCCAAACACGGAATGCGGGTGTGTTCTGCAGTTCACAGAAGTGGCTCGTGCATCAGGCACCACCACAGCTGCACTCAGTTGACCTAAGGCTCTTGCCTTGTAGTCTCCAGGCTTTACCTTGCAGCTTGCCAGGAGCTAGTGTTGGAAACTGGTCACGTGTTGGGTTGTACTGGTACGTCCTTCTGTGGCACATACATGCCATGGGAGTGTGCATGACAGTCTCCCTTGTTGCACAGATCAGTGGGTTTGAACCTGTTGGGGCTGGATGCTGCAGAGGGATCTATAGCAGGAGA
This sequence comes from Donacobius atricapilla, assembly GCA_013397315.1. Classification (NCBI taxonomy): domain Eukaryota; kingdom Metazoa; phylum Chordata; class Aves; order Passeriformes; family Mimidae; genus Donacobius; species Donacobius atricapilla. The sequence goes on along the minus strand of WBMY01008058.1, from coordinate 640,489 downwards.
GGAGCAAGAGTTTGTGAAACAGGAATTATCCTGTAGAAATGTGGTTGGGAAGTCAGGATGTTGACTCATTCTCATTTTCTTCTTTATTTGGAAGCTTTTCCTTACCCTCGCTTGTACTACAAATTTCTGCTTCCTTTCCAAAAATCACTCATGAATTAAAAGGGATTTTGCTTTACTGTGAATTCAGCTGGAAAAGAAATACTGTGACCTGGAGCAATTTCAAAGTAAGAGATGTTGCTTCAGTACACAAAAGTGTTTTGATAAGCCATTTGGATTTGTAGTGGCTTCTGATCCATTTAATTTTCGTGTTGCTCCCTGGCTCTGCAGACACCTCAGTGCCCCACTGCTGTGTCTCTGGGTTTCCTACAGAACTAGGATGGCAAGGAAGAATTGTAATGTTGGTGCAGGGAATGGGAGGAAGCACTAAGCAGTTTGGATATATGTGTATGTTCTGGGAGTGGGGAATCAAAATGGTCAGAATTGTGATCGTGCTGCACAGCAAGGATACAGGAACTTGAGTGCTTGAAGGGAATGTAGTGAGGAGAGGAGCAGCAAGGGGGAAGTATTGGACTGCAGAGGCCTACCATTCTTGGAGGGCTCTGTGTTTCACATTGACACCCATTGTTACATTCATTAAAAATTAAAAGATCATCTGAAATGTAATAATAATGTTGCCTCAAAACTCAGAATTTCCGGAAGGTTAGATTTTGCCATTCCAAAAGGGTATGAGGTGCCAGTGGGCTGCCATAACTGTATTTTAGTTTGAGTGCATTTAAGTGTTTAAAAATAATAGAATAGCCAAACAAATACATGAAAATGTATTTAATTGAAATTGGATAGAGAATAATTTAGTGGGTTAAGCTTTCTACTGTAGTTATGCTCTACTAGATCAGAACTGAGCTGTATTAAGGATGTGGATAACACTAACTGCAGTTACATAAACTGTGAAGCCTGCTCTTGGAGGGCCGTGAAGAAGGCAGCAGGCCAGGTCTGTTGGCATCAGCAGTAATTCACTGGTAACCTCCTCTTCCCCTAAAGCAGGGCATAGTTCAGATAAGCCTGTCGTGACTGAACAGGATGCCAGCCCTTTCTGTTTCCCAAGGATTCACCTGACATACCAAAAATAAAATTGTAATTTCTTTTCTGAAAGAGTGGTAAGATGTTTAAGTGATCAGATTAACTTCATGTTCTTAAGTGATCTGGTGGATCAGTGTAGGATTAGGAGAAGGTGGAACAAAACATCAAGAGAAGATTTCAATGTATTTTTGTAAAGCATCTGCCTCTGAACGTCTCTTATTCATATAGGTAGTTAACACACATTCTCTCAGTTTTATTAATGGAAACGCTGTATTTTTCATTCTCTCTTGTCTTCAAAACAAATGACTCAAAAGAAAAAAAAAAAGGAGGAAACACAAAAGTTTTCTTAGAGCTCTCTCTTCAATGGCCAGTGTGTGGCTGATTTTTCTGTTTACAAGGCTGCCTCTATGTACTGTTTTCTAGTGGAATTCAGTAAGCTCTGGGAAATGGTGCCATTTTCATATGTATAAGCTAAGATTGTTTCTTGAGCATTAATCTTGAAATATATTTTAAGTCTTCTGTCTGCAAAAGTTCAGCTGGGGTAGCATGAAGCCAATAATGCTTGTGCAAAACTTAGTTTTCAGTAACTGTTTTTTATCAAGTCTGAGCTTCCCTTCAGATGAGGACATGTATTTTCTTAAATAAAGCTGTTTCAAAAGATCAGTGCATCCTGTTTTCATAAAATGAAAAATCTGTAAAAAAACCACAAAAACCTTCAAAAAAAGTTGGCCCTATTTTTGGGTATGTGGTCCCTAGTTTTCCTGGCTTCTGTTCTTGCTTGTTTTGTACCTGGTTCTACTCATTTGCAAGTAATCTAGATTAGTCAATTAGTCAAAACTGCACCCATTAAGATTAGAAAAAGGGTTTTGCTATATATAGCCCTGATAGACACTATAAGGCGGCTTACACATGTTTTAATCCTTTAAAACCTCACTCCTACTCTTTAATATACTAAATAAAATTGCTTGTGAATGCTTGGTAAGCCTTCAGCAACATTTTTAGTGGATTTCACTCAGCAGTGACTGGACCTAGTCTCTTTCTGAGTTTTCCAGGGTCTGTGGGAGGTGTGCTTAACTAAATACAAATGCAGTTTTTCTAATCTTTTGAAATTCCTCAGCACAGTCTTTCAAGTGATTAATGAGATACAAGCTCATTAAACATTAGAGTGCATGAAAGTCACCAACAGCATATGGAATTCATTGTGGTCTGTCCCAGGCAATGTTAATATGAAATGACAAGCATTGCAGCAAAATATTATCTCCTCAAAAATGATTTATGATGTTTGTATTGTGGTCCATGCATTTTAAAAGAAAAATGGAAGATCAATACAGGATCAGTGTGATGGTGGCTATCCTAACTGTGAGACTCCATTTCTCTCTTTGAAGGCACCATGAAAAGAAAAATTGAATACTCTGAGAGTTGAGAAAAGAATATAAATCAGTAGTTATATAAAATTGTCAGCACTAGAGTCCTGCTTAGACAGATTCAATGGGTCCTGCTAAAGAGGTCTTTCTATAGACAGATGGGAAGAGGGAAGCAAGGGGCATACTTTTTTAATTAAAGTGAACTTCTTCAGCTCTACGTGGGTTCAATATAAGTAAGAATCTCTGCTTCTCAGAGCTGTGCTGCCATCTGTTCCCTGTATGCACATCCCGGCTTCCTTGAGTCGCTGTTCCTTCTGTGCTGTTTGCTGAATTTCCCATCCCTTGCGTAGCCTTCTGCTCTCCTGCCCCGTTTGCTAGAATGTGTGTTCCAGACCAGATGCATTTTCATTGAAGCCTCGTTTTCCTCTTCCTCCTGCCTGCACAGAAAATTCACCACTTTTCTGTGTATCTGTGTTTTGTTGCCCACTGGATGGGCAGTCCAGGAGAGTTTCAGTGGTCGTGTCCTTTCTGGAGTTCTGATTTTCTGTTCAAGTAAATAACACTGAAAACATTACAGATTTCTAGGTAAAATCACTTTAGCAGCCAGGAATCAGAGTAATCTTCCAGGATTTGCTAATCTTCCCTCCTTCTTGTTTCTTGAAAAAATAGAACAGATTTAGTCTAGTTTTGCACTATCTGCTTATCCAGTATAATTTTAAAGTTTAAACTTGAGCCCAGATGTATTCATCCTCTGTTCTTAACAACTGATTATGTGTAAACCCAAGTAGACTTCAGGGTTTTTTCATTGGTGATGGTGGGGTCCTGTTGGATAAATGCCATGAGCTGAAGCAGGAGGTGCTTGTGCTTCCTCGATGTCCCTGTTATGACAGTAGATACTATTCCCTCCCTGCCTCTAAACTTCTTGGAAACTCTGAGAAAATTCTAGTCGAGAAAAGATGCCCTTACTCTAATATTCTCATTTTATCATGTTTCATGGTAGTTTTGCTGCCTGTTACCCTTTATTTGATGTATATCATCAGCAGCTTTCCGAAAATTCAGATTCTAAAAGTTGATTCTGAGTGAAGTTGCTGCTGTTGCATATCCATCTGGTTTTGGAGCCTGACCAAATTCTTACTGAAAGGATTGAGAGGTTGGATTGTGTGGTTTTCTTTTGATTTTGAATTTCTTTTTGGGTGGGTGTCTGTGTTTCTTGAACTATAGTTCTTATTAAAACAGTATTTCAGAATCTCAGTGGATTCTGAAATAGATTTCCACAGATGGCTGTGGAAATTGGAAGGATATTTGTAGATGGAGTTCCAGTGACCAGCCTGCTTCATTTGGGTTAAAATGACTTTTCTTTTTTTGTTTAAATAGCTTATGCCTTTTCTGTTTGGTTACCCTGATAACACTACACCAGAAATCAAATGCCTTCCCTGCCAAGCTCTTCATTTCCTGTTGACTGAGAAAGCAGAGTGTCCTTCTCATCTTGTTTACTGTACCTGTTCCCACTCCAAATTTCTGGAATGTTGATGTGACAAAACGTTTTTTAAAAGTTACATATTTATATATGCATTGTATGATTTTGTCACAGCCAAGTAGAAGTTTGTTGTTCTGTTCACTGTGATTTAGGGGGGGACAAATATCAAATTTGTCATACACTAAATATGGCTATTATGCATAACATAAGAAAGAAAGGAATTTTATAAAGAAATTAGTTCTCTAGCATTTGTGAGAATCTAGGGATGATAAGCTGAAGGAAAGTAAGAGATAGAAGATACAAAAGATACTTGATATTCAACTCTTCTTAATCACAGAGACAGTAATATAACCTGTCCTAGATAAATTACAACCTCTTCTAGATAAACTAGCAGAGCTCACACTTTGATTCATAAAGCTGAACCAACCCTACCTTATCAACAGGGTACAGGTGCTGATCCTTTGGGTACCAGACTAGCACTGCTTTTCTGATGCTATTGAGTCCTGCTGCTGTCATCTTTTCTGTCTCCAGCATTAGTTTCAGTACCAATATATCTAATACTAAGGTTTCTTTTTTTAAAACCTAAAAACCCTGTGTACTTTTCAGCTCCAGACCCAATGATGATGAGAATTCTATCCATCCTGTTGCTCCCAAAACCTTCTGTTAAGAGGAATATAACTCAAATTTTAGCTAGCTCTATATCTAAGGAGCTCACCAGATTCTGACTGCACAGTGCTTAAGCTTCTCCTAAATATGAAATTTCTTGGCACTCCTTCTTTTCGAACATGAAGCCTTCCCAGCCCCAGCCCATTAGTTTCCTTTTTTTGCTTTAGTCATATGGCAGGAGCCTCTGTGGTGAAATTATTCTCCTCCTTACTCCTACAGATGTCCCTGTCACTCATTCAGCACTTACTTCCCAGGAGTTCTGATGAGAAAAGTTGAATTAGTTCAGGAAGCTGCAAGACCAGCAATCTGAGGATGAAATATAGGATAGAGTTAAGCAATACTGGGAAATAACCTCCCTGGTAGCTCTCTTACATCTATGTGCTGCATAGGAGGAAGTCTGATTCTTCAGTAACATGACACATGATACAGAAATTTGTATTTTCTCCAGTAGCTATTGCAAAGAGCTGCAGATATATTTAGTATTGAACAGGCTGTAGCACAAGGAAATGCTGGAATTATCTGATCTTTTGCATGCTTACTTTCCTTTCACATGGGCATACAAAAATCTTTCAGGTTTATTGTTTCTTGGGTATAAATGAGTAAAATGAGGCGACTTACCCAGGGCCCTGCAGGGCAGCAGTAGCGCAGCCAGAGTGGGCTCTTCTCTCACTGCATCTGAGGCCTTGCCCTAAGGAAGGTTGCTTTCTAAAAAATGCCATTTTCTCACATCCCTCTTTAATTACTGTCCTGTTATCTTACATGCTTTTGTTATTAGTGATATCATTGGTAGTGGTGGAAATAATGGTTTTGATTCTCTTGTCAAACACCCTCATCGGTTTGATTTAGTGCCAGTAAAGTGTTTGAGCTAAACATTATTTGTAAAAAGGCACTTGATGCTATTTTAAAAACTAAGATATCTTAAAAGCTACTAGCTTTTGCTTATAAAGGGCAGAAGTTAGGGTTATTGAAGAGACTGTTCATATCATCATAATCTGGATAGGGTTAATTATAGATGCTGTTGGTGCTGTTTGTATGACGAGTGTGTGGGGAGAAAGGGCTACAGAACATATAAAACATTCAAGTTTTTAGACGGCTGTTTAAGGAACCTTAGTGTAGAGATTTTCTCAAGATTTTTTATTTTAGAGCCCTTACTCAGTCTTGCATTTCCTGGATAGGCGTGCTGCCCGCAGGGAGTGAGGGTGCAGCTGGGGAGAGCAGCGCATTGCCCGGTCCAGCGGCTGCTCAGCACTCACGCCCTGGCTCTCCCAGGGCTGACTTGTGATAATCTGGCATCACGTGGCCTCCTGGGGAAGGTGGTGGCTGCACAACATTTCCTTTGACTAGGAAGGGTTTACAAGTGGATCTGTTGATCCTGAAGTCCAAACTATCCAGCTGAAGGAAAAACTTACTTGCTCTGAGTTCATATTTTATGCTGATGGCATGTAAGTACCTCACTTCAGGAGATGTTTGTCCTGAAGAAGCAATTACTGTTTTCCCACCTGCTTTTGTAGCTAAAATCAAATGCATTTAGCATAGTTTTATTAGTACACAGTGCTGCTTAAGAACACAATCCGTTTTACCAGGATTAACATTGTACATAAGTCTGTGGGGGCAATTGGAATCTCTAATGCCGTTTACAAGTGGATGGAAATTCATGCGAGAATTCTGGATATTTTTTTCCTTTCCTGAGCTCCCAGAGGACCATGGTCTTACTTCAGAAGATGTTTTGCATCTTTCCCACCTTGTAGTGTTAAATTCTTTGCCTCAATCAAATCTACTAATTTTGACGGATAGACATTTTCATTCTCATTTCTTAACATTTTAAATTTAAAATATGTAATTCTTGATTATAAACATGTATTTCATATGTACGTTCTGAAGCTTCCTTTCTGTCAAGGGTTAACATTTATCTGTATCTGTCTTTTTATGACGATGAAATTGATAATTATTAGTAGAAATGTTTGTCTTAATTTGAAAAAGTAGTTACTGTGAACTATAGATTACAATCACAGAATTTTGAAGTATAATATTCTTGTGAATTCTCTTTGTCTAATCAAAATTATTTCAGAATCTCTTTCAGTTGAATTGCTGAAGTTGGGCAGGAAATTAATTGCCATACCTGTCTTTGTTGCAGAATACAGTCGTTTTGAAGCTAAAATCCATGATTTACGGGAGCAGATGATGAACAGTAGCATTAGTTCAGGATCAGGATCTTTGCGAACCAGCCAGAAGAGATCCCTCTATGTCAGGTAATCATCTTTTTCATAGCATTGCTACTGTGTTTTTCTGCTTTCCTGTAGACTTACAATTTGCGTTTTCGTACAATTATTTACTACATATTAATAAGGGATACTTATATGCAAATATAATAAAAGATAAAGCTTTATTTAGACTGATCATTGTAATGTAGCTGAAAAAGAAGTAATATCCCTGAGAACCCTATATGAACTTTGAAGAGTGGTGTTAACGTTTGCTTTTTGTCCTTTCATTTGAGAGAGGTGATAATCCTTCAGCAAAAAAATATATTTCTTCTTATAGTCAGTGTATGTGAAGTCTTAAGAACTTGCTGAGTTCAGTTTGTGTTTTTGTGACAGTAGTTTTCATATTCTCCTTTGTTTAATACTTGAATTCAAATTTATAGTCTTCTCTTTCTTAAGGTTTGACAGATGTCCATTTTATTTCCTTCAGCTTACTTTAGTTGTTTTCTCGGCTTTAATAAGGAACCTTATTTCTCTATCCAATTGGATTTTATTATGGAATATTTTTCCATGGTAACCAAGAGAGAAAATGCAAAGCAAATGAACTGAGTATACCTCATTAATTTATTCATATCAAGTTAAACATAAAGGAGGCTGAAAGGAAGTGGAAACATAAGAGCATGAAGCAGATGAGAAAATAGGTGGTTTCACAGGGAAATTATGGCAGGGTGCAGCTTACTCATGTGTCACTCAACTCCTACATCGGTTATCACATACTGATAAAGCATAACATTTCAAGTATGGAACATGGGTAAAAGAATTGCACTTTTAAAAATAAATGGGTTTTTGAGTTCCCCAAATCAGCTCATCTCTGGATTGAATCAGGGCCAACAGTAGCCTCTTGGTAGGGGCCAGAATGTTTCCATAGAGCAGGTAAGCCTTCAAGTAGTTCTGGTGTTTGGGTTAAACATGATTTAAAATGTTGTAAACCTCACTGGTTTGCCTCCTAAAAGTAAGCAGGCTCAGGTGCTGTTGACTTTTCCCATCCAAAGCAGATAGTGTTTTGTTCATGGTGTGTTCTGTCTGCTGAGCTACGGGAAAGGAAGCAAGTCATACACAAAGGAGTTCCCTGAGTAATGGCATGGATGCTGAGGAAAGTCATGGTCCTTTGTTTCTGAATGCTTGACACAAATGTAGCTAAATACACATAAGGCTTCTGTTTAGCTTGACTCTAACAGGTAGTTTCTACGTTTTGACCTATTGTTTCAGTTGCTGGATTCTGTTTTCTCAGATCTGAGCCTACTTTTTTTTTTTTTTTTTTGTCTACTTCTGTTTGCCTTAAATATTTTGGGGGTCAAATTTTAAATCTCTAAAAATAAATGCCTTAAATACTCAGGGTAAGTGCTTGATGCCACAGTTATCCATATCGTTGAATTTCCACTGGTAGCTAGGTGTACTTACGGATATTGTGCCAAGATCTTTGTTTCCATAATCCCAAGATGTATTGCTTTAGCTCTTATCATATAACTAGGCCTAAACAATTCTAAATGCTTTTGTTTTGCTTGGTTAGCAATAGCCTGATTAGGTTCTAAACCGCTAATGCTCGTGTTCACACATCTGATATTTTGACCCACTGACAAGCATTTTATCTTTATGTAGCTTTTATTCTACTGATGGAAGTTGTTAAGCTTTTGACTTTGCCAGCTGCTGCAGAGCTTGCAACCTTCTCCAGGCTTTTGGCAGAAGCCTTGTGGGGACTGGTTTCATGGAAGGTTTTTGAGGCTCGATAATCAGTGTTGGTTTAAATCAGTACAAGTATCTAAAATGCAAAAATTCCACAGCAAATGTACTTTTCTACCCACATCTCTTTACAGAGGGTGCTGCTAGGGCTTTTGGGATCTACTTGTGTCATCACACCAAAAGTTGCCAAGGACTGAAAGGCAACTTCGTATGCACAGAAAGGGTTCATATCTGTTCTCTCTGGTTTTTGATGTAATTTTGACTCCATTGGAGTAACTTTTATGAATATTTTCACATATTGCTAGATACTGATACAACATGTTAGTTACCCACTTAATTCTTTATAATAAATCTCTCTGGTATAGTCATACTGTACTTTTAACTGTACTAATTCAAAGCCAACTTTAATAACTTCAGATATCTTTTTTCAGTAGTGCCTAGTTTTGGATATGCCTTAAAGGATGCCAGTTGTGTAACAGAATGCTGAATTGAGTGGTAAATCCAACAGTAAAATGTTTATAGGCATTCAGTCACAATTGCAGAAAAGCTATTAAATAAAAATACCCTGAAAATCATCTCTGCTGCTGTCTCAAACTCATGGTAACGAATTAGGAAATAAAATTGAATTCATCGGTGTATCCCTGTAAATATGATACCTTTAAGTATCATGTTTAAGTGTTCAAGTCTGCCTGTAAACAGCATTTTTTTGGGATCACGTAATATTAAGGGAAAATGCAATTGTGTTTGCCCGAAAATACAATTGGGAGTAAAGTGGCAGATTTTTCTTTGTAATTTTATGTGTATCGAAAAATGATGCACAGCAATTTAGGAAACTGCCCTTGGAGGGCAATCCAAATACAGCAATTCAGCAGCAGCTGACTCTCCATTTGCACATCCCACTGTCCCCCTACACCACCTGCCCTGTCCCCAGGTGATTCAGATGTACTGATATGTCTTCTCTTATCTTGCTTTATATTTCTTCTGGTCTTCTGAGGCAGATTCTCTCATAATAATGTTTCTGGGTTTGCATCTGATTTATATCTACAGGTATATATGCTCATCTGGAGATTGAAAAGCACGTGTGAGGTACCTTCATGGTACCAAGTTTCTGTGATAATTCATGGAGAGAGAGTAAATCTGTTCTGTATTTAATCTCATCTTGTGTGGCACGCCTCAGCCTGCAATGCATGTAGCATTCAAAATCAAAACCTACTTTTACCTTTGTGCATTTTTCTGACCAGCACAATACATTCCGATTTCAAACAATGGGGCTGATTTGTGCTTGAATCAGAGCAAAAAATGGTTATGTCTCCAAGCTGAAGAAACGTAAGAGTTTTAAAATGACTAGGAAATTTTAACTTAATCCTTTGGAAAAATAAGATCTGCTATTAGCAGCAGACTGAATGTACTTGCCTGGAGTTTAATTGGGTCATCTCTATGTTTTCCTCAGAGTTCAAACATTACGTTTTAAACAACTTTCCCAATAACTCAGAAAAAGAGAAACCTCTTTTACAAGCTGAGCTTCATTTATTGTGAAGGTCAATTAATATTAAAGTAAAAATTAGTTCATATTTAATGAAATGAAACATAGAGATGCTTTTGCTGCAGGAATTCCTGGTTGCTTTGTTTGTTGAAGAAATGCTTCAGTAAAACTTGGTCAACAGCCTGTGATACTGAAAGTAATGAGTGTGACAAGTAAAAAGATATTCTGGAGAATTTGGCACTGTTACACAGACATTACATTTTTGGCTTTGAAGCATTAACACTCATGAAATATTCAACCTAATTTCAGTTTCTCTAGACTTGTGGATGAAGGAGCTGAGTTACCTTTTTAGTGCTTTTTAGTTCCTGAATAATGCAAAGTAAAATTAAAGGGAGGACTTGGTGCTTTCTCTGGAATATAATTTTTAGGACTGCCCATTTAAATTTAGATAGAACTTGACGGTAAATATCATGGATCTGCAATTAAATCAGTAGTTGATCAGGAGTACTAGATTTTTTTTTAAGTTAATTTGTGTTTATAACTTAAAATAAGTAAATGTATACATGGCATTTTTAATCTGTAATAAAGGTCTCCATGCAGCAAATTAATAGAAGCAGTATTTTTTATATTCCAGCTTGTAGGTAAATGCATCATCTGGGCTGTGAAGAGAGTACTTGGTTGATGACATGCCAGGCATACAGGAAAAGCCATGTTAATCACTTGGAATCAAAAGAAATTTTTGTTAATTCTGTTTGCTTTTGAGGTCATTTATAGGCTCATAAGCAGTTCATGGTATTCCTATAAATGCTAGCTGCACAATTTTGTCACTATCCTGTGATGCCCTACACAATCTTTTTATAAAACTATCTTCATCAGCTTTGATGTTTTTGCCCAATAAAATTATCTTTCTTGGAGTGACTTCACCAGAGGACATGTCTTTGATGAAACTGACTTTTCACTGTGCAAAACCTGCTCTGTGCAACGATTTATCTAGTTGGGAAAGCTCATGTTGGTAATAATGACTTTATCCATTTCTGCTTCTATTTCAGTCCTGAGCATTTCTTCTCATGCAGTCAACATATATGTTAATGCTTTTAGGCCAAGCTCACAGTTTTATAAATTTATATGCAAACTCAAAAATAGAAGCTAAAAGCGGATCTGGTAGAAACCATTGCGTGAATGCTAACAAGAAATCTCAGGAAATAAATTTCATGATGCATGTAATTAATTCAGTGAAAATATATACAACTTGGATCCACACTGAAAGTACGTACTGGATTATGTGCAGTTTATTTTGAGATATGAAATGGTATTTGTCCAGAGTGTTTCTTGAACAAATGTGCAGAATAAATGTGGAGTAATAACTACTTCCTATCTGTATCATTTTCTTACCTGCAATATTTTGGCTATTTCAAAGAAAAAAATGGTTCTGATTTTTTATATATAATCAGGATATCTGAAGTATGCTGTGGAATTAACCCAAAAGATCTTATTATGAAGGTTGCACTGCTAAGGAGGGTGGTATTTCAAGCTCCAAGCTATTCCAAAATTGAAAATCTAAATTTGGTTATAAACTTAAATTAAAGCTATTGCAGATTTAAGTATAAGACTCTCTGTATCAGGAGAGCACATATTTTGAAGCCATTTTAAAATATCTTTTTCCAGACATTCTAAAAATCTTTATTAAAACCTTTAATCCTTTAGGAATTTTATTTAATATATATATTTTATAACCCAAGAAAGGCATAGTGTCTCAAACAACTTTGGTTTTGCAAAAGATGCTGAAGGTGAATTGGTCTGACAGAATATTTTGAATTTTTTCTCTGTAAATAATTTGTTATTGGTTATGAACAAATACAATTCACTCAGTGCTTCAGGAAGGCAAAATTCTCGAAGCTGAAGTACATTTTGGAGCAAATAGGTTTTGATTTACATGGGTTAAAAATTTCTGTGAAATTAAAAATCTAGCAGAAAAAGGTATGCAAGAGCAGTGTTTGGGATGAAGAAACCAGCTGAATTTGGAGAAGGAAAATCAGACCCTTTTAAATGATCACACTGTAATTTTTGGCTTGGTATCATAAGTTGAATTTGGGTATTGTTCAGAAAGTGTAGCACTGACAACACATGAGCTGGCAGATTAAAAATGTTGAGGATTTTTGGACTGTGTCATACAAGCACTTATTTCACATAGGTGAGGTTCATGAAGTATTTTCAAATGCAAAAGAAGGGTCTTAGAAGGCAGAACCTTAGCAATATCTCTCACCGTTTGCTAGGAGGCTCCTGTCATCTTCCATTTCCATGTCCTCATTAAACCCTCAGCTGTGCCAGGGAGAAACATACTGCAAATATCTTCATTTCCTCAGGGAACTTGTCCAGGTATAAAATGATCTAAAAGGCAGAAAAGATATGACTTATCAACCAGATCAGTTCCGTAGTCTGGTGGACCGTGTGCCTTTCCAGACAACTGTGCTTTCTTAAGCAAAAAGGGGAACAGGAGTCAGTTGCATAAACCAATCTTGCTGCCGGAGGGAATGTTAATAAAACTGTAGTCATGCTGTTCAGGTATTGTGAGTGCCTGTTGTTTGAAAACAGGCTTTGCTTAGGAAAAAAGGATGAGATTCTCTCGAAATGGTCAGGAATTTCCTAAAAGAATGTGCATAAGGTTCTCTGCCTTTGGGTACTACAGTAGCAAAGTGGTGACCAGATCATATTTCTACTTTATTTTTTCCTCTGAGCAGGATACTGACTTTTATTTTAAAGACAGTACTAAACCGTACTAAATAATTTAAATTTATTACTTGATATGAAAGAGTGTACTTGACAGAACTTTTGACGATGCTGTATGCTTGAAATGCTTGTCTTTTTTATCCTAGGCTGACATGTAACTTGCTCTGTGCAAAGTACTGATTGAATTGCAGGAGATGTCTTCTGCAGAGCTTTTGTAAAGCACTAGAGATTTGCTCTGGATGAAGTTTTTTCTCATTCATTAAAGCTTAGAAGTGTGTGGGGGTACTGTACTACACATTCTGTGTGTGTATGAGGAAGTGTATTCAGCCTTCTTGTAAGTACCTGTCAGAATGATGCAATCATTTATGAATAGCATAGGCAGCTTGCTTCTATTTTGTGCTATTCATACTCACCTATTTTTTTCTTGCTTTCTTCTATGTTTAATTTTTTCTTTTCAATGTAGAGCTCTTTTTGATTATGACAAGACTAAAGACAGTGGCCTTCCGAGTCAAGGATTGAACTTCAAATTTGGCGATATTCTCCATGTCATTAATGCTTCTGATGATGAATGGTGGCAAGCACGGCAGGTAACTCCAGATGGAGAAAGTGATGAAATTGGAGTTATCCCAAGCAAACGGAGGTATGTCATACTTTGTCTTGGAGATGTTTGCTATTAAACATCTGATGTGATTAACACATGTATATGCTTTTTTTTTTGTTAAATCTGTACCACGTCAGCCACTCGTTAAATTCTTGTTTGTTTGGGTTTTTTTTGTTTGTTTTTGTTTTTTTTTTTTGAGTAATCTCTAGTAGGATTCTCATTTGCTCAATAAGATTATTAAAACCCTATTTAGCCTTAGGAGTTGTGTGCTGAAGTTAATAAAGGTGGTCCACATCCACCTTCTCTGTTCTCACTGAAAGTAAGTTGTGGGTTTAATAGCATTACATGTGCATTTAGTATCAGTTTAATAATCATTTATGTATGAAAAGGTGGAAGGTATGAATGAATTTTATTCAAATCATGACACTATCATGGCACTCTCATGAATTCTTTCTACCTAGAACCTGGAAAACTGGAAAATCATTCTTTGGTAGCCAGAGCCAAGGGAGATAATGGTTTTGTTGGCATACTGGAGACTCAAATAAGAGTTTAGGTGCTCTGAATCTTAATATCTGCTATTGACTGATAATTGAGGCTGTTCACTTACTACATCGTGTGTCCTCCTTGCAGTCTGGATTTATTGAACATGCATAGCCACAAAATACTCCCAGTACTCTCACAGCTCATCACTTGAGAAATAACAGTTTTCCATTAGCAGGCTTCCATTTTCTGAGTGTGTCATAAGCAATAAAATGTATAGTACAAGAGGTATACCAGTATACTTCTGTTGTAACAAGTGGAAACTTGAAGTTCTGGAGTTTTGCTGATTCAGGCATTTTTGTGTGTGCTTTTTTTGGAAGAGTTGAGAAAAAAGAACGAGCCCGTTTGAAGACAGTGAAATTCAATTCCAAAACAAGAGATAAAGGGGTGAGTTAATGAAGTGCTAATTACACCTGACATTGTGAATGGTAACATTTTTCAGTGGGTTTTTGTGTGGAGAATCACTTTGAGATTTGAGTGCAAAGATTAAATTCTATCAAATAGAAATGAAATAATTCTGACCACCAAAGCAGACTTTAATTGCAAAAACACTGCAAATTATTTAAAGAATTAGCATAGAAATATATATGCTTCTTAATACTGTAGTGTAGTAGGAGCTGTATATCCTAAGCAAGTGCTGAACAGACCTTTGTCTAACAGCTCTGCACCATGTGTGATTCCTGTCTCAGTACATGTGATGGGAATGAGTGCTGAGAAAGCAGTGAGACTACTTAAGTAGTAATAGGAATGTTTGTAGCCAAAATTATAGCAATTTCATAATGGCACAGCAGCCAATTTTTTTTACTGTTTTGAGGGTAAGGCTTTTTTGCAATGTTTTGGCTGTTCTGAAATTTGAGAAACAATTCCACAACCTTACCATTTCTACCAGTAGTACGTGACTAGTAATTTCAAGACTTAGGCGCGTGCATTTTAAATGTAAGAATCTTCTAAAGTTATAATATATTGTCATTGTGAAAAATCTGAAGTGTGCTTTAAGCTCCCGAGGAAGCTCTTTCTTAAATAATGATTATATTTTTAATTGTAGTAATGCTGTAGCATTGGTTAGTTGTTATTGTCAATCCCACAAGTGCTTTTTGGTAATTTAGTTCAGTTACAATGTTTACATAACTTCAGAAATCACATACATAAAATATTAAAGCTTCAGTATTATATCCTGATAGGGTGGGACTGCAAAGTAAAAAGACTCTAAAATTCATATACATGGGAAAGGTTTCAGTTATTAATGAAATGTCATGTTTTTCCCCTATAAGTATTTGCTTCAAAGGAGATCAATATCTCTAACTACTTTCTGATTTGCAATTATGGTACTGCCCTGGAGATTCACTGGACTATTTGCAGTATTTTTCTGTTTTGGTGCATTTTTAGTTTGGTATTGGAATAAAACGTTATCAACTGATATGGTAATTTGAGTTTGCTTTTTAGAAATCATATAAAGAGAAGCTTAAATACTTCAGATTCTTTTCGTTACATTAAGTACTTTTTCAAATGTTACCATGTTCTTTGAAAGATCATTGCATGGTTTTAGCGTGTCTGCCAATAAACTGCAAGCAGTTAATTACTGATGCGTTTGAAGTAGCGTTTTGACAAAAGCAGAGTTGGTGCACAGTCCCTGTGTACTAACAGAGCACCAAAGAAATGCATGGAATACTGAGTGGAAAAGCAACTACGCTTGCCATTGATGTAGAACTGCAGTTCTCTTTCTTTAGTAACATTTCATTTTGCAAACATCTACTGATCCCAGTCTTTTGCTTCAGCTGGAAATGTTTTAGCTTCAGAGTTTCTCCTAAAAGTATTCCTCCTGTATTTGTCATGATGATACTTTTCCCTGGAAGTTGGCTGTTCCATACATGTCCTCATGGACCATGTGCCTTCCTGTGTCTGTGTGTGCTAATACTCCATAAACAGAATCAAATACCAATTTTATAAAGTTTTTTTTAATTTGTACATTAAGACCTTGAAGAATAACCCTAGTGGTGGCTAACATTAAAACCCATGTTCCTTTCATTGTAAGGAAAGCTAGAAAATCTGGAGGAAAAATGGTTATATTTTATTCTTGTTTGTCCCTTCCATATACACATTTATCTCATTTTCTGTGCTGCTTCTGATCTAATATATTCCTGCTTATGATGCCTGTGAGTGATTTCCAGTGGGCTTATGAAAAATTTAATGCAATTACTGTGCATTTTCAACTAATAAGCAAATCCATCCAGCTTTTTATGATCATGGTATCTTTTAAAAGTAATCTTTTGGCTTATCTTTTTTGCAAAATCAGTATAATATTACTTTTATTTTCTCTTTTTTTTGGCAATGGAACTGACTCTGACCATTATACATGCAGTATATAAAGTTTTGTATTAGCTCAGGAAGACTTGCTGTACAGAAATTTAAAATAGTTATTATGAAATATTTTCAAAACTGTAATGAAGAACTTGATTATGTTTTATGAAGTGCAATAAATCCGCTTCTCCTTTTAACTGTACAAATTGCACATTCTCACCACCTCAGCTAAACTGAACCATTTTAGCTTTATTACATTTGTCTCCTTTTACCAAACTGATGGACTTAATGAAACAATTATAGATGTGAGTCTTTTACTTTTTGAATTTACATTACAGTATTTTTCAGTATACTCAGCAAGGACCTTCTTTGGACATATTTCTTTGTTGTTCTTATTCTCTAGTTTACATTGCCCTTCCTGGCTGTGAGAAATTGCAATGACTTGACTTCTGTTAGAGAAGATCAGGAGGATCATAACAAAAATTTGCCTGTGCCATGTATGGTTCCTGTAGGCATATGATTGGCTTGAAACTTGATCTTTTGTCTATGTGTCAGGTTGATAATTTACCAATTTTTACAGTGGAACAACAGTTTAATCAAACACAGTTGCAAGGCAATTAAAGGCTTGATGGATTTCCTCCTTAGCACAGTATTGTTATTTCCAGAGCTCAGTGTCACTGATTGTGCTCCCATGGTACCATGTGCCTCTTTAACACCTTGTAATTTAAAATATTTTTTTTAAAAAACATTGATCATGAAAGTATCACTGGATGTTCAAGTATCTGCTATTGCCAAGCACGTCTGTATTAAAACAGATGGCCAGAGGGATTGTTAGTCCTGTAGCAGGATGCAGCTTTTGTGTTGCACTGTAGGAATGGAGCACAACTATAGACATTCTCTTTAGGAAGGCCAAGTGCTAGTTTTCAGTTGTACCAAAAAATGTGGCCCATCATTTAAAAAACCTATGTCATGTTTGACCCCCAGTTGTTACTGTAATTCATTCCATACTTAATGCTATTAGAAAGGATAAGATGCCTTCTTGCAACTGTATTGCATATCATAGAGGTATGTGAGCTCACATTGGCTGAAGAAAGACAATTACTTGAAAACTAACATGCTCCAAATTTTAGAGGCACTTGTTAATGGAGTCTTGAAGGCATGTTCATTTTTTTTTCACAATACCTTTTAAAAGATGTTTCTGTGGCACTTTTCTTACTTCCTGCTGCACATGGGCTCTGCTTAGCTTAAAAATAAATAGTCCCCTACAGCACAGAGTCTCAAGACCAAGTTGGTTGTTTTCCTATTTTGCCATTCTTTCTATTGTAGTTTTTCTGCAAACCAGATGACAAAAATATGGTAAATTTTATGTCTTTGCAAAACTGGTCAGATGAGTCACTCATGCCTAAAGATGGGAAGGAATTTCTGCTGACTTCGTTAGCTGTATTAGCTCTAGTTCTGGGCATAATTGCAATTAAAATATTAGCGATTTATTTGTACTTAAAGGTTTTTTGTTGACTTGGAACATCAAATTAAAAGTACTGTAGTCACATGAGGACTTCAGCAGAAGACATGGCAGATATTATTAAGTCTGTGCTAATTACCCATACACATACCATAGGAATGAAAATGCATTGGTGCTCTCCATCACTTGGGTAAGGAGCACAGTAATACCTTATATTCACATGGATGTAAATGTCTATGTAAGTAACTCTAGAAATGGTTGTAGCAACTGAGACGCAGAAATTCTTCAGCAGCACAAGCAGTTAATGTCAAAAGTGGCTGAACATGATCCTTAATATACAGGATTTTTCATGTGGTAATTGTAAGTGTACTCTTGAAAAACATAATTGCCACGATAAGCCAATGAAATTAGCTTGTGTCTTTTGAAAGTTAATTTTCGTATTAGGATGCAGACTTACATCGAACAGGGTAATTCCTTTCAGTGAACTTGCATGAGTTTCGTTAGTAAAACACTGATACAAGTTTTGGAGTTGTTTTTTTTAGTTGGTTGGTAACACTGCCCAATACTTCTGATGTCCTATTATAATATCAGCTGTTTGCAAAAGCCTCAGCTTGGGTTGTTTTGTTTTGTTTTGTTTTTAATACTGTAACCCCTAAATGAGATAATAGCAGGGATTTCATTGACTTTGTGTTATTATGGTTTGGCCATCTTACAGTAGCCTAGTTTTCCACTTTTTTTTTAACACTCACAGCAAGCCTAAATTTGTGAAATGTAGGTCAGGCTGTATAGGATGAACCAGTTTTCTCAATACTAAGCATGTGAAAGATGGAGGATATGAGCAAAGTCGTGATCCCAGTCTCTACTTCTAGTGAGCTGAGAAGATGAGTGTTAAACTGAGATATGCACTGCATAATGTGGTTGTAGGAGTCAGCTTCCGCAAAGCTGCTGGTCTGGGCCTTTGTTCACACAGACATTAGACATCCTTTGTTTTGCCCCTCCTTCTCTTCTTCAGCAGTCATTCAATGACAAGCGTAAAAAGAACCTATTTTCCCGAAAATTTCCCTTCTACAAGAACAAGGACCAGAGTGAGCAGGAAACCAGTGATGTTGACCGTAAGTATGTGGCATTCGATGGAGAGCGAAGCGCAGTAGAAGGGCCTGCTAGACTGCACTAGGGTGTTACCGTGGAGACAGTTTCATGAGCTGCAACAGGCTGAGGGGCTCCTGGTGCCAGGGCCAAACCAGTCTACAAAACCAGCACAAACCTTTGTCTGCTGTTAAAATAAAACTTGGCACCAGAGTATCCCAGTTTCGATTAAACTGGGCAATACTGGTAACTAACTGGAGGAGATAAGTGCCTTCCAGTGCTGTCAGTGATGCTTCCCTCTTTCTGAACGGGAGGAGAAGGCACAGTATTCATGAAAGTATAATGGAGCTTACCAGTTTCTCAAATCAGTCCCTTCAGACTGGTTTTTCAAAGTCATTCATTCTAATTTGATTTTCCTAGTGAAGAGAAGTTACTCTGATTTTAATTGTTCTTGCCAGGACTAAAAAAAAGAGTATTCTCAAAACGTAGTTGTATAAATTTGCCAATTCAGACCAGGTTCAAAACAAACTGCGTTCTCTGCCATTTGCATTACTGACTGCACTTCATGTGCCAGTCAAGTCAAATTCTATAGACTGTTTTTTCCCTGTGATGTTCTAGGAACTGTCTCCTGTCGTAGCGCCAATTTTATATATTACTGACAATTATTTTCTTTGTGATTGTCTTTTTATTGCTTGCCCTCTGGGGACTACTCTGCAGGAGGTCCCTGACGACATGGGATCAAAAGGCCTGAGTAAGTGATCAAAATACTCCCAAGTTATTTTAACCTCCATCTGAAAAATTACTACTTTCTTTTTTTTTTGACAGATCTCTTTGAGATTGGCATAAGGAGGTTGACTAAAACTAAAATAAGCTTTTCCTAGTTTGTAATCTTTTGGAGTTTTTGCTTTCAGGAACATGTAAAGTTTGTGATTGACACGTTAGATATTTTCTTGTTTTCAGAAGCTTACCAGTGCTTTCTTGTTTGTCCTCAACAGTACTGTGTTTTTAATTTGGTGATTATTTTTTAACGTTACTTATATCTTGTCTTCATATTTTCATTTATTTAAAAATAACCTTATGGCTTTTTACAGTAATAGTACAACCATTGCTGTGCTACTTTAACTAGTAACAGTTTTTACTCTTCTCTTTAGGTGACTGATGTTTACAGCTACTTAAAGCAAACAAAACTTTTCTTTAACAAATGCCATGAGAGTTTTTCTGTCTGACTTGAACACTTAGGATGCTTTTAGACCAGGTGGAGGGCTCATAGGGGTAACTTGAAGCATTTCTTGTATTTCTATTTGAATCCAGTAAGATTCACAAGTTGCTGTGTACTCTTAGCAGATCCATTTGTGTGTACACACCCCACCACTGAATGTATTAAAATGACAAATAAAAAAAAGCCAAGACCTTGCTTTCATCACAGATATTAAATACATACACTGTTAGACACTTAGGGAAAAGGAGTCTCTAAAGGGATGTGGCTAAGGGTCATTAAGGGTAGCATTTCTTCCCAAGGCGTAACTGTATGACACCGTGTTTGCGAAATTACTTGTAAGGGCCTGTGTATTTCTGTACCTGTCCTCAATCATAAAGTAGAAATTCTAGTAGCTATAACATTCATTTTTCAATTCTGAAATGGCTACTTTCAAAGAAATTCTTGGTATAGACCAGAAGACTTTAGCAACCTTTATGGCCTTATGGTTTAGAACATAAGATCATAAACAGCCTTTATGGCCTTATGATCATACCTAAGTATGAAAATATATAACATGGTCCAGAAATATCTCTAGATGATTCTGTTCTATAAACAATTGCTTTCCCATCTGTTTTTCAGCACAGACTTTTTAAAACCACCTTACCACATCTAATGCAAGTTGTGTTACATGCTAACACTGTATTTCCCCTAATATAATCCAGTATTATCTCTACAAGAGACTAAATGTAATCAGTAAATTTCCTGCCTAACAGTTGAAATGCATAATCCCAAGACTTTTACACAACAAAATTCATCCTGAAGTGAAAACTTAAAAATTGCAGGGTTACATGTGAATTATGAATTAGTGTACTTTTTGTATTCTTATTTTATGTGCTATTTAATGTTTTTCTTTTTATTAACATCAATTCCTTTCATATGAAATTAAGCTTGATCCTGAGAGCTATGAGAAGTACGTTAAAACTTTTATATGCTGTATGTATTGATTTCAGCACTTTGATATGAGTATTGTCTTTCATCTGGATTTTTTTTTGTCGATTTTCTTTCTGTTTGACTCATGCCATTGGTGTATGTTCCTTATTTTTTCCCATTGTGTTGCAATTTCAGAGCATGTAACCTCTAATGCCAGCGATAGTGAAAGTAGTTACCGTAAGTGTTTTTAAGTTCTTTGTTTATTCCAAACCTTTGTTTTGTGGCTCTTTCTTTGGTTTTGTTTGTCTGTCCTTTTTGGGTATTTACATGTTAAACAGAACTTTCCAGTCAGCTTCAGGTGAAATCTGTATTTGTATATTTGGTGGAGTACTGCAAATTGTTCCATGTCTTTGTTTTTAAAAAACTCCCTATAACAACTGCAAACCTCCTTTATGGATATTTTTATTGTTGTCTGTGATTTTCTTAGTTCAGCTTAATTTGAATCTACTCCTAATTTTTTTTAATTATGCAGGCTAGCTAGACCTATTAAATTGAAATGTAAATTTAATGCTGACAAATATAATTACATGTAGCTGAGCCTTAATGTTGGAAGTGTAACCAAACTGTGTAATCCGTTAAATAATGTCGTAACTATCTAAAGTTTTCACAACTGATACTCGGATTTAATATGTATATATTTCAATGAAAGTACAGATAAGCAAACATGTATTTACCCTTGCTTTCAGCTCATTTATTTTGTCAAGTGTGGGTGCTTAGTATGAACTGTCTTCAAAGCATACGACACACATTCAGTGCTGGAGTCAGTTTTGATAAATCAGCATGCTAGCTCTCTCTCTGGAGACATAGTCTTCGAAATAGCACACTGAGTTTGCTTTTACACCTAGCGTAAGCTCTAGTAGTGTTTCCTATTACCCGAGCTGCAGTAGCACTCCATGCTCATGGTGGGTAATAGGCTGCATGGTGCTTCTCTACTGAGCTTTGACATGTCTTAAACCACAGCAAGAACCTGAATCCCACTATTCATTTCCAGTGAACGCTTCCCAGTAAGGTTGCGGTCTAGACCTGGAAGCCACAATAGACCAGGGCAGGACAATGGGAAAGAGGAGGCTTTGAAGAGAAATGTGTAAAGAAGGAAGAGTGAAAGTCATGCAGTGGTTCACTGCTCAGCTCCTGGCTGCCTGCCGTGTAATGGGCACTGCAGAAATATGTAATTTATGGCAGGATAATAAGGAAGGTGGTTCATTAACAGATATATTTGTTTGACTGTAGATCTTTTCAGAGGTGATGAGCCACATATTTTCTTCCAGATGATGACACTGAAGGAGAGAATGTATATACATATATGCAAAATGCTGGTGGTGTTGCAGACTGTAATTGAAAAGAAACCAACTGAGGGAGGCATCTGTGTTCCCTGAGAATAAAACAGAATTGAGCACATATGGAAGTTGCCTTTGACAAACAGAAATTTTAATCGTTTTTAATGACACCATTAAAACTATCTAACCATGTCTGTTTCTTCATAAATTTGCTGCTTCCTTCTCTTCCCTCACTTCCAAGGTTTTTCTGAGAGCTTGCTTTATTTACATTTAAAGCTCATTATTGGTACTACTAGTTAGTTTTTCACTTTACCATTACTTGAGAACCCATGATTTTATTATGAATGTCATGGATTTGTTTATCTCAATGTGTAATTCCAAGCACTTTTTATTAAAATAGTCTTTTAATTTCTTCTTACTGCTGTCTAATATGAAAGTTATCTTGATTACAGATGAGTACGGTTGTTCAAAAGGTTCATTCTATTAATACTAATTTTTCCAAAGTATTGAAAAGCAGTGACAATATATACTTTTTGCCCTCAATCAGGGGATGCTTTTTACTGGTTCTTATCTCTTTAGTAGTTTGCATAACTACTCTTTGACCTTATAGCAATGTGACTTCTCCAAAGAAGTATCTAATTCTATGTGAGCTGGATCTTTCATAGATGAGTTGATAGCTGGTGATTCTCTGTTCCCCTCCCTAGCTTAAAAAGGGTTCTGAAAGTATATACTGTCCTTCTGAAATCCATTTGCATGAGTAACTTTTTGAGGTATTAAAATGTACAGGTTGCATGGTTTTGTGTCTGTCTTAAGGTATTCCTCACTTGCAACAGTTTAGGAAATTAAAGTCTTCATGTATTGCTGTAGGACCGTTTGAATGCAAATTTATTGCAAAATAAGGGAATTATTTCCGTTAATGAAATGGTGATATTTAGATTTAAAATATCAGTGGCATTTGCTTTGAAATAGAGAATAGAAATATAGAAGCACTATATGCATTTATAAAAGCCTTCATCTGTTTCTACATAAACTGTGGTGTGGCCTTGGTATGTTCCTTTGTCTGTTTTAAGAATGGCTTATGAACATCAAAGAATGTTCCAAAATTAGACAAGTGAAATATTGGAGGACAGTATTTTCTTCAGTTCAAAGCAATGTCATGTAATTTGAGCTTGTGTCTTCAGAATTATAAATTCTCTGCTGTCACAGTTAATTTTTAGTTATTTTGTTAAAAGAAATTTTACTCAGAGATATCATGTTAGACTAGAAGTAATCTTTTAGAGATGGCAACTGAGGTATATTTCAAATGCATTCACTAACATGGAAAAAGCTTACAGCTCTCAAAATTCATAATTCAGTTATTTTAGTTTCATTCACTGCTAATGTGCTTCCTGGAGCTGAGAACAATCCAAGGCGTTCTTTGCTTTCAACTTTGTCTTTAAAAAACAATTGATAAAATAGTGGTTGTTTAGTATATAGAGTCATAGCTTTTTTGATAGAACTAGAGTGGCTGAAAATGTTTATCTAAATGCCAATTCATGATAAAGTTAATGGAAGATCTGTACACCTTGACATACATGGTTGGCAGCCATGTATAAAAATGGAAAAATGTTATTGTAAATGCTGGCTTCAGAGTACGGAGAGCGTTCCCGATGTGGGTGGCATTGCTCTAGCAGTGAATGACAGCATGCATGCATTGCATCCAGGACACGTGGGGAGCAGCACCTCAGCAATGCTTGAAAATTCGTGTGCTTGATGTCAGCTGGACGTGCCAGCGTACAGCAGGAACTTATTTCTACTGTATGTGTCTTATGCTTTAAAGCTTGGTGTTTGGCTTTGCTTTGTGAGATTTATAATTCATCGCTCTCCAAAGATGCCCCTCATCAGTATCGTTGTAATGCATATTGCTGAGCAGTGTCTGTATCATCATAGTCCATGGAATGACTCAGCTGAAATACGTTGCATTAGGAAAAAAATACATTATATCTTTGCCTTTACATTGTAGGTGGCCAGGAGGAATATGTGTTGTCATATGAACCAGTCAATCAACAAGAAGGTTTGTAGATCTCAGTATAAAATGATATGAGTTGTTGGAATGCTTCTCATGCCCTTATATACTAAGCACCATGATAAACTTCTTCACCTTTTTAAACTTGTAACTTACTGTTATTCAAATGAATAAATCATAAAGGCATAAATTATTTAATAAAATCTCTAAATTATTTAGTGCAGAATCCAAAGGTGTGCTATTTCAATAATTTCTTCTGTCATTTATATTGTGGAAGGAAAATACAGCATATTTAACAGTTTTGTCAATGAGAACCTCCTAAATTATAGTTTTCTTCTGTTTCGTATTGCTTTAGCATTCACACTGTTTCTGTCACAACAAAAACTGTGTGACTAGACCATTTGTCTATTTACCAACTTCAATTGAAATGTCTCTCAACAGTCTCGCATTTCTGTATGGTTTTCTTATGTGGCTAATTTGGTTAATAATAGCCAAGGGATGTTTTTTCAGAAGAAAAATAAAATTTAATGAAATGGAAAATCAATAGGAGAAAGTATTTTCTCGCACTTGGATTTTAAAAAATGCATTTTATTGATTTCCAGTGGAATGGTTTTGTGTCTTTTCACCTTGATCTTGATTGTGATTCACTGTGTGAATATAGACACAGAATTTTTAGTGTTCCAAATCATTAGCAGAGGTCCTAACAATTGATATATATTATTTGATACATAGTTCATATACTTGTAAATTATTCTGATGAAAGCAATGTCCTTTGGGAATACTTATCTGTTACCTGTCAAATAAGGTGGCAGTCAAAATAAATATACATCACGTATTAACAGGAATTTTGAGTGCCAAGATTTCAAGTCTGGTTTCTTGCGGTGAGTGGTGTAGCCAAGTTGTTTTTAATAGCAATGTGGCACATTTACATGCATAGACTTTCCACTCTGACTTGATGATCATGGCACAAAGGCCCCAGTTTATCAGGAATCTTCCAGAAGCAGTAAAAATTGTTATACAAGGCTAACAGAGACTGCATTATTTATATCATATAATTTGAAACATTGTAATATGCCAAATAAAACTATGGATGAGAAATGCTTGAATTAAGACCCTACTCGAAATTGGGAATTGGTAGCCCCCTTTGATATAAAGTAAGTTATATCTAAAGTAGGAAACTGGAGTTTTGTCACCCTCACAGGAGCAGCTGCTGGTCTGTGTGTGCCTCCTCACCAGAGTGGCTCACAGAGGGAGAAATAGCAAAGGTGTTTGTTACTTAATTAATAACTTAATAGATACTGGATTCAAGACATTCTTCTTATGCATATAGTAATACAGTGGAAAGGAAATAGCTCGGAGTAAAATTAAAATATATTTAATAGGTCTGACTTTAATTAATTGATATGTATTTGCGCAGACAGATTGAACCTAAAATTAAAATTTGTAGTGCTGAAATTACATGTTCATGACAAAATACTTAGGCTTTATTGTCTTAATGGTTCTTACAGTGTGATTACACATAATCTGCTTAAACTTAATTTTCAACCAAAACCCCTTTATTATAAATAATTAAACTACTTTTAGAAAGTACTACACTTAATTTCGTAAGGGTGTTAATAGTTACAGAAGCTATTTATATTTGAATAGTTTTGTGTAGGAGTGCTTAATTGTGGTCTTAGATGAAAAGGAGCTTTTCCCAATACAGACACAGAATTTTATGGACTGTGCTGCTGCTTAGGTGCCTCTTTAAATTGAAAAGATTTTCAAACCTCCCCTCTTTCCTTTTTCCTTTAGAATTTAGAATGTTAGTTTGTGAAAAGTTTTTTTTTTTCCCAAAGACTTCGTAATTTAAGAGTAATTTTCAATCCCTGAGATTGGTGATTTGAGAGTGAAGGTCTAACATCTCACTATGGCTATGGTATTAACTGACTGATGTTCTTCAATACGTTTTTATTCTCTTAAGAAGTACATATTCTTTTAAGTATTAAAATCATTGCTATGTCAGAAAGCTTATTTTAATGAACTCTTAAATGTTAACAATCATATGAAATGTAACTGGCATTATTCCTTTATGTTTATTAGTCAGTTACACTCGACCCGTGATTGTTTTGGGACCCATGAAGGACAGGATAAATGATGACCTGATCTCAGAATTTCCAGACAAATTTGGCTCATGTGTTCCACGTAAGTCTCAGCAAATACTAAAGCTATTTTAGATGATGTTTTTCTCTTTTTTTTTTTATAGGCATCCTCTGTATGTTGGGTTAAAAAAAAGGTTAATATAGTGTTTAAACTTTATAGACCTACCTTAATATTGTCAATCTCTTTGTGACAACTTTGCAGTGTAAATGGGAGACTTTTTGAATATTGTAGGGAAAAAGTCACTGTTTTTTGTTTTGCTTTAAAAACTACTGGTTTATATTTAAAGATACTACTAGACCAAAACGAGATTATGAGGTGGATGGACGTGATTACCATTTTGTCACTTCTCGAGAGCAAATGGAGAAGGATATTCAGGATCACAAATTCATTGAAGCTGGCCAGTACAATAATCATCTTTATGGAACAAGTGTCCAATCAGTGCGAGAAGTAGCAGAAAAGGTAAATCAGTACCACTTACTTTCATTTATTGAACTGATTCTATGCCTGTGCTGACAGGGAAAAAGAGAAAAATGGCAAGAAGACATTGGGAACATTCTGACTTTGAAAGTAATTTGTATAAAAATAGAAACAAAGCGTATTGTCACACATGCATTTAGGGAAATAATGAAGCCTTGGAATAATGAAAGTATCACGATTAAATTGTGGGAAAAGAGCAACTATAATTTGCCCTCTCATTTAAACAGAATATAGAAGAAATAAGTGGAATTATAGGCTAATTAGCCTTGCTCACATACACAGATCATTAACTAATTACAAGTAGTGCTGTTGGAGTTAATTTGATGATCCTTTTGACATAGACCTGTGCAGAAGAAAACTTGGAAAATGTTACTCTTTGTGCTCCTCATGATTTTAGCTAACAAAGGGAAGAGAGTAAATGTAAAGAATTCAATTATAAAAATATTTTTTCCATAACTGACCCTATGTTTTGAACTTTGACCTTACTGTTGCTATTCCACAGCGATTTGAATTAACTATTTCTCGCAAATTCTAAATATTTCTAAAGTCTTACTGAAGTTGTCCTCATCTGTCTGAAAAAAAAAAAAACCAGGAAAAAGAAAGTGTATTTCTGAGAGTAAGGTGCTTGTCTTAAAGAAATTATTTTGGTGAATTTTTTTTGGAAATGTTCCATGTTGAGTTGATGAGTGTTGTTCTGCTGCTTACAAATCCAGTGCATTTACAGTAGCCAATGTTACCTGATCTCTGTGAGAGAAGGACCAGCTATTTTCTAGGTGGGAACTCACAAGTGGGGCACTGTCAGTCTGGACATGCAGAGGGTAAGTGTGGTAGTAACCCATGTGCCACAGGGCTGTAGTTTAGTCCTCAGGAAAACTCTGTAGACCATTTTGACCAAATGAGTTGAGTATTGCTATTTCTGGCAACTGAATTTATTGGAAGCAAAACCAGGGCAAATATGGTGAGATTCTGTGGGTCAAGTGATGTTTTCTTCTCCTCTCTTTGTCACCATATGGAATGGAACCTGGCCCTGTGGGATATCATGAGAAAAGGAAAGAAAAGAATATTAATTACGGAATTGTTCAAGTAAATGAGCAGTACTTTGTATGAGAGGCTGAACAAAGCTGTGAAACTGTCATCTGTGGTTAAATGATGAAATTATTGAACAGCTTAAACCTTATAAATCTATTGGCAGTTGCTTTACTTGGTAGCACAAATATAATCCTTCAGTTCCATCCTGGACCTGAAATTGGCTCTATTCTTTTGTCCATCTGTTGGTATTAGCAAGGTACAAAATTGCTATGAATCTTTCATAAATGGATGCAAAGAACAAAGTATTGCCAGATGTCTCCATGCAGTTAAGTCTCTTGCACAGGCACCATGGGACTTTGGGTAGATGCACCAATTTCTCAGTTGCAGCTAACATTATTTTTCTGGGAAACAATGGCCTGGCCTTCAGAATTTTACTTCAAAATCATGACAGAGATGCAAACTGGTTGATCTGGAACTACTGCCATCCTTGTATTCTTTTCCATCTTGCTGAAAAGATGAGTCTTTTCAGTGGGTTTTATTGCTGGGGTACAAAAGATGATTTCCAAGCTTTCTACGATCAGTTTAGGAGAAGACAGAAATGACTGCTATTACCCCAAAGGACCCAGAAACAGTATTCTTAAAATAGCCTTCAGTTGTGTTCATTTGCCCATGCTTCCAGCTGATCCCTGTCTCTCTCATTTCCTCACCCACAATGGACACAGCTAAAGATGCTTTCTGATGTTGTTGTTCAGTTGTAGAAGGCACTGCCTGCTGTGCTGTGCTTCTCAATCAGATGCAGTGCAAGTAAGGAACTAAAATATATAAAATTTTCTTCTAAATGCACTGTGCAAAGAGCAAAATAGCTTCCCTGTATGAAAACATGATTGTATCACAACGTACTTGTGTTTCTTTTCCTTGTCTTTCAAATCTTCACTTGGAAAGAATTTCCATATCCTCTTTCCTTTGAAATCGTCAGCAGTTTGTAAATCTCTGTGTCTCAAGGCCACAGTTGCAGCACATTCATTGGTGATTTGGAATAAACTGTCACGGTTATATTCCATAAGGTCCAGCACAGCTACTGTGCTGGCTCTGTAGTCCTCCTCCCTTTGGCTCCTGGCATAAGTTGTTGGGCCAAACACAGCAAATAGTGCTTTATTTGAAAAAGAAAAAAGCATCAAGTAATGCTCTTGATTCTCAGTTCTCAGAACATGTGCCGCATTTAAAGACATGGACAGAGCAGCACATGTAAAATACTCTGCTAGGACATACAGACACCTTTCTTAAATGTTACCAGTTGGCATCCAGACCCATGGACTGAATCTGGGAAATGGCTATCATCAACTGAAACCAAACAGACATATATATTGTTCATGTGGGAAGAACACTTCTCTTGAAAAACTCCTGGAATAAAATTCTGATTTTGTTGGGAAGGAGATCAAATGTAAATGATCCTAGTTATTTCTTCTGCAGGAAGCAGAAGCATGTCAGTAATTTCAGACATTCCTCCAGGAATGACCTCTCAGGAGCTCAGGAATGGTGTTGTATGATATGAGTAACCTTTGGTTATATTGTACTTGTGGGTTTGTATCTTGGCCCACAGATTTCTTCAATTCACATTGGTCTCCTGCTAAAGAAAAAGCTTTTCTTAATGTAGTCACCTGAGAGTGGTTTTCTGCTCCTCTTCCCCTGTACCCTTCTAAAATGATGGTATGCAAAATTAATCCTGTGCTACTCAGAAAGGAAAGAAATAAAAATGTGTGGGGTGGAAATGAGCATGTCTGAGATGAAAGGAGCTGAGAACAGGAGGAGCCTTTAAGATGGAGCTGGAAAATTCTTTGTAGTAGGAGAATAGAGAGGGGGAGGAAAGCAGCCTTACCACATTGTCTGCCAGCTGTCCAAGGAATGGTCAAGTTATATTTCTTTCTCAAGAGATGAATGATAAATCAACACAAATAAATTGCATTCACCATCTCCAGTGTGGTATTTCTAGTGGCTGGTACTTCTGGGGGAGAGGGCTTGTTCCGCCTGAGTATGGTGGCTTATTTCCCTGCCAGCAGGGGTGGGCACTCCCTCAGGTATGCCAGTTAAGTCACCTGGCTCATCTCTAAACTGCCTCTGTGACATGACCACCTCCCTAAAGCATCCCCAAATTAGTAGCAAAACAAAGCAAAATAAAAAATTTTGGTGGTGTGGTTGAAGTCCAGCCATTCCACTATATGATTCTGCATTGCTAATCGAGCTCCAACCTGTGATGAAGAAAGGAAGGAAGAAAGAAGGGTCAGGAACATCTCAAATGATGTGTGATCCAGCAGAGGAGATTGGGGGACCTTGTGCCAAAGTGGTGAAATCACAGTATCATTGATGCAAATACTCTAATTTTGTCAAATACTCTAATTTTGTTGGTTGCAGTGGAGAAATGTTTTCTCTTCTAAATTATTATGCTATGCTATTTGTGACTTAAACTTTGCTTAGTGCCATTTTCCTTCTCTCTCACTTTTTAGGGTAAACATTGCATTCTTGATGTTTCTGGTAATGCGATCAAAAGGTTGCAGATTGCCCAGCTTTACCCAATCTCCATTTTTATTAAACCCAAAACAGTGGAAAATATCATGTGAGTAAAAGTAAAGTACCTCAGGCTAAATAGTTTGAGACTGTTGTATTTGAAAAGCCAACTGCAAGTTATGTGCAGACAATTGTAATGTTTGAATTTCAAATAATATTTGATTCACTGAGTTTAATTTTTAGGGACTTTAGGACAGGGCTTCTAATCGAAATTAAAGTTCTTGAAAATGAATGTCATTGTGTTAAATTCCATGCAGAATAATGCTGGAATAGCTCATTTCCACTACAGTCTTTGCTTGGCGTCTTTAGGGTTTAATCCTTTTATTAGGATTAATACTCAAACAGCAGTTAAAAACTTTAAAAACTCCAAGTATTGGATAGTGGTTTATAAAAGGTATAATGTTTTCACTTTCAGGGAAATGAATAAACGCTTAACAGAAGAGCAAGCCAAGAAGACATTTGAGAGAGCGATGAAACTGGAGCAAGAATTTACTGAACACTTCACAGGTGTGTTTTTCTTGTGACTGCTCACTTGCCAGAGTTGAAATTTTATTGCTTGCTGTAAAAATATTACTTGCCTAACCACTGAGATTGTGAGCTTTGTTTTTCAGATGATCTGTGATTACTTTGACGTATAGATCCTCTTAGTATCTCCACACTGATTTCACTTTGATCAATTAATTTAATATAAAAAAATACACAAAAAGTTACTGGGAGCTTAATTAAGGCTTTAAAAACTCTTAAGATTTTCTACCATTTTCCTGGATATTGAAATGCAGATGCTTGCTTTGTGGGTGTCTTGTACACTTAAAGCTTTTATTTGCAGACCTGGAATTGCTCAGCAAAGCTGCTTGTAGGAAATGGTAAATGANTTTTGTAATTGGGAAAATGATCAAGCATAATGGTAAATGAAGCCTCTAAAAATGCATAACAGCATTATGGTACTTAGGGAATCAAATTTGTGCATGCCATGGGCCTCGCTGTAACAGCAAGGGATGGGCTGCAGTCACTCAGACTGGGTTCATTCTTTGCATTGTGGCTTCTAACGTGGGGAGGCTGGCCAAGTCATGGCCTTCAGGAGCCCAGAAATGAACCCTTCTTTCCTATTCCTACCCTGACAGACAATTGCTTCTTTCCTTTCCCTTATGTTCTCTTTTGCAGTTTTCATGTTTGCTGCCCCATTCACTTATTTTCTGGGACATGACTTTTGCCCCCTTCTTCTCCCACATCTTATGTGGGCAGAGCTGTGAATGCAGCAGTCTGCTCCAGCTGGGCAGAGACACAGGATGGGGTGGTGCCTTCACAGAGGAGGAAGATAGGGGAACCGGTGAATTCCCTGCCCAGTCTTCCTGCTGCCTTGTTCTCTGCATTTTGTGCTACACAGTTGTCAGTTTATCCCAAGACTGTACCTTGCTCTTCCCATAGCTCTCTATCTGTCTGCACACAGAAAGTCATGGGACTCTCAACATATCTTGAAAATTCCTCCTATTATAGAGTCCCTTACCCAACAGCTTGCAAATGTGTCCAGTTTGTTGTTCAGAAAATGAATGAGTTTATTTTAATCATTATCAATTATCAGCTAGTAGCTGCTATTACCCCAGGCTGTCTCAGAGCATTATATAGGACACTTTTCCAAGAAATTAAGGGACATAAATTATGATGTTTCAAAAACCTAAAAGATTTTTGAGTGCTCAGGTGTTTAGATCCATGATTTTTTCTCCAGATTATAAGGCTTCTTGACAAAGGAAGATGATCAGACTTCTCTCCTTGATAATCCTGTTCAAGCCAGAAATTCTTTTCTGAATCTGTTTGAGATACTTGAAGCCATTACACATCCCAATTACAATACCCATGTGAATCACGTGGTAAAACAGAAAGTGTGAGTGTTCCCTAAGGTGTTGGAAAACACCACATCATGTGTGGTAACTGAAACCAACTTCAACAGCAGGTCCGGTTTCCACAGACTTAAACTTTACACTGAAGCACATGAAAAGCACGTCCTTCTTCAGCTTTGAGGTTACTGAGGTTTGGAAGAGGTGTGGTTCAACTTAGCTGGGGAGAAGATGCTGAAGCTTCTGGCCTATCTGCCTTGCAAAGACATTTCTAATTCTTTCTAATGCATTGTTGTGCTGTGAATATTATACTTGGCCTCTGACAATGGAGCAGCCTCCTCCCATAGGCAGTACAGCATTGGGCTGCAGATGGGGAGAAGGTTTTTAAGAGATAAGAACAGAATGATAGGAATAAAAGGGAACTAATTTGTATGAAAACTAAGCTCAGAAGCAGCAGTACTCAACTGATGGACAGAAGAGTGAGTCTGACCTGCCTTCAAAACTGTCCTTCATGCTAAACTTTACTTCTTGGATTATTGACACTGAGATTGTGACATTAATTAGAAAGAAGTTGCTATCTCACAGTGATTGCTTTTCCAGGCTGAAGTGTTGGTAAGAACAGCTCAAACTTCATCTTCATTTTTACTAGACTGTACTTTATTCTGATACGTCAGAACACATCCATATTGGCTCATTTCTTATTAATTTCTAGCCCTGGTAAAAATACATCAACTAACGAGATAGGAATGAGTATAGATTGCACTTTTAACTGAATAAGGGAGTCTCTTGTCTATAAAACTTGAATCTGTTGTCTAGACAACAAACTCCATGAGTTCCTCCTTTTTTTAGCTAAAAGCAAAGGTAGAGCTGGGTAGACATCTCAAGGTCAGCCAGCCTTGCTGTCCAGCTTCAGGATCGAGCTGAAGAGTTCACCAGCCTGTGAGGACACAGCCCTGCACTATCTTGCTTTGTGTTGGAAACACAAATGAAAGTTGGGCCAGAAAGAATACTGGAGGATGTGAACTGACTCAGGCAAATTGGAGCGTGTGGCTAGGCAAAGGTTAAACATGTCATCCGTTGTGTGTATATCATATCCTTGGTAGGACAGTGGTAGCCACTTCCTGTCCCCAAGGAAGGGCTTTGTGTGCCCTGCAGTACCACCCTGTGCTTCACTCAGCGCAGAAACCAGGAGTGTCCCCAGGGGTCTGCTCCTTCAGCAATCACAAATCCTCCGCCCCTCTGAGGGGAAGGAGCAGCTTGAGTGGAGCAGCCTGGTTTCTGCACAGAACGAGGGATGATTGCTGATTGCCGCATTATGTTTTGCAGCTATTGTCCAGGGAGACACTCTGGAAGAAATCTACAACCAAGTGAAACAGATCATAGAGGAACAGTCTGGTCCTTACATCTGGGTTCCAGCAAAGGAAAAATTATGAAAACAGATTTTTATTTTTCATTTTCTAACTGACATCACCTACTACATCTGACGACTCTTAAGCCCTTCCAGTGGAGCCTGCCTCTAGTTCTTTCCAGCGTGGTTCATACCCTAACCATCACATTCTGCAGTTCCCATAATGCTTTACATTTGGTGTCTCTCTTAGTTTAAATAATTTGTATTATTGTGTGTTGTTGGTTTGCCATTTTTCAAACATGACAGTGGAATGGCCTGACCAGCTATTAGTTTAGGGTGGGGGTGGGAGGGAATTGCTTGGTAAAATTCCTTAATGTTTAAGGGAAAGTAACTTTCAAAGATTTTTCAAAAAAGCTTTATAGACATTCTTTTAAAATTTCATAACAATTAAAAGAAAAGTTGTATTCAAGGAAGTTGTAAATTATGAGTAACTTTGCACGCTTAACTTTAATAGCACGGTTTGGTCAAGGCAATCAATTTCAGGTTTTATTTTCTGAGTTCAATCCTATTGTCATGGTATCTTTTTTCTTTCCAGGCAGTTAGAAAGAAACTTTCAAATTTTGAGTTAGCATTTTCATTAAGTCCCATTACTACTCCTAAAGGGATATTCATTTTCATAATTTCATATGGATATTCTTATAATCTATTTTTTCATTTTTTTGCCAATAAAATTGCTAGGGACAAAGATGTGTAATGTTTTTAATCTTCCTCATGAAACACTATTTATAGTGTGTTACAGAAATTCTTTATAGATAATGGTCATCACACTTTTTGAGCCTAAAAACATGTTTAGGTGCTAGGAAACCTTGTATTTTTCAGAGGAATGCCAAATTTACATTGGCAGTAATTCAGAAAACAGCTGCAGAGATGGTCATTAGGGCAATGAGAGAATGATTCATAGCCTAAAAATGTGTGTGTTCTTAGGGGTCAGATTTTAATGAATATTTTACCCACAATAACTGCCTATTTTGTTATAATAAATATATATATATTAAACTTTCTTTAACTAAACTCTGTAACTATGGGAATTATTTTCTTTACATAGTTGCGCACACATATAAATATATATATATAAAATATATATTTTTCTTTTACCACCTACTCCTAGCTTTTTGTTTTCAATAAAAATAAAAAATCAAATTAGAATTTACCTTCCTTAATCACGGAAAAATCAAATGGGCTGTGATGGCTGGGCATGAAGTCCAGGGAATATTAGTACAAGAAAAAAATACATGCAAGTTCTCCTCTTTTCTACGCAATTCTGGGTGTTTGTCTTCCCCTGTCCCCTTTGTAATATGCATGTCTTAACCAAAGGGAGAATTCAGAGTCAACAATATATTTTTTTTTCTGTACATGTTCGTCTTAGATTGCACAGGCACAAGATCTTCCATTTGCAATGCACAAACTTCTGTGCTGAATGTTATGAATACGTTGTACCAGAACCTTCAGTAATTAAATTCTCTAATTCCCGTATTATTTGGTACCTGCCACTGCTTGTTTGCAACTGATTGTTTTGGAGAGGGGTGTACTTATGGCAGTCATGGGGCAGTCACACAACCAAATCAGCTTTGGTTTGTAATGAATTATCAACACTATCCATTCCATTTGTTAGAAAGAGGAGAACAGCTAATAAACTTTATTGTACAATATATTTGTCAAGTGTGTTTTTAATTATGATAAATACAGGTGTTGTAGCACTTTAGAATAATTGACTGAGACTGTAAGCAAAAATCAGGTGTTAGAGAAACACTGGTGGCCACAGGGGGGTTACTAAAGTTACTGCATTAAAATCAGGTTTCAATTTGAGACACAATTATTGCTGATGTTATTTGGGATGCTAATGTGGCTTATGGGAAGTTAAAGCTGCTGGTGCATTCCCCAGAAGAGTTTCTGGTTTTCAAGATCTGGGAAATCAGGTGTGCTGCCTTTCTGAGAATTCCTGCCTCTGAAAGTGCATGGTGTACTGGATTGATGCAGCTTTTGATAAATAATGTCATACATTTTTAAGGCAGCTAGAAGTGTTCTGTTTTCTCCCTCTTTGAAAGTGACTGATCGTTGAGGTGTCTTGTGAGACCTCTTAAAAGAGCAACTCTAAAAAAAAAAAAATAGAAGGATGAGAATCTATCAATCTGCAAACACATCTGAGATCTCTGTATTGTATACACTTCTTTTTACCTCTTTTTTTAACCCATCAGAAAGAGCCCTGTTCAGCTGAGTAGGTCTGTGAGGAATTGCTCTTTCAGATGTTGGAGTGTCTGAGTCACTGAACTTTGCTCCCCTACTTGTCATATAGTAGCCAGGTATCCAAACACTCACTCAGACTGAAGTCCACAGCAGTTACCTTGCACAGTTGTCATGCGGGAGCAAAAACAAGTCTTGGATCAAGAAAACCCAAAGGACTCTGGAGTATTTGCTTTGCATTTTTGGTTTTGTTTGTTTCCCGTGTTACCTTTGAGCATTGGCAGAAAAGTTGATTCGAGAACCCTGATGCTCCTTGTCATCTTATCTTGCTAATTGTCAGGGTTTTGCATTACTTGGTGTTTCTCTGGGTCTCATTTTCCCAGCACCAGATGCTGATATACCTTTGATTCCTGGGTACACTTTTCCGTATTTTAGAGTTATGTTTTGCAATACATGTAGTTTGCTAAAGGCTTCTAATTTAACAACTAGAGAAATTAGGAAATCGAAATGGCACCATACTGATGCACTACCACTCTTTTGCTGACCCAGTGAAGGCATCATGGGTTTTCTTCTTGCCTGATAACCCAACTATTTGTTATTGCTATACAGACACATGCTTGATAAAGTATTTGTTAGCTCTACTATTATTGTAAGTTGCGTTATTTCCTTGTTGGCATTTTTGCTAAATTGTGCTGAAAACTAGGTTAAGAAATTTAATATCTCCTTGAAGCACAGATACTCATAAAGTTGAGAATGAAATAGGAAAATTATCTAAATTCGGACAAACTGTGCTTGTGTGATTGTTTAGAGGGGGTTGTGTTTGGAATAGACCTCCTGTACAAAAAGGCTGCTCCTCTGCTTTCTGAACCATTCCCATAGAGGATCAGAAGAACCACAGGAGAGCCCTGGTACCAGATTCATGGCTTACTAATCCTGGCCTGCCGTCTTAAGCAACTGATGCTTTAGATGTTCATCTGGTCAGTATGAAGGGCACAGGAAGGCTCTGAGCAATGGGTCCTTGAAAACCTTTGGAAATACTCCAGTGGTACCAGGCTATTCTTTAACACTTAAGACAACAAAAGGACAATTAATTCCAGATGGTCTAGGGAGCCCAGGATCAGAATTCAACCATCAAGTTTTGTTTGGGAAGAAGGTCTGGAGGGATCAGTCTCTATTTTTTTGAAATTTTGAACTTGAAATAGCAATTAATTGACTTAGGTGTTGTCTCAAAGGGGCTAGTCAGGGTTAGAGCTAGCATCCTGCCAAACTGCCGTCAGGTCGCTGTTGAGCGCTGGAGGCATCCTGCCACACTCCCAGCTGTACAGGCTCTTGGGGATGCACAGAGCTGTGTGGCTCATGCACTCCCTGGGAGCGAGGACTCGCATGACACAGCCCTTCTCTTTCTGAGCCGCACTGAATGGCTTTTATCTGAACAAAGTGTTACAGGCAGCTGCAGTTCATTGGCTAATAAGAAATTAATAAAAGGGCAGCAGAAATTAGGGTTGCTCTGTGAAAGTTGCACTAAAATTCACAGCAGCTTTTAACAGAGCAACTGTCTGCAGTTTTCATTCTTTCTGGGAGAAAATCCTTCCTGGGCCTTCTCTTAAACCTTAAAATAAGTCAGAATGATTCAGCTATTTTATAGCAATTGCTATTAAATTTCAGGAAATGTGCACTTAGCATGTGCTGTACCACCTGTAGAGTGTACAGGCTTTGCTGTTGTGAGAGCCTGGGCTTCTCATGATGGCTTTATGCAATTTGTGACAATGCTGAGAATATGACTCTCTACTCTGCTGGATAAACTGCTTGCCTTGAATCTCCTTCTGCTTCCTGAGCCCCAGGCAGAGGGAGTACATCGATCTCAGAGTGAGGATGTGGTTCCACAGCCCTGCCCCATTCCCTGTGCGCCCCTGTGTAGCAGTTTATTGAATGAAGTCTGTGGGTGGGGCCAAGGCAGTAGCGAGCTCGTTGGTGCCTCAGATGTTTTGCAATTTCCAGGTCAGATGTTTTTTCCAAGTGTAGAGGCAGAGTGAAGAGAGGCATGCTTTCTTTTCCAGCAGTCATGACAGAGGTGACGTGTGCTGAGGTAAGCAGGGTAGATTGCTGAACAAAGTGCAGTGGCAACTGAATGCAGCTGATTTTCACCTAAGACCAGGCTGGAGAGAGCACTCTTGCAGGAGCCTTGATCTCTGGGAGTTCTGGAGGCTGAAAAAAAATCACCGATCCCAAAATTTTCACCATGAAGAGCTCCAGAAATGTTTTCTATCTTCTCTTCTTTCATGCTGGTAAGTGTCCTACAAAAGTTTTTGCTGTGGCATGGGAACTTCTGTGTGATGTGAGAGAACAGCAGGAGACTAGAACCGCTTCAGAGCCAATCTCATATGGCCAGGAATATAAACAGAAGGAAGTATAGAAAAGCAATAGAAACGGCTGTATTGAACACCATGTATATATCTTGATTCATTGGTGTCAAATGTTGTATTTCCTCAGTACTGAATCAATTTCTGGTTCAGTGATGACTATTTTTCACAACAATGAGCAGTTCTATGATTCTTACTTCGTAAAAATAGAAATAATTGCTTTATTTCATTTCTCATGCTCTGGGCAACATGTTGGCTTTATCCTGTCACTCGCAAATTGTATTGGTGAGTGCTTTTAATTTCACCAGAGGTGAAGCACTCCTCAGTGCTTCAGAAAAGAAATGGTCCTAGTTAATTTTCCCCCTATTTTTTTCTGTTTGAAAGCCCTCGATACTGCAGTAGTAGCTATATAAGTAGTCATTTGATGTTACACAATGTAGTACCATTACTTTGAGGAGTTTCTGGGATATTTGTCAGTAATAGTTAGGGGTGTGCTAGGACGCTGAGCATATTTCAAATGGAAGTT
The DNA here is from genome assembly GCA_013397315.1 of Donacobius atricapilla. Taxonomy (NCBI): domain Eukaryota; kingdom Metazoa; phylum Chordata; class Aves; order Passeriformes; family Mimidae; genus Donacobius; species Donacobius atricapilla. The sequence goes on along the minus strand of WBMY01008058.1, from coordinate 601,783 downwards.
GCCAGCTTCTGCCATTTCAAGCTTTATATATATCTGCTGATATACAGAAGGGCCAAAATTGAGAATAAACTTGGGTTCAGACACTGACTGGATGTTTTAAGCTGGTTTTCCTTGGCAGTAGGAAAACGGGCTAACTGCAGGCCTTGTCTGTGCTCAAGCCCATTTCAGATGGGCTAACTTGTAAGGAAGGAGCCAGGATATTGCCCAGATCAGACTTCCCTCTAACAATGAAATTCAGGGATTTGGAAAGGGACCAATAAAGACTTGGTTTTGATGACTGAGGAAAAAAACAAACAGATACATGCTGTTTCACTATTTTGGCTGAAATATAGAGCTAAATGAACTTTATGTTTTAGGTATATGGCTAATAACTTTTTCATACAGTTCACGCTTTACCCCCTATGTGTCTATATCTAAAATCAGAATGCTGAGGCTGAAAAATGGCACTTAGCATACATATACACTGAGATGCTGACTCCCCAGTTTAATTTCTATTTGCTTATGTTTATAAAAAGAAAACCCTAAAATGAAAAGCAGGATTTTTCTTCCAGTCCTAAGAAATGAATGGAGAAAATTTCATCCCGACAGATGAGGTAGTACAAACAGTAAGTTTCTGTGAGGTGTATTTTTACCATGACCTGTTATGCCTTTCTCTCAACCCTCTTGGTTCTCAGAATTCCTGCAACTCAGAGGTGGGCAGTTGTTTCTCCTTCTACTGGCATATGCTGCCATGGAAGCTTCCTGTAAGCTTTCCAAGTCTGACTTAATATTTGTTGACGGCAGTGGAGTTGGCTCTGTGTCGCAGAGGAGCAGCAAGCCAAACCCAGTGTTTCAGTTTTGGATCTTTTGGCATCAACAGTGTTGTTTAGTCTGCAGCCACTAAGTCAGAAGATGTGCAGGGAGCACTATCGGGCACTGGCGGGGTCATTTTTAACTTGCACGGTCAGATGGGGCATCTCGGCTGCCTGGCACTGCGGGAGGTGGAGGGCTAGTTAGAGGTATTAGAAAACCACATGATAAATGGTTTACAGCAGACTCCAGCTTAAAAATGGAAATCGTAGACAAGCAGTGGAATGTTGTGTTCCTGCTTATGAAGATGACAGTGCCTGTTTGTCAGGGTAACCCACGCTTGCGTTTCCATTTCACCGCACTGTCTGCGCACGATGACATCTCCCCACAAAAGCAACCGAGTGTTTGTAGCTTTGGCACTTAGGAGGGTGACGTTTGGGGCTGCTGAAAGGCACCTTTCTTTGCTAATTAATGGAAATCTCCACTACTCAACTTGAGTCTTTTCATTCATGGCTCTGCCCTCCCCTTTTCCTGACTGTGGTTGTGATCTCTTATGAAAGACTGTTTTGAAGGGCCAAGTTTACTTTTCTAGTTTTCATAATAAGCCTAGTGGCAGGGCTTTTGAGCACCTAAGGTTGTTTTTTTAATTCAGACCAATGAGGGCTGGTGCAGGAGTCCAGATACTAACTAGCAATACTCTAGACAAGAGTTGTCTTTGGATAGTCTTTTTGGTTTTGTAGTATATCCTTTTAAATAATAATTTCACATGCTTTTAACTTGATTAGGATGATGTATTCTGCAAGATGTTTAGAACAGTCGGGACGCCCTGACCTGTTCCATGGTGCCTGTATTTCTTATGTCAGAAACAAATGCCTTTGGATTTCAGTATCTGACTCTGGTCTTGTGGGCAATCAAAAAAAACTTCAGTATTCATGTGAATTGGAATGAAAGTGGGAATCATCTCTAAGGACTCACAGTGAAGTGAGCCCTGATTTTTTTCTGTTTGGGAAGAGAAGCAGAATGAAAGTTTGTCTCTAAATGTTAAGCTCCGGTACAAAAGCTCTGATGTGTTTTGTAATATTTTCTGTTGGTGTTGTGTTTGCAGCTCTTGGCCTGGAGCGTATCCGATGGTGCACAGTGTCTGAGCAAGAACTTTCCAAGTGTAATGGCATGAGCAAGGCCTTTAGTGAGGCTGGCCTCCTTCCCCCTCTGGAGTGTACAGCAGGGGGGTCAGCTGCTAACTGTACCCAGATGATCAAGGTGAGCTGTGAGTGACACCAGTGTCATTAGTTTAATTTCTCCATGTGCCTAATAATAATCCCCTGGCAAGGTGCACATTTCTGTGGTGAGTCTGTGGCCAGGCAGCTGACCCTCTGCTTCCTGGCATTCATGGCTCTGACAAATTAAAGCGTATCTTTTTTTAAAAAGGCCCAGAAGTACACGTGAGCTTCAGTGTCGGAATGGGCCCGTGTCATCTGCTTGGCTGCTCACATATGGCCAGTCATCGGGAACACAGCTAAGGTCCTAAATATTTCCTCCCAAATTTGATTTGGGAATTGTGTCAGATTTATTTAGCAGATGTTAAGAAGGGATGGAGCTACAAGATGCAGACAGTAGTTAAGGCTGTGCTGCTTAGCCTCTAAGTAGATTGTATTTCGATAAACTCTGGATCAAACTTCCATTTCAGGGTCCTGTTATAGAAATTGCTGTCTAAGCAGATGAGTTGAGTGTAATCAAATCAAATCTCCCAATACTGAGTAAAAGAGAGAGGCAAAGCAGCAAGTGGGGTGAGCAAAGAGCAAAATTCTGTATTAAACTGTATGTATTCAGCTGCCCAGAGTGTGCTCAGGTTCCAAAAAGAGCATGCATCTGGGGAAGGTTTTAAAGACTGTGAACATGTGAATTTGCAAAATGATGTATGCCAAATAATTCCTTCCTTTGGAGGGGGTAGGAGGTAAAAAGTGGATGTTGGAAGAAGTGTAATCATGTCCTTACTGGCACAGTGTGGGGGAAGGGAAGGCTGGCTGGCTGTGTTAATAAACAATGTTCCTTGTAGATATGCCTGAGAACCAGGTTTTTGTGGAGGTGCCGCCTGTCAAAGACAAGAGGTTCAGAGCAAGGAATGGAGATCCGAAATAATAGTTTGAAGGGAGGTGAGGCAGATGATTGTATGGTTAGAAAAAAGGAACAGATTTCAAAAACTGATATCTTGTAATTTTGTCAATAAAGCAGAATGGTTGTCTGACTCCTACGACTACCTCATTGCCTCTTGATAAATGGTGTTCTTGAGCAAGGGTGTCAGGACTGTATTGAAGAATGCTGAGAGCAGATACTGATAGAGATGTGGCTCTTACCTTGGGATTAGGACATTCTGATGTCAGATCTTCCCCAAACCACTTGGCTGATTGCTGCATTGCACAGAGGGACCTGTTAGGCTCTGCAAAGCAGATTATATAAAGGGCTGATGAGTGTCTGCTTCTGAAATACAGAGCTCACAGAATTGCATTTGCAAGCCATTGGAAATAGCAGACAGGCAGACAGCATGAGTAAGTTGCTTTCTGATCAAATGAATTTTCACTATAAGACTTCAGACAAGACTTTGTCCTTTAGATCTCCTTTTTTTTTTTTTTTTTTTTTTCCTTGTGCTAATAATCTACTAAATATCCAAGCTGGCCTGCGCTGTGTAGGACTGTGTAGAATCCCTGAGTTGGCATCTGCAGTGAACTCTGATCTTTGAGGCCAAGAAGGGAGCAGGACACAGTGGCTGAAGAGGCAGATGCTGTTTTGTGACACTGCATAATTTGGACTTAGACCTGTGAATGTGTTAGCACATGGATAAAGGAAAATACCTTTTTGATTGAAGGTGTGTAAAAATTAAGAAATACCTAAATACTTAACTAGGGAACCTGACAATATTTAATGTGACCAGAGCTGATTTTCAGCAGGTCTTTAAAACACTTACGTAGGTAATTCTCAAATGTTGTGACATGCAGAAATAAACTTCCTCTGAAAATAATTAAGAGAGTATTACCATCGCATGTATACTTACTAACAAATTGTAGGTGAGTCTCATGCTTTTGCTAAATTCATTAGCAAATGCTTGCTGAAAAAAAAATGCCCACACTGCTGTTGATATATCACCTCAGCAATAATTGTGTGTTATTTAAAGGAGGGATCTGTAGCCTGAAAACTAGTTCATATTAAATTCAACAATAGACCATTTTTGTCTTCTTGTGCTATTTTTACAAAGACTATTTATTAGAGGCTGTGTGTCTAAAATGAGCTCAAAGGTTCAGCTTTTCAGTCAGAAAAGTGCTATTTCCTATGAAAATATGACCATATAACAGACCTCATGGTTTCTATGCCCAGTCCTTTCCATTTTATCTGCTCTACTTTCAGTTCACTACCAGTTCTAGAAGCTCATTTTGTTCTCCCTGAGGGTAAGAGCCTTCCAGCTCCCACCTCCTCTCCTGTCAAGTGTCCCTCTTAAACCACAGGTTGTATTTGATTCCTACACTGTCCTGTGCTCTGACCCCCACCAGTGGAAAATCACATCTAGTTATTCAGAAAGATTGTGTCTGTTCTCTAAGATGCATCTCCCAACCCTAAGTCTGCTTCAGATTCCCTTGGATCTGTTCAGCTCTCATTCATGAGAAGCAACTCTCAGGACATCTATTGTTTCAGCTAGTTAATGAAAATCATCTTTTTTCTTCAAGCCAAACAAGTAAAAGATTTCGAATTACATGGCATCTTCAAATCTGGTTTAGATGTCAACATAGACGTATTACCTGTGCTCTCACATGATCCCTTAAAAAATGTTCAAGCTCTTGAAGTGGTTCAGCCTGTGGGAAGTTGCTGTGGTGTGCTAGGCAGCCCTAGCCCTCCTAGGTGGAGAAACTAAATGACCCCCTCCAGTGCCAAACCAGAGGTTAAATAAACTCAGAATCAGCTTAGAAATGCATAGTGTCACACTGCTGATTATTCTCTTGGCAGTGTCTTGTCTCTGTGTGAAATGCCCTCTCCTGGCTCCCATAGGTTCAGTACACAGTGGGAGCTGATTCTGCTGCCAGGGATGTGTACAGCAGTTCTCCTGGCCTTGCTGCTGGGGGAACCGCCGTCCTGTGCTGTCCAGGGCAGCCCTGCAGCTGTAGCAGGATCCCAGCAAGCTTGGGGTTACAGTCAACAGAAAGTATGTGCTGTTGTTGGGCACCTTCCCCAAAGCAGATGCCTCAGATTTGTATTTTCCCAATTTGAGCAGTCTTTTTAGATACTTTCCTCTTCCTCAGGAACCCTTTACCACCTGCTTCCCCACTCACAAAATGCATGTCTGGCTTGTGCTGAGCTGTAAGCCAGCAGGCTCTAAGGGTGCTTTGGAGTGCACTTTGGCATTCAGATTTTGTAGCCCCAAAATGTATTATTTTGAACTATCTGTGTATGATCTAAAAATGCATCTACTTTATTTAAATCTTCAAGCTTTGGGGCACTAGTTACATAGGTGCGTGAAACTTCAAATTGCTGGGCTTTAGGATCCTGCAGAGAGCTACAGCATCCATTTCTAACATTCCTTTGAACTATTAAGACTAGTGAAGCCATCATTGTGCAGGACTAGTTTCTGCATTGCTTCTGCAGGAAGGCTGTTTTGAAGGTCTAAAATCTCTCTTGGTAAGAGTTGTTCAGATACTTGTGTGTCCTTAAAATAACTGGAAAAAAGAAAACACAAATGCATATTAACTAAGGGCCTCTTCTAAATGCAGGGGTACTCTGGTTGTTGATAACTACTGATAATTAAGCTTTAACATGTATTCTGCCCTTGTGTCTGCACAGGATGACTTGGCAGATGCAGTGACCCTGGATGGCCGTTTGATTTTCCAGGCTGGAAGGGAGCATGGCCTGAAACCTGTGGTAGGGGAAGTATATGATCAAGGTATATTCTGATTAAATACCTTTTAGATTATTTAAAATGCATAAGAAGAAGCTTGTATTTACTGTTTGCATTTTATTTGGAGTCTTCTTGAAGACTCTAAATGGTAGGAGTGGTCAGGTTCCCTCTTGGAAACAGGAGACACAGGGCTGTGGCCAAGTCTGTCCTGAAGCATTTGGGTCGGAGTAGCTGCTTCATCTCTCAGTCCTATACATTAGAAAAATTAGGTTTTGGGTTTACTAATGTATGGTTACCTGCTGGAAGAAAGGAAGTACTAGGTTCTGCTTCTTGTCTGGGTGACCTTAAGCTTTGAGTTCCATTCAAGATAGAGACAATAATTCAGTGGTGACTTGTCATCCTTACTAAGGGCTCAGTAGCAACACATTTGTGTAGTTCAGAGCTGGATGGTGCCCCCCCTAACTTTGGGGTGCAAGGGAAGGGAGAGCTCTGGAAGCAGTTTGCTGGCACTGCTGTCCCATCACTCTATTGTGAGATGGAGCTCGACTTGTTTTGTAGATGTGTGTTAGTGTTACCTGGCCAAAGGCATCCTCAGAAGTGGCTGCTGAGGTCAGTCCATAGGATCTTGGATCACCTGCAGCAGCCCCCCACCCCATTAAACACATCATGGCTCTGGTGAGGGACCTGTACTTTGGCTTTTCAAAACCAAAGGGGCCTCAGGATCCAGAGGCTGACTATCTCCATTAGTCAGGCTATGAGCCCAAATCAGAGAAAAGTGGAAGAAATTTAATGATTTCTGATCTAAATAAAGTCAAATTGAATGACCTTATGATCACTTCAATCCCTGAGCTCTTGACTCTGAGTTATATTAAACTGTAAAACAAAGAGAATGAAATCAGCTGTCATGCTCCAGAGACAACAGTTGACTCCGCTGTAACAAAATTAAGATCAGCTTGGGAGTAAATTATATTGGTTTCAATTCAATCCAAATATATCTAGAGTCATAGAAAACTTCTTCCTGAAAGGAACCTCACTTTCAAAGCAGAGTGAGCTCCAAAGTCAGAGCAGATTGCCTGTGGACTGACAATTCACACTGCAAAAGTTACGGGGTACACTGATTCACAGGTTCTCAGCAAGGATGGGAACACAGTGACTTCCTCGTGGGTAGGGCAGGCACAAGAGTCCAAAAATCAGTGTATGCTGCTGTGGGGCTACTTAGATTGCTTCTCTTTCTTCCTGTGCTGCAGAGATTGGAACTTCCTATTATGCTGTGGCTGTGGTAAAGAGGAGCTCCAGCATCACCATCAACAGCTTGAAGGGTGTGCGCTCCTGTCACACCGGCATCAACAGGACTGCAGGCTGGGACGTGCCAGTGGGTTACCTCACTGACTCTGGGCACCTGGCAGCAATGGGATGTGACCTTCCAGAAGGCAAGAGTTACAGGGCAAAGATCTCTTCAGCAATGCTCTCCCTGTCACCCTGATTTTTCAGCCTTCTTTGTCTCTCACAGTTTCATAGTTTTTAGGTTATTTCTCACACACGGGAGTTATAAATAGAAGCAATGTTTTCCTTAATTCAAGGTAGTTTACGTTCTTGTTCTGGAGATATGGACAGCTGATGGACAGTTGTCTTGAGCAATGGGATGGGGAGAGGTGTCAACCTTCTCCCCCAATCCCTGGCCTTTGTAGAAGTAATATATACAGGAGAGTCAGATCTTTTAATAAATAGTTCATGCCTTCTCACCAAAGTGAGTGTGTGTGTGTGTCTGTGTCGAACAGCAACACTCTCCCAATGGTTTTGGGACTGTCTGTGTGTGCAGAAATGTATGACTCAGCTGCTCTTTTGTTATTTACTTTGATGCTCCTTATACAATCCTAATGCAGATCTAAAGAAGACTGCAGGGTTTTGGTTTTTTTAAATTTGGAAACTATCTTTTACGAAGAAAATAACTTATGCCTTCTGGGTCTTTTTAGAGATGTACTGTGTGGATGTGTTAAAATGAAATTGATCTTGTTTATTCATTGCTAAAAATGCCTCATACTAATTTTGCATTTAGCTGTAAGTGAGTATTTCAATGCAAGCTGTGTTCCTGGAGCAAATGGTGTGAACTATCCCAAATCCCTCTGTCAACTCTGCAAAGGAGACTCGCAAGGACAGAACAAATGTGAACGAAATTCCCAAGAGCAATACTATGACTACAGTGGGGCTTTCAGGTAAAAATCATGTCTGTCAATTTTTTTATTGCTGTACCCTCTCCATAGTCATCATGTTCAGGCCTCATTGACATGAAATTGAAGCTACAGAGCTTCCAGTTGATCTTGTTAGAAAATCTATAGTTTTGTTAGGATAGCCATGCTTTTAACCTGGCTGATCAAAAGTAATTCTTAACCCACTATTTGAGGTATTAATACCTGCATGTTAGCACATACACTGGCCAAGGAAAGCGCACTTCTATTTGCTTAGTTCAGCAGCTGTTGACACAATCTGAGTGTTTCAGCGAGCTTTACTGACTTATCTTTCCCAGTAAAACCTGATGATCCTTGTAGCCTGAGAGCTGAACTGCTGCCCTACTTGGCTATTTCAGTTATCCCACTTCAGCTTCTCTGAATTATTAGGTTGCTCTGCCCTCCGTCTTTGCACACCAATCTTTATTTTCCTCCTTCCCATGTGTGTGCTGTGTTGCAGCTCCCAGTCCCCGAGTCATAGAATAACAAGGGAAGAATTTGCTTGTGAGAAACACTTGCTCCTCCCTGCATATTCCCCAAAGGATTGTGTGACTGCCTTAGACACAGAGCTGTCCTGGACAAAGAAGGTCATGGTGTTTGTCCCAGGCATGTTGTTCATATTCACCAAATGACAATGATAGTTTACTTCATGCTCTAACAACCACTAGTCTCTGCCTTGAGCAAAACTCTCAGCACAAGGAAATAGGTCAGTGTCTGATGGAACGGAGCACAGAGCCCTCGGGCTGTCAGCTGGCACTGGCCAGAGCACAGGGGTTTTATAATGCATCTTTGTGGATGGATTTATATTTATTAGGTGTTTGGCTGAAAATGCTGGAGAGGTCGCTTTTGTGAAGCACAGCACAGTGCCTGAATATACAGATGGTGAGTAATTCTGAAGCTTGTTGAATAATGGCTGCAAGGTCTGAAATACGGTGTTTGTAATGACAGTATAATATCAAATCTTTGATGTATTTTGAATTGAGGAATCAGCAAAAAAATGCTGAAATAGTGAAAACAGATGTACCCTCTGAGGTGTGCACCAGGAGACAGATTTTTTTAAATGCTTGATAGTTTCAGTATAAGGTGAAAGTGAATCTTCTGGAAAGAGACCTTCAAAAGCAGAAAACTCTTTTTATATAGACCTGGGCTGTTACATTGCTCCAGCCTGCCAATGGATTCAGTGGAGATTAGGAGAGAGTTAACCTGCCCTATCTGGCACAATGTGAAAACTTCCTTGAGCATAACATTGCCTTAATATCATGGACCTGTCTGACCCAGGGGAAAAAAAACCAAAACAATGTTGTATGTGATCCTGAACTAGGGATGCTCTTGATAGTGCTGCAGACCCCAGTACAGCTCAGTGCAGTCTTACAAATGTTACAGGACTAAAGGAGCACAAAGACACACAGGAATAGTTCAGAGATGCTCAGGAGATGTGTGTTCATTCCACATGTGCCAGTGAGGCTTGGAGCCAGAAGCATCAGCCCCAGCTGCTGTCTGTTCCTTAGGCACATCCTGTCTGGTTTCAGGGAGAAGCCTTTCCTCCTGGGCACAGCGGCTCCGCTCCCAGGACTTCCAGCTGCTGTGCCGCGATGGCAGAAGAGCTGATGTGACGGAGTGGAGGAGCTGCCACCTGGCCCGGGTCCCCGCTCGGGCCGTGGTTGTGCGGCCGGACACAGACGGGACAGTTCTCTTCCAGCTCCTAAACCAGGGACAAGTAGGAAGCTGCTTCTTCATTGCCCCTTTGCGTTTTAGAAGGGTTCTCCCAGCTGTCTAACCAAACTGAAAAGGGGATATCTGAGCACCTTTGGCTCTGCGGGGTTTGAAGGGGTATGGGATGTCACACGTCCCAGATGGAGCAATGTGTGACAGGTGCTTCTTTCTTCTTTAACATTACAGCAAAGATTTAATGGGGTGGGCGCCAAGTTCCAGATGTTTGACTCTGCAGTCTACGGTGCCCAAAATCTTCTGTTCCGAGATGCCACCACAGAGCTTGTTGCAATCACAGCTCAGAATTACCAGGCATGGCTGGGTGATGAGTATCTTCATGCCATGCAAGCTCTGAGCTGTAACCCCAACAGTAAGTTGTCCATAGATTCCTCTTTATAACCAAGAAAAAAGATAGCTGGTAACACATCATCTTGATTCTGCTTTATTTTCTTCTCACTCTTGGAGTGTTATGGCAAGATGCCAGTCTGAGCTTTGAGCATGGGCAAAGGTCACTTTTTGACCTAGAAACAATACTGCATTGCAGATAATTTTCCTGTGTAATTGGCCAGCTTTTTTATAAGATGGCAAATTTCTCAAAAAGGGCATTTTCTACCCTTTCTTTGTGTATGAGAGGCATTAATCTGGTAAGCTGCTGCTGCTTCCTGGTACTTAATTTCTTACCTGCTGACAAGGGGAAATAATGTGCTGCTGCACAAATCCCCATGTAGTCTGTAAAAATGGATGAATGGATTCCTAGCAGAGGATTTCCTCCATAAGCTGAAGGAAACCCTCGGTTGCTCTTTATTGAAGCATTATGGTCTTTCCTGCTATCAGAAGAAAGTAGAAAGTACTTGATACGCGTTCTGGGAAAGTCAGAAACACGAGTTGCAAGAATCTTTGCCTTAAGAAGCTTAAAAATCCTGGCAGCTGAGCCTCCCAGATGTGATCTATGCTGTGGCACAGCCCCTCACCTTCCTGATTTGTCTCTTCCGGGCATTGCTCTGTGACTGTCAGATGTGCGGAAGCTTGTGTTCAGGGTGGCTCTTTGCTGCCCTCAACTAACATATTATAGCTGGGTTTAATGGCCAGTAGTTGTAGGAATTGTTGTTCCTTTGCTACAGAGAGGTTTGCAGTGTGGACATAACTGCTCAGCAGGCAGTGCCCTGGTTCCTGGTCAGGTGTAAGTCTGAGCTGAAGGGATGAGGAGCAACACAGAAGGAAATATTTTCAATAACATGTATGGGACACATGTGACAGTGGGCAGTGTGAGTCCTCATGGTCTGTTGCAAAGAAAGTGAATGTAGCATTTGCTTTTCAATTCTGTGTAGCAGTGCCAGAAAGCCTGAACTGGTGTGTTGTATCCACTGAGGAGGTTTGGAAATGTGGTGAAATGGCCGTTGCCTTTAGAAAAAAGAATTTGAAGCCAGCAATTCAGTGTATTTCAGCCAAGACAAAGGAAGAGTGCATGGAGCTGATTCAGGTAGGCTGCTACAATCCTTGTGCCATAAACCAAATGAACAGAAGCTGCTCTCTGCTGGGTAGGTGGGGTTAGATATGTGCACTCACTCTGGTGACAAGTAGGAACACCACATTTCAAGATGATCTGTAGCTCGGATGGCCTGGATGAGCCTGAGCCCTGATGATCTTTGGCTGTGATGAGGGCACTGTTCCCCATCTAACTCAAGCCTGTGTGTGTGCAATCACCTGTCCCTGTTTCACTGATGATGCTTTATGCACGTTTGGGAGGTTTTCTTTAGCAGTGTGATACTCTTTTGCTGTTGTAAGCCTTGCCCTTCAAGGTACCACAGGTGTCACCATAAAGGTGTCATCATTGTAGCAGGAAAAGAATATGCTGGGGTTTTTCACAGAAATCCTGTATTTTATTTTTCAGAAAAAGGAAAGTGATGCTGTAGTTCTGGGTGGAGCTGATATTTACACAGCTGGAAAGACATATGGCCTTGTGCCAGCTGCTGGAGAAAGTTACTCTGGTAAGAAGATCCAGAAACATAAATATTGATTTCATTTTTCCAGGTTGTTTGAAAACAGCACTAAAAGCATAGTCCTTTGTTCCCAGCCCAGCTGGAAAAGCTGTTTTTAAAGGAAATGAGAATTACTACCCTCATGTCATGGATAGAGAAGGATATGAGTTGAGCTTCTACAGTAAGGCTACTTTCATCTGTCCTGCTGCAGGACCAGGTTGAATCTTTGGCAATTTTGAGTCTTGTACCTCCTCATTTGTTTTTTGAATTCTGAAAAAATAATATTTTCAGTGGAATAAATTAGGATTCACAAAGTCAAAATATTTTTAAGAGAAGCAAAAATACAAAAATTGCATATTAGATTCTAGTTAGAAGCAAATTCTTCCTGTCAATGTGGCTGCTTCAGAGTTACTGGTTAAAAGAGGGCTTGTGTCCACAGTGCCACTAAGGCAGAGTTTAAATTTGCTGCAAAACTCCTAGAAATCTTAATACGGGTTTGAAGTTTTCACATAAAAATAACTTCCTGAAGCAGTTTTGCTGAGTTACTTATGCCCCAAACATTGTTTTTCAGAGGGATGTATTTATAAGAGCTGTTTATAAGAACACTTTCATCATCTTGCCTGTAGATTATTCAGCTCAGGTGTGTAGAAGTACCAGCTTACAGACCAGAGGTGAAGGCAGCAGTGTGAGGCAGTAGAAGTGAAGAGTAATTCCATGTATGTCCATACTGCCTGACTAGCAGATTGTTGGTGCAATTGAAGTTGCCACCATGTAAGTGTAATAGATACACAGATGATCACTAAGCTGGGAATACATAAGGGAAGCTGTAATGTTTTGTGGTTTTTTATTTTATTTTACAAGCTGATGACAGCAGCAATGCATACTATGCTGTGGTGTTGGTGAAACGAAATCTGACCAATGCGTTCACCATCCGTGACCTGAGAGGGAAGAGGTCCTGCCACACAGGTCTGGGGAGAAATGCTGGATGGAATATTCCCATTGGTATACTAATTAAGAGGGGGATTATTAAGAACAGAGACTGTAATATTCCTCAAGGTAAGACAAGAGTATTACATATCAAAAAGATAGTAATAGTCTAATGATAAACTTTAATTAGGGAAAGTGATTTTGATATTTCATAGCTCTGTATTTATCATATCTGTTTGTGAAGAGGTATTGTGTTTTTGATACAATGATTTGAAATTTTAAGTTTGCCACCAGTGGGGACTAGTGGAGGGGTCTGAGAATATTACATCTAACATGAAAGTATTCCTTTCCTTTATCACAAAATAATTGGCTAATTTAAGTTGGAAGAGACAGTTTGAGGTCATCTAGTCCAAATAACTGCTTAAAGGTCTGGTAGTTTGTATTGCTCAGGGCTGTAACTCCTAGGACGGAGATTACACACAACCTCTCTGGATGCTGTTCCACTACTTGACCATCCTTAGTACAAAGGATTTCTTTTGGAAATGAGGAAATCAGAATTTTCCTTCTCATAACTGGTCTATTGTTTCTCATCCTTTCGCTCTGCATCACTGAGAAGGATCTGTCTCTGTCCTCTTGAAAAACCCACGATGTAATTAAGATAGCAGTACCCTGTTAGTTGTCTTATCCCCAGGCTGACCAAGCCCAGCTGTCAGCCTAGTAAGTGCAAGTTGTGCTTCAGCCCTCTGAGCATCCTACTGTCCTTCCACTGTATTTGCTCTAGACTGTCCATGTCCTTTTAACACCAGGAGCTCAGAGCTTGCCACAGATGTCAGAGGAGAGCCTTTACTTCCCTGACTGCTCCCCCAGCACACCCCATCATCCTAAGCACTGATGATGCAACTGTGTGCCCCTATCCAGGATTTTATCGCATTTATTTTCAAACTGTGTTAGTTAATGAAATCATGTAGCACAACAAAAAAAAGATCTGTGAACACAGAACTCCACTTCTTATCTATCTCCCAGGAAGCTCTTTGGTTTCATTACATAGTCAGCTAAATAGTGCTCTAAATATATTTTAGAAGCTCTAGTTTGTGAATTTTAGTAAGGCAGCTGTAACTTGTATTTTTAGTGTTCTACCAAAACCTGCATTGGTTATAACTTCACAATGTATCTGCCTCTTTTGTAAAGAGCCCACATTTTTCACTCCTTACGTTGCTTTTGTCTTTCCCCAGCTGTGAGTGAGTATTTCTCCGCCAGCTGTGTGCCCTCAGCTGAGCAGGACAATTACCCAGCAAAGCTCTGTCAGCTCTGTATTGGAGATGAGAGTGGAAACAACAAATGCAGTGCAAGTAGCCAAGAACGTTACTACAGCTACAGTGGAGCCTTCAGGTAACTGGCACCTACTGTTGTGATTTAGTGTGTCAGCCTGCCAAGATGCAAGGAGCACCTGGTTTCCATCCCAGTCAGCAGACAGAGGTTATTGTTGCTGCGGCAGGTGCCATGGCTGCGGTGGGACGTGTGTCCCCACATGTCCTCACCAGTGCAGGTGTGGCGTAAGGCACGACACTGGCTCATGTCACAGCCTTTGCCAGCTTCCCTGCAGACAGCCAGGTGGCCACAGCCCAACCTGCATGGCTGTGCAGAGCACCCACCTTGTGAGGCCCAAGCAGATTGTTGTTGGCTGCCAGTCTTGCTTTCATCTAGTGGGACAGGGAGTCTGCCGCTCTGCATGGGCGGGTCATCCATAGGGAGCTCTAGCATGGAAGCAGGTGCCCAGTAGGCAGGATCTGGCTGCCCAAAGTCCCTGCAGAGAATGACAGGCTCGTGACAGGGAGCCTGGAGTGTCTTCACTGCTTTGATTCATTGGTGGCTGTAGCTGAAGGTAGATTTCTGTACAGCACAAACAGCTATGGCCAATGTTCAACTACCAAACCCTCTTCAAAACAAAGTATGTTAAAAATAGAGGGGGGAAAATAATACAGAATGGAACAAATACTTTGTGCAAAAGTGTACATGTAGAGTTGAGGCCATACCCAAAGGCTGTGCAGCTCTTAGATACGGAGTGAGCACTTCCTTTTCCTGACCTTCACCTCAGAAAGTGAGCTGGCAGAAAGCTGCCTTTTTCCTTCAGGGGAGGAGACTTCAACAGCAGCTGCCTGGTAAATAATGAAGTGTTAGATTTGGATAACTACTTTTTGCAAATCTATTTAGTTGAGTCCAGCTGCTCTGCTGGGTACATGCCTTGCAGGCAAACTCCAGATCCTCTGCTGTACTTCATGGATTAACAGAGCCAGCTCCCAGTCACCAGATGAATGCCCTCTGAAAGAAGAATGAATTATGGAAGGGGATTGAAATGGACTTAAAATTCAGATTTCTGGGCTCCTTCACCTCTGGCTGTGTTCAGACTAATTTGATAGAGGTGTGAGAGGCCATTCAGTTTGTGTATATCCCACTGTCTGGGGCAAATTAAACTGCACAGAGTAGTGAAAAATCTGCTAGGAAAGCTTTTTCTGATGGGGAAATGCACTGAAGAGGCCCACTGAGTCCTTGTTCTTTGCATGACAGTATTAGCCACATCATGACTTACCACCTTTGATTAGAACTATTGATGTTAAACTAGGTGCAATTGAAATATATGTATTTTTGGTAACTGTTACCAGTAATAACCTTCCCTTGTATTTTGTACTGCATAAGCCATACACAGTTACAGCTTTACATCTGTTTCATTGGTTTCATTGTTTTGTTTTAGGAAATGCTTCTTGAAAACATTTACAGAATAAGCTACATAGGAGAGGAGGTGGTTTTAGGGTCCCTTGGCATGTTGGGCTACTTCCACTTCAGAAAATTAGAAGAAACTGAGCTTAGTTCTGGAACAATGCCCTTAGAAACAGCAGCTAGATTAACTAGAGATCTCCAATGTACAGGGCTGCAAATGCTGCACTGAATAACACGTAATAGATCTTCTATTTCTTTACTCAAATAATACTGGTCTTTTTTGTTGTTTTTCACACTGCTTTTAATAATTTTTTTCTATTCTATTCCACTCCTGAAATTTGTAATTCAAAATATTTTTTTAAATATTTTGTTGCTTTTCTCTCCATCTAAAATGCTAAATTTCTCTGGTTTTTCTTAATAACTCTGGGTCCAGTACATTTGTTTGCAGGAATGCCTGTAAAAAGTTTGCATTCTAAACCTATGAGTTATTAAAAAAATGTGGTTTGCATAAAGATGCTTTGAATTGAAAGCATTTATTTCTTTGACTTCCTTTAGGTGCCTGGTAGAGGATTCTGGGGATGTGGCCTTTGTGAAGCACTCGACAGTGTTTGAGAACACAGATGGTACTTAGTTTTACATGTCTCTTTATTATAATTCAATTATTTTTTCTTGCTTGAGAGCATTAATGGCTTGACAATGACCAGTTCCTTTTTTTCAGGTAAAAACACTGCTAGTTGGGCCCAAAAGTTGAAGTCCAGTGATTTCCAGTTACTGTGTCCAAATGGTGCCCGTGCTGAAGTCACCCAGTTTGCTGATTGTCACCTGGCTCAGGTGCCAGCTCAGGCTGTTATGGTTCACCCAGATGTCAATGTTTTTGCTCTATATGGACTACTGGACAGAGCCCAGGTACTAATAATCCATTTATTTTGGGGGGAATTATATATAGTCTTACACAGTCCAAGGATAAAGACAACAGGACCATGCAGCCATATCCTGCCTCGTGGCACTGGCAGCATGTGCACAGCCCTGTTGGCAGTGTGACAGAGAAGGTAAAGTATAACCCATGGAACTCACCCAGTAAAACCACCCTGGTGCACAAGGGGTTTCAAATTTTTGCCCAGCCACTGGTTTCAGTAGTAATTTCTCTGAAGTTTAAGGTGTTTTCCCATGGCTTTCCTCCATTTCTGCGTTACTTTGGGGCGTACAAGAAACAGAGTACGTGGTAATGCTTTTCCATTCTGGAATTTTCCTGGGAATGCAATGGAACTTTGCTGGGTTTGTTTATGCTGCAGCCATGTACGCAGTAAGCCATGCAGGCAGAGTGTGCCTGGCTGCCACAGCAAGGTCCCTCCTTCTCCATCCTGAAGTTAATTATTTCAAAATCAAGACTGAGCAATATCTTTGTGCTAGGCTTCAGTAACGTCTGTAACTCCTGGGCAGCCAAACCCTATATTGCACAACGATATTGAGGCAGGAGAATTTTTTAAAAAATTACAGCTCTTTTTCCAGATAGTAACTAAAAACACAAAATCACAAATGCTGTTCTTGTAATTGCCGGTGGCAGAATTTTGTATCTGGTCTACTGGAGCGTCTAAAAGCAAATGCGCAAGAGAGATTCTGCAATTGTGTATGAGTTTTTCATCTACAAAATGGTTCCTGTCATCTTTCATGTTGTATGACAGGAACGTGGCACTTCATCTTGCAAAATGCTGAGAATTTTTCATTATTTTCAGGTCTACTTTGGAAACAGCAGCAATGGAAATGGATTCAAAATGTTTGATTCTTCAACTTTTCAGGGAAAAGACTTGATTTTTAAGGATTCTGCTGTTGAGATTGTGCCAGTAAAAGAGAGGAGAACGTACAGAGAATGGCTGGGGAGTGAATATATTGAGTCCCTTGAAGGGTTGCGAACAGCCCAGTGCTCTGGGGCAGGTAATAAGATCACACAATACTCACTCATGGCTACTGTCATTCCCCTGCTTATTTTATGTCAGATACAAAGCTTGGACTAGTGCAGTCCAAGTGGGAACTTCCAGGCCACCTCTGCCCTGCCACCTTCTCTTCAGAAAAGCTGCTGTCTGGATAACATGCTCTGCTACCTGTGAATGCCTCTTCCTGCCTCTTTGTAGGGCAAATGCCAACAGCATCTGCTCATCAGGGAGTGGGGTAGGGCTGGAAGCTGCCCGTCTGTTTGGATGGGGTGGAATTTGGGGCAGAAACCAGCAATACAGTATCAACATGGTTTACAAAATCAGTCTAAAACTGGAGCATCTCTGCCATTGTTGCTGATACTGAACCACACAGGATCCCCAAGAACTGTTAGATGGATACTGGGTTTCTGACCTGTAGAAGAATTTCTTGGAAGGCAGTATCAAAACTCTTGTCTAGTGAATTCTCTAGTGGCCTCCTGGCTGGAGGCCGGGCTTTTCAGATTCCACATCCCTGCTTTACCCATCCTACTCAGTTTCTCCTGAGCTCTGCTGCCACAGAGGTAAGTGCACAGAGAATGGACAGGCTGTGAACAGAAACCAGTCCAGCTTCTGCCATGGAAAAAGTCTTCTACCTTCCAGCAGAAGAAATTAGGCGAAATTTCCAAAGTCATTGGATGGAAAAGAAGCCCAGAGAGACTGGAAGGGAAACTACCCTTTGACAGAGAAAAGAACAAAGCCAAACGTGAGCATCCACTGAGCTTAATGACTTTCCACACCCAGTGCTCTCATGGCTGGCCAGAGATGTCCTGTGATTTTTAGTTTGATGCAGCCTTCATCAAGGACCTCATGACTGTTCTCCTTCCACATGGGGCAATCCTGAGTGACTTGTGCATGAAACTTGTATTTGCTGTAGGTGAAACAAAGTACTCCACTTCTGAGTAGCCATTTCTACTGGCTGTAGCATTCAGGTTTTGTTTTTATCCATAGCTGCACTAACTACAGATGTTGCTGTGCTGCTGGCAGGCACTGTCCTCCTGACTTGTAGAGACCACCTCATGATCCTGGGATGAACAGACATTTAGTGTAATAAAAACCTGGTAAAGCCAGACAGTAATCTTGTAAAAAAGTGAAAATAGCAAATAAACATGAGAAGTAATCACACTTTAACCAGCCTGGTAGTTAAACTACCGCTTTTCTGGGACACTAACATTTATTTGCCTTTCCCTTTCACTGCCCACTGTTCCGGTTCTCCCAGTTTCTGGGGCTGGAGTGGGACACAGGCTGATCGCAGCCCCTGGCCGTGCCCGGTGGGGTGAGTGTGTCTGTGCAGGGAGCAGGGACGCCGTGCCCAGCACTCAAACCATGCCTACTGGCAAGCTGTGCCCAGCTGCGGCCCCCGCTGTGTTTCCTCTCCTTGTGCTTTTGGTCAATTATGAAACAGCAGCTGAACAGGAGCCGGCTGTGGCCAGGAAGGCCAGTGGCATCCTGCCTGGTCTGTGTCAGGAATAGTGTGGCCAGCAGGCTCAGGGCAGTGATTGTCCCCTGCACTTGGCCCTGGTGAGGCCACACCTTGAGTGTTGTGTCCGTTTCTGGGCCCCTCAGTCCGGGAAGGACATTAAAGTGCTGGGATATACCCAGAGGAGGGGCTGGAGCAAGAGTCCCATGAGGAGTGGCTGCGGGAATGGGGGTGTTCAGCCTGGAAGAGGCTCCATGGTGACCTTAAATCGCTCTGACAGGAGGGTACAGCCTGGTGGGGGTCGGGCTCTTCTCCCAGGCCCCGCCAGCACGAGAGAACACACTCCTGGAATTCATACTTGTCAAACTGTGCCCGGGGGGNGGGCGGGCTGGTGCCTCCTGCCGCAGAGCGGGTACCTGCACCCCGACGAGTTCTTCCAGGCACCCGAGGTCATGGCAGGTAAGGCATATGCCCGGGACGGGGGGGCCCGCGCGGGCTCGAGGGGAGGCGCAGCGGCGCGGCCGGGGGCACCGTNGGCCACACCTTGAGTGTTGTGTCCGTTTCTGGGCCCCTCAGTCCGGGAAGGACATTAAAGTGCTGGGATATACCCAGAGGAGGGGCTGGAGCAAGAGTCCCATGAGGAGTGGCTGCGGGAATGGGGGTGTTCAGCCTGGAAGAGGCTCCATGGTGACCTTAAATCGCTCTGACAGGAGGGTACAGCCTGGTGGGGGTCGGGCTCTTCTCCCAGGCCCCGCCAGCACGAGAGAACACACTCCTGGAATTCATACTTGTCAAACTGTGCCCGGGGGGTTCAGGATGGACATCAGGAGGAATTCACAGAAAGGGTGATAAGACTCTGGAATGGGTTGCCCGGGAGGCGGTGCAGNCGGGTGCTCCCCTGGGCTCGCGGTGTCACACGAGTGCGGGCAGGAGAGGGGCCGCAGGGCCGGCCCGTGGGGGAGTTCCTGCCCCGTGCTGTCCACAGCCAGTGGCGCCCGAACCCCATCGCTGTGACAGGCTTCTCGGTGCTTTGTAAAAATCAATGGCATGCTCCTAAAAGTGGTTGACGCCAGTTTCAAAAGTTTAGGAGCTGCTCTCTATTGTGATACCTCTTCTACCAAGTAGTATCCCTAATGCTGAATTACTGAATAAAATATATTATCTATGTATGTCTTTTTCTCTTCCTTTGTAGGGGATATTTTAAACCTACAGGTCTATTATCCATGGGAGTTCCTTTCCAGCTCTCCTTGCAGAACAGTTGTTTTCCCATTAATGACATCAGGAGTTACCTACTGGGTGATCAAGTCTTTGCAGCAGCTGGACATATGTTCAAGTTGCATCAACAGCTACACTCTCCTTGTATCTCCTCGCCTGCTCTTTACAATCTTTTCTTTCATACTCGACTATAGTGTTTATCAGTTGGCCCCTTTCTGGGGAGCAGATCCATGGAAAGCGCTGGTACTTCTTGCTGGATCATATGTCACACTGGTGTTTTATACAAGAACGTTTACCAACACACTTGAAGGACTTCTCTTTGCTCTTCTCATGGTGCTGGTTTCTTCAAGGAAGTCCAATGGCAGCTCAGCAGAGCCTACAAGCAGCTCTCTCATAGGTGTTATAACAACTGCTGGGTTTTTCAACAGGCCAACCTTTCTGGCATTTGCTCTAATGCCCCTGCTTTACTGGGCCAGTTTAATTGTTGACTCTCAAAAGAGCATTAAAACTCTTGTAAACCACGTTTTGAAGTTTATCCTATGTGCATGTTTTACCGCTTCTGTTTTCATAACTGCTGACACCTTCTATTTTACCTCCTTGAGCTTAGACAACCTCTACAGCACTAACAAGAGCAGCCTAACTGATGTAATAGTTCAACTACATGACAAAATGGTAGTAACCCCCTTCAATTTTCTCAGCTATAATCTTAATCCTCATAATCTTGCACTGCATGGAACTCACCCACGAGTTACACATTTTACAGTCAATGGAGTAATGCTGTTTGGGATCTTACATATTCTGGCCATCAGTGCTGGCTTTAAAATGCTTAAGAAATATGTCCATCAGTTAATGCTGGTCAGATGGTGTTACCATGGGCCACCATTTGGGCTGTTGGTGCATTCCGAGGGCCGTCCAACATTGCTGCTGTTTTATTTTGTTCCTTTGGCGTTTCTCTCCCTGTTCAGTCACCAGGAGCCTCGGTTTCTCATCCCTCTCATCCTGCCGTTGGTCCTGTTCAGCACGTCACCAAACAGAGCCGTGAAATGGAAACTCCTCATTGTTCTGTTCAACCTTCTGGGGGCACTTCTGTTTGGGTGCTTACACCAGGGAGGGCTCATTCCCTGTTTGTTTCACCTGGAGCAGCTCATCCATTCTCCGGCGTCCTCAAGCCACCCGCGGCACTACACTCTGCTCTTTGCGCACACCTACATGCCTCCACGGTCTCTGCTCAATATCAAGAAGACAGATGTGCACGTGGAAGTCATTGACATGGCTGGGGCTGGAGAAGAAACCCTCTGCCAGACAGTAGAGCAGCGAGCAAGCAATTTTACCTGCAGCGACTGTCACATCTTTATTATAATCCCTGGTACAGTCAGAGCCACAATTACAAAATGTGGTGTCTCATTCAAGAATGAGACTTTGATATTTCCTCACTTATCAATGGAAGACCCACCACAAATACCTTTCCTATCCAGTGGAAATTGGAGGAGTCAGTTAGGACTTTACATCCTGGAGCTAAATAGCGATCATCAGAGCCTTTAGATTTTAGGAGAACAAAGTTTTCATCTTTTATTTCGTTTGGGTGCTATCTGACGGTGGTGTGAGACCTTCCTCTTTCATACACCCTCCCTTTCTGCACCAGCAGTGGCACTGGTAGCTCTCCCACATCTCTTTATTCCTATTCCTCATGCTTTTAGGGTAGCCTGTTCTGGATAGAACCTGCTTAAAATTTGAGTTCCTCAGCCCTGTGGTGTTCCATATGAACTTTTGTAATTCTCCTGATGAGAGAGGATGAAATCNGCGGCCCGGGGGGCAGCGCCGTGCTGGCACCGAGCCCGGTGCGCGGCGTTCCGCGGCCGCAGCTCGGGCCCCTTCCCTTGCGCGCTCCCGCCGCTCGCCCCGCCGCCGCCGCCGCTCTTGTCGCGGCTGTCAGCGCGGCAGAGCGCACGGCAGGGCCCGCGGAGCCGCATCGGGATGCCGCGCAGACGAAGCGGGGAACTGGGAGGGATCCGATCCTTCGTGCCATCGGACCGGCCGCATCTCCGAGCGGGCTCAGCACGGGGTCAGAGAGCCCCGGCTGCGCTGCCGTGGAGGGAAGGCAGCCTCGAGGGAGGACCCCCTGCGCCCCCTCCCCGTGCACTGCCTGCTCCCCATTCAGTCAGCTCAGTGGGAATGACGGCTCCTATCCNTCAATATCAAGAAGACAGATGTGCACGTGGAAGTCATTGACATGGCTGGGGCTGGAGAAGAAACCCTCTGCCAGACAGTAGAGCAGCGAGCAAGCAATTTTACCTGCAGCGACTGTCACATCTTTATTATAATCCCTGGTACAGTCAGAGCCACAATTACAAAATGTGGTGTCTCATTCAAGAATGAGACTTTGATATTTCCTCACTTATCAATGGAAGACCCACCACAAATACCTTTCCTATCCAGTGGAAATTGGAGGAGTCAGTTAGGACTTTACATCCTGGAGCTAAATAGCGATCATCAGAGCCTTTAGATTTTAGGAGAACAAAGTTTTCATCTTTTATTTCGTTTGGGTGCTATCTGACGGTGGTGTGAGACCTTCCTCTTTCATACACCCTCCCTTTCTGCACCAGCAGTGGCACTGGTAGCTCTCCCACATCTCTTTATTCCTATTCCTCATGCTTTTAGGGTAGCCTGTTCTGGATAGAACCTGCTTAAAATTTGAGTTCCTCAGCCCTGTGGTGTTCCATATGAACTTTTGTAATTCTCCTGATGAGAGAGGATGAAATCAGAGCGCACCAAAACTGTGATTGAAGCTTAGCTGTTTCCATGTGAGGTTTATTTTTGAAAGCTCTTATAATCTCTGACAGGGTTTGGGGACTGTGGGGTGTTTACTGGAAACAGGCATTAATTCAGCTGCTGGAGAGAGGTTACAGGGTTAGCAAAAAGCTGGTCTGACTCAGTAATCTTTTATTTTATATTCTTAAAAATTCATTAGACCAGCCTGCAGTCACAGTACTGTACCAATGCCTTGGGTGGGTCCGTCTTGAAAAATCCCCAGCACTGATCTGACAGAATCTGATTTAGAACATGGAGGATGCTTCAGCCTAAGTACTTGTGCTAAATCCTAAAATCCAAGCTTTGCCTGTTTAGCCTTCCTTGCCACAGTTCCATCCTCGTGGACGTGCTACCCCTGTCCCGGTCCCGGCCCGGNCCCATTCAGTCAGCTCAGTGGGAATGACGGCTCCTATCCTGGCTTTCCACTGGAGAGCAGTCTCCTTTTAAACTGGACACCAACAACTGGGCTGCAGCTGACAGTGATGTATGAGCTCAGTAGCACAGCATGACCTACAATCAATCTTTGGTTTTGCCTACAAGAACTTCTGGATCCAAAACATCCGGATTTGGCACATGCATTGTAGATCAAGCCTCTCTCTCTGAAACAAATCTGACACTTTAATCATTTCTGCTCACAAAGGTGGTAATGCTTTTGGCAGTTCTTCACCCACACAACCTTACATAAGGTCTTAAGAGCCAGGTTTTCAAGAGAGACAAGAATAATGCAGGTTCACACCAGGCTCCTAGGAGAATGTAGGAAAAATGAATGTGTGAATGACGTGCCTGTATTTTCCAAGCTATAAGTATGACCTAGATGTTTAGGGAATATAGCTCTTGTTCTCTTGTAAACCATTTTGTCTTGTGTTCCCTGGATGTTCATCCTACATCCTTCATTCCTCACTGCTGGCCTGCCTGTAAATTAAAGGTGCGTGTTTGTGGGGAGGCAGGGGGAGAGAAGGTGCCTGTCTGTACTGCTGACTCACAGAGTAGTGTAACTAGCTAGTTGTGAAAGCATCCTAACAGCAAATGTATTTTCCAAGTTAATTTTCTTTTTGCTCTCTTACACTGGCACAACACAACTGTGTGCCACAGCTGGTACTCCATGTCCCGCTTCCCATTTTCAGCTTTTTTAAACAACTTAAGTCTTGAACATTATTTTCATAAAATGTATGAATTTTGGCAGTCTGAGTAGGGTACATCTTCAAACTTTTGGGGGATGTGATGGAGCACCATTCCCACGGGATGACGACTTCTCTACCACTGCATGGGTAACCCGCAGAGAGCCAGCAAGAGATTGGACTGCAGCTATAGTCTGTACCTGGTCTACAAAGACCAGCTCAAAATAACAATATACTGCTTTTGTCTTGCCAGCCAGACCTTTGACTTTACCCTGTCGATGCAGTTTCTCCACCCATGCACACCTGCCTTTGCTGCTGGAGCAATGCAGGAAACTATCTCAGACCAAGTACAAGGCTCTCACCTGAGATGATACAGGAAGTAGCAATGACTCTCCCCAGGTAACTGAGCCTCTCCTCAGCTGGATCAGTGAAACATGCTCTGAAGGAAGGTTAACTGCTGAGTGATAGATATCATCAGATACAGCATCTTAAGCAGACCTGCCCAATGATGGATGCATCCTTTTCCACTAGATATCTGTATTTCCCTTTAGATGTAGGGTGGCTCTACTGGGCATTTTTTTCCCTATAAACGATTCTTGCTACAATAGACTTGAGGTGTGGTTTAAGGATAGCTACTGAATCTCTTTTACCTTCCGCTAAGATGACCATTATCCTGTACATCATCCTCAATACTAAAAACCCTTTTTGTAACAAAACTGTATCAAATACAGAGTATTACTCCTGTGTACACAGACATTACATTGTTACAGGTACTCCCGTGAGAATTGTGGTTTTATTTCTAGTTTCTTATCAAGCATTTCAAGTGACAATCTTCACAGCATCGTGATTGATTATAAAGTGAGTCTGCTTGTTCCTGAGAACCGTGAAACGTGTATACTGTCTTTGAAATGTAAATCCACGAAACGGATGCGAAGCAGCTTCCCGCGTCCATGCTTTCCCGAGGAGCCGCTCCAGGCCACGGGGCGCGGAACGCACCGTCCGGTCCGCCGCTCGCCATCCACAGCCCGGGCACCGCCGCGCTCCGGGGCGGCTGCC
>WBMY01008058.1:511832-576681 GCA_013397315.1 Donacobius atricapilla | reverse complement strand
TCCTTGCGGCCCAGGGCACGCGGTACGACCAGGAGCGGCTGCTGAGGAAGAGCTGCACACTGTACGTGGGGAACCTCTCCTTCTACACCACGGAGGAGCAGATCCACGAGCTCTTCGGCAAAAGTGGCGACATCAAGAAGGTCATCATGGGACTGGACAAAGTGAAGAAAACCGCCTGCGGCTTCTGCTTCGTGGAGTATCCTTGTGCGGGGCTGCAGGAGCGGTCCGGGTGCGGGTGAACTGCTCTGCACTGCAGGCTCTGAGTCACCGGGGAGTACTCCGAGGATAAAATTAATCCTTTGCTGAAGCGTCTGTGGGAAACCCTGGCGAGAGAGAGCAATGCTGGGCTCACGGTTGGACTTGATCTTCCGGGTCTTTTCCAGCCATGATTCTGTGATTCGAGCATACACTGCATGTCGAGCTTGCTTCACTTTGGTACTTTAACCCAGGTATCTCTTAGGTAGTTGACCTCTGCAGTAAATTCGTATTCTCTGTGCCGAGGTAAAAAGGTCTTTCTTTTCCTACAAACGCACGCGTAAAGTTTCTGTTGGCATCTTTCATCCCTGTCGTGTGACTTCATTACCTTGCATGTTTCTGAGGATCATTCTGTTACTGGTTCCAGTGAACTCACCAGAATGGTGAAAGTTTGCAGCATGAACAGAGCATGCCTGGGGCTTCCCACACCTTTGCAACTGAGCTTTATCCTGTTATATGTTGGCATGACTGACAAACCTAATCCAATATACATATTTTTAATGCTTGAATTGCTGTATGTTCCTCCCTTTCACTAGCAGTTTTCTTACCTGGTACAGTTTCATAAAAGTGGTTCAAGCAAAGACTTGGTTTTGTAGCCTGTTTGATATTGTTCTTCTTTCCATGTGGTGAAAACAGAAGTCTATTTTTCATTAACCTATTCCTAAGGTATTATGCCAGAGGAGATGCTGAAAATGCGATGCGATACATCAACGGGACCAGACTTGATGACAGGATCATAAGGACAGACTGGGATGCAGGATTTAAGGAGGGTAGGCAGTATGGCCGTGGAAGATCAGGGGGGCAGGTAGGTTGTTATACAGCCTGGGGTTTTAAGGGAATGGTGACTTTGCCAAACTTTTTGGTTTTGAATGAACACAGAACAATTTCAGAAATAGCAGCTTAAGAGTCATTGTTGAAGATAACACTGGAAGACATCTGATCAATGGCAGTATAAATTTCACTGGAAGTACTTGCAGAAACAACTCTTGGCTGCCTGGAGAGATAATTCTTTTAAGTAAGCTGAGAAAATGTAAGGGGCTGTCAGGAACACACAGGACAGCAGTTGGCTTACTCCAAGTGGAGCCGGTGGCAGTGGCTCATACTGCCAAAGTCCAAGGCTGGCCATCCTTGCTTGGGCTGTGTTGATTAGAGAGTCTCCAGACATGGTGAAAGAGGAAGTTGGTTTATGCTGTTCTGGGCTTCTGCATGACTTCTGTTTGGTCAGTCAGCTCCATGTAGCCACTTAGGTGTTGTGATGTCAGTATGACTGTATTCCAATGGTGTAACAATTTTTCATAAATTGCTTTTCCTTGTCTTTTCTGGACTGCTCTTTCTCCCTCCTCTCTTAGGTCCGGGATGAGTATCGGCAAGACTATGATGCTGGACGAGGTGGCTATGGCAAAACTGTTCAGTGCCAGTGACTCCTCAGCTTTACAAGAGAACCAAATCTGCATTGTCAATGTCCCCAGGCACAAAATTGGTCTCTTGCACACAATTCACAGAAACTCCTATCCATGTTCCTGTGAGCACATCCTATGTTCAATACCTCTTCTGTTTTAATACCAGCATCCAAAGCATTGCAGAGGAACTGGGAGCAAGGCTTTAAGCATTGTCTCGAAATGCTGCTATAACTTACTGAAAGGAGCAAAGATGTAACGTTATGGTGCTTTTTTTTTTTCTTCCCTCTGGCAAAACTTGATTATTTGACTGGGTTTTGTTTACATTGGTATCACAGGGTAGAGTATTAAGGGATGATTGGTGGATATCTCACAGATGAAAGCAAAAGGCAAAGAGCCTGAAAAGAAAGTCAAATTTCTAGGGAAGATTTTAAATTGCAGATTTTCTGGAGTTACTGGATTAGCATCCTTTTCCACTGGTGCTGTTCCTAGAACATTTACATGAACAGCCATAATAAAACAAACCAGATTGAGTTCAGGAATCATAAGTGAGATGCAGCCAAGCAGAGAGCAGGAAACAGACCCCTGCTGTCTTCTACAAAGTATAATTGTGATTGTGTGACAGAGGAGACCAAATACAAGAATTACTGTACTGTTATTTCAGAGTCTGAGTACTAGTATTTTGCCCCAGCTGGTAGCTCTCTACAGCCTTATTATTTGAGGGCAGTATCCTCCCTCTGCCTATAAGGGTTGCATGAAGCCAAGTTACTCCCAAAATGGGATGTTTGAGGCACTGGGTTTATAATGAGGAAGTTTCTTCCCAAAATAGGTTTTCTATTTGAGAAACTTGATTTTAGACAACTTAAAAATAGAAACAAAAGAGTTTTGGGAGGAGCCTTGCTTTCTACTGAACATGTGATAAGAATGGTAAAAGAATTTCAGATTGTATAGCTTGTTGCGTTTTGGTTTTTCTCTTTCCCTGCTAGATCCTATTCATACTGCTTCTTGATGTGGTGGAATTTTGATGTACTGGAGACATAAGTTGAAAAATGTGATCCCAACATCAATGAAATTGACCTGCTGAAACACTATAGTTTAAAAAGAACTGTTACACGGCTTTGTAATTTCTTCATGGATTTCTGAGTTCCATGTAAATGGCAATTCCTAAAGTTTTGTGCGAATACCTTGTTGTCCATGACTCCTGATAAACTTTCAAAGGTGTACAAAAGTTGATCTTTACTCACTGAGGGTATTGTAGGAAATTTTGATGTGTTTCTTGCATACAGTTAATCACAACTATTACTGTAAATTGGAAGACAATGAGGTTGAACAACTCCTTAATGTGATTTTGAGGTTTTTTGGCATGTAGAGTAAAACTAGACTTTTGGGATCACTTGGTGCTGGTCTGCAAATAAGCTTTGAACGAAGTTACCTTTTCCAATATAGTACATTTGATGGTGGTGAGTTTACAGCCTGTAATCTGCTCTAGGACCCTGCTGAAGTTCATTTTTCATTGGATCAATTTTGTATTAAAAATGTTACCAAAAACTCCGAAGTCACTTTTAAATAAAGCTGCAACATTACAATGGTGTGTTACTCTTTTTTTTAACAGAATCAGTGAATGAGAGGAGCAATATTCAGACTCTTGGTCACATCCTTTGTTTTAGTCTCTTTTAAGATGGAAAGAATGAATGTTCTTTCCCTTTGACTGGATTTTCAGTGTGGTTCTGTTCTTACCTGGATTCTGAAAGGTGTTTGGTTAATGCTCTTCGTTCTGGTTTGAATTCCTTTGGATTACAGGACAGAAATTGTTTCTTGATAGTGAAGTAAATGTGAAAGTCTTTGGTGTGTAAGAAGTAATTTCTTCCTTATAAAAATGTTCTTCCTTATAAAAATGAGGCTTAAAATTGTTTTTTATTGTAACTATTTCTCAAACGAGATGGAGGTGGTAATAAGATTGTCTGTCACAACAATCACTGTTCCTTGCTGCTTATGTACAACAGGTCTGGAAAGATTATGTTTTAAAGTGAGATTTTCTGTTTTGAGAGGTACCAATCACAATGGGATTTGAAACCATGTGATATGTCATGTGAACTCTTAGACTATCCAAAGCTCATACAGAGGAAACTGAACATGGTTTGATTTTTGCCTTCCCTAACTGAAATCAGATCTGGGTATGCTGAACCTAGTGCTTAATGAAAGGAACTGAATTAAGTCTTTGAAAGTTCTCTGGGGACTTCTTCAGCTTTTTATGTGCTGGTGCATTGTGATTAGGTTGTCTTGGAAGGACAGAATCTCCCATGCTTCTTGCACAAGCTACTTCATTATAATTATAAACACTTTCATGGAAGCTCAACCTCTGTGTAAGCGTATCTAAGGACTCGTTCATCATAATTAGCTTCTTTTATGGATTTGTATCCATAAAAAAACCCAGCAGCTAAGAATATGAGTGGAAACCTAGATGTGCCTTGATGGAAGGGAGGCTGTTAGAAATCAAAGCAGTGACAGCTTCAGTCTCTCCCTCAGATTGGTGCAGGCTCATGGTGATTTACATGCCTCTCTTAGGCAGCAATGGCTGCAAATAAGATTTGTATTTGCAGCATTTGAGTCTTAGTGTTACAGGGTAAAATCAGTGGAGTGTAAAAGCATTAGAGACGTTTGTTTTCAGTGACTGACACAATAATCCTGTTAGCAGTGTGTCGCACAATAATCCCGTTAGCAACGTCTCACTGTAGGCTCATTCTGAGGTGGTCCGTGTGTTAGGTTACTTCACTGCCCCATGCAGCAGGTAAGTTCCTGCTCAGGTTGGTGCAGACACAACAGCTGTTGGTGTTAATGGTCCTTTCTGCGCAGACAATTAAAAAAAAAACCAAACAAACTACAACTATGTAAGCTAATATCCAGCACATCTTCCACATCTTGTCACATTAGGCTTGTGAAGGAAAAAATTGATGAGAGCTACTAAAATTGTCATGATTTGTACATGGTTTCATCTCTGGAAGAAAGACAATCCTAGTCAAAGGAATGCAGTCCATGGGGACTGACCTGCTCAAGACCTCTTGTCTATTTGAGTTTCTAAAGCACAGGTTGTGCCTTATGCCAGAGCATATCAATGAAGACTAATTAGGATGTCCATTTTTCTTTGCACTCTCAGGTTTCTACTCCTACCTGAGTGTATTTGGTACTTTCAGATAAGTCTAGGGCCTTACCCCTGTAGCTGGTGTATCAAAGAATTGGTGGAGAGAAGTGTCCTGGGCTTCAAAACGTGTTTTTTGATCCATTAAATGATAGTATTTGTACATTAAGACTGTGTAACTGCACAAAGATATGAAGCATATTGCACCCTTGCCAGTAGAGGACAGAGTTACATGAGAAGAAAGTTTGCTGACCTCGAGTAACTCCTTTCTGAAAGCAGGAGAGATCAGTTCTTGTGTCAGGGTTCCACAGTTTATGAGGATGACCTTTCTGCCACTCCACTTCCCAACCTGCTTTCTGAGACAAAGATGTGCTTTACTTCACTGAGGTAATACTATTCTCCAAGACGGTTTTAGCTTCCACCTGAACGCCATTTGAGTGTCTATGTGGGTTCTTTACAGAAAGGAAAAAAAAAAACCAAAACCGAACCAAAACAAAACAAAACCCAAGAAAAAGATAAATAGGAAGCCAAACTCTTTTTTGCAGCTTGGAGTATCTGGTGAGTTCCCATGTGAGGCACATGTTCCCTCAAGCAGGAGGAAGTTGGAGTGCGGAGCGGCAGCCAGGGGAGGTGTCCCCGGCAGGGGCACGGCGCGGGGCTGCCCTTGTGCTGTGAGATTTTGCCTTGATTAGGTTGTAGACATGACCAAGAACCTGATTTTCATCAAAGAGAAGTCTGTAGACAATTTCTCAAGAGTAGAGGCAAACGGAGATCAGGATTTGCGGGCTGGTAGCCCATGTAGTGACCTTTTCCTCTGGATATGGTGATAAGCAGTCTGTGGTAACTTCTCTCCCTGCTCCCTGCGGCCTCTTCGGATCTTGCCGGAGCACACCCATGACACGGGAGGAGGGCTTGACTCCATCCGTGTTTCAGATGCCCAATCCGTGCTTCATAATCTCACATAAATTGTAGTTTGTGTAACTGTGCCAGCAAATCTTCTTGGCCCAACATTCTCTTTTTCAGTCTCTAGCAGGTGATAAATTGAAGTTCTGTATTGCACACAAAGTAGATAGCTGCATCTTGACAAGAGGTTAGGCAGGGCTTAAAATGTCTGATTTGTTTCTCTCGAGTCACAGTAGTCCTTCAGGGACTTTTGCAGACTTCAATGTCTGTTGCTTCTGAGTATCCCTGTGGGAAAGTGCCCTTTTTTTAAAATCTTTTAATCTTTCAAAAGAATTTTTTTGTCTGATTTGTGGGATGCTGATGGTGTGTGTGAAAAGCCTGTGGTGGATGAGGTGCTTGGTGCTGACAGGGCTGTCTTTGCTAACTCTAATGTGTTTCCCAACAGTAACAGGTGAGAGTAAGGAAGGCACACAGATAGGTGCAATAATTTCAGTGTGCATGGCCTGAGTGAAATGTAGACTTTTTTTTTCACATCTGAAGGACAAATGTGAATTATTCCTGGTGTAGGGTTTTGTTGCTTTGAGGGTGCTACAGCAAATGCTTTTGAAAACCCTTTAATGACTGTTCAGTAAGAGTTGCAGTCATGCTTGAATATTCCTCCCAGAAGCTTTCTCTTTGTCCTCTAGCGCTCATCTCTAACTACATAAAACCTGTTCATATTTTATTCTCTTATCCTTCAACCAAGTCTAGGCAAAGCCAGTTGTTTGTGCCCTGACAGGAAAAACTGCCACTCTTCCAGAATGTATGAGGGGCTGAGTCAGGATCTGAGGCACCAAGTTGCATAGAGAGAAAGTGAAATACCTTCCATCAAAAACCAGTGTGAAATAAAGTTTACTCAGTTAATGACTGAGGAGACATCCTGCTTGTGTGCCTTGATGAGGATGTTTGTGAAAATAATAAATACATTCAATAATTTTGTTTGGTTTAATGTATTTAATTAGAGCTATCTCTGATTTCCTTTTCAAGGTGGGTCTTCTATTAATTCTGGGACTGATGTGTTTGCAGTAGAATAGTGTTGAACCATGATTTTTGTTTTTTCAGGTATAATTAAAAGACATCTTTTCTCAAAACATAATTTGAAAACAAATGGGAAATAACATTTGCTATTTTGCTGTTTATCCAGTTGCCTGGAACATAAATATCAGAATAAATTAGCCTAATTGAGTCATCTTGTCTTTGTGTTTCTGGACAATGAAGCTTTTCCCTTCTCTACCAATCTCTTCCTGGAAGCAAAAAAGTGCAAAGAAAATTCCAATTTTCTAGTTAGAATAGGTAAGAATATGTTAAGTGTTAATAATACGTACTTATATTATTATGGTTGTCCATCTGTAGCTCACATACACTTCAAACTGCATTAGATTGTTTTAGTTTTCTGACTTTATTACTTTAAAATAATACTCATTTTATGCTTTGTGTCTTTACTTTTATGGGAAATTTTTCTGTTTTGAAAATCGTTGCTACTCTGTTCAAATTAATTGATTATAAGTTGGTGGTTTTTGTTTTGTGTTTGATTTTCTGCAGTATTATTGTTTCACACCTTAAATTACTTTTTTGAAGACAAAAGCCCTGTCAGCTGGTCCTGCTGCCACAAGATGTCGTGAGAAGCCGTGTCTGGCTCCAGGATGAGTGGGGGCTGCCAGGATTCTCAGTCAGCTGAGGAGCTGCTGTGGAAGGAATGATGTGTTCTGAAAGCTGTGCTCTGAAAGCATCTCATTTTGCTGTGCAGCCAAGGCAATGTCTGCATTTCTTGAAGAAACTCTTGCATCTCAGAATGCTGCTTGAAACAAAAGTGTCTGATGACTGATTAAATGGTCTTCTACATGCCCTGAAGCAGTGGACTTAGGGGTGCCTTAAGGTTGCAGATGTGTAGGATGCCTCACAACACCAAGCACTGTAGAACTGAAAGATTGTCCAGGCTGGCAAAGGACTGGCTTGTGGTTTGGGCCACAAGGGTTTTTCACCCAGTCTGAATTTACTCCAGTAAGAGGAGGAATATGTTTCCATGAACTGGAAAGAACTTCTTCCAGTTAAATCTGCACTTTTGCTTCCACTTTAAATTCCCAGCTGAACTTGCTCTTTGGAATCTACATATTAATGTGAAAAAGCCTTCGAGCAGCAATCTTACAAAGTTCCATCCTGCACAGACGCCAAGAGCAGATCCGTGCTGGTGTCTGAGCTTGCCAGGGGGTGATTTAGCAGAGATTTTTTTTAAGATACTCAGATCTCTCACAGTCACTCTGCGAGTCATGGTGGATGTTTTGATGAATTGTTGTATAGTTTTATCTCTCATGGAGTTCGGTGAGATCTGTACATAGTGCTAAAGTACTGAATGTGTTTTAATGTCTACTTATTTCTCCATAAACTAAACATGTAACATGCCGGCTTGCCAGGAGAATTCTTGAAAGGCCTTTGGGAGCAGCACTGATTCCTGAGTTGTATCTCAAAGTGAGCTAGGGAAGCTGAGCAAAACAATGCCACAAAAAGTAATGAGAGTATTTTGAAAGGGGTTCCAAAAGTTCCTCAGGATAATTGTCCATAATCATGTGCAGGACAAAATTTTTCTCAGAATGCAAGGCCATGATGTCCAGCAAATATTATTTGGTTTACAGAGTTTGACAGGAAAGACATTGCTTCAGAAGAGCACAGAAACTTGGAAGGATATGAGAAGTGAGGGAAGATACCAGCTAATTTGTCAGTAATTCAGGTTCTAGACACAAAATGGTCATCAGGACAAAATTAAACATTAAAAGAGGCCCAGAAGCCTCAATAAATATATGGTGTCCATCAACAGTCCTTGGATAGTGTTGATTACAGAATCAACACTATCCAAGGACTGTTGATGGACACCATATATAATGGTTTAATCATAAATTTTCCCCTAAAGATGTTTAATTGAACTTGAACAGGCATGAGAGTGACTCATTCCCTCTTAGAAAACAAACTTGGATGTCTGTGGAGGAGTGGTGCTGTTCCTCGTGCTCTGTGAATTGTCCTCCTGGCTGCAGCCAGTGCTGGCCAGGCTGGAGCTCTCCCCAGGCAGTGGCACAACACTCTCCTTGGTGACAATATGGAACAGAGAATGAAAGAATGAGCCAGGGCTCCAACTTCAGACAAATCTGAAGGTAATTAACGATTCCCAGACTCACAGCTGTCCTGCGAGAGGAGAAAACATTTGTAAAGCTGAATGCTGCAAGTACCAAAGCTTTCAGGTGCTCAGGGCTGTGATGGGCGCTGACAGTGGAGCTGGCGGGGCAGCACTGCGAGGGCTGGTTTGCACTGGGGGTTTACAGAGATGTCCACGTGAAGTTTAGTCTGGATTGAACTTCATGTGAGAGTACTGGAATCTGTATTTCAGATTTTCAGTGTTTTACATTTTAATAGCTTTTAATTGAATATGTTAGTGCACATAAAATGCAGAATTGCCTCTCAAGAATTGCTTTTTCATTATTAGCCAGGAGTTTATACTGGGCTATGCAATATGACAAGGAAGTTCTCCTCTCTTAGCTGCATATTATTACAATCCTAGGAAATGAGCATCTTTGTGATTTCCAAATACACAATACCTGAACAAAGTCAAATGTAAGTATAGTGTAATAGGGCTTTTTTTAAAGCAAGTTTTAATTTATTTTTAAAATTCTAACATGTAATTGCTTTTCTAGTTAAAAAAGCATATAATAAAAATTAATTTTGTGTTAACATTTTAAAATAATTCATTATTTTTAAACATTTCTTATTGCTGAATATGCTGTTGCCAGAACTTCTATCAGTATAACTTACAGTAGAGATGTGAGAGACTGAAACTGCAAAGGAATAGTAGTGACAAAAGCTAGAGGTAAAGCATCAATTTCTATTCATCCTTCCTTTTAAATGGAGGAAAGGTGTTCTGCATTTGTAAGGATTACATTGTTGCTTTTCAGACATGATTCAAAGATGAGTATTGAAAGAGGGAAGGTATAAAACGTCGTTATGTCATTAGGAATTCTAGTTCCATTCAAATAGAAAATGTTCTATTTATGATCCTTAAAGAAAGCCCTCAGGTCATGAGCAGTATTTCCATTTGTTGAGAAAAGTGTCAGAATAGTTTCCTGAAAGTCTGCACAAAATGACTGTGCCTTTTGAACCCTTTATTCATTCAATTTCTGGGCACATTTTAAAAATCATTGAAGAATTAATAAAAGCGATGTGTAAAATTACATAAAAACCCCCTCCGTGAAATTCCAATGTTTTTTAGAGTAGTCACAGCTTAGTTTTTGGGTGAAATAACTTGATTTCAGTGGGCCCGAACTTGTTAGTTGAATATACCACAAGGAGGACCCATTTTTCCTTTGATTTTCTTTAAGATGTGTGAAGAATTAATTCAGAGGCCTTCATGGCATTACTGTGAATAGGCCAGGGAAGAGAATGGGGGACAGAGTTTTTGCTGTCATATATGGGGGATAGTTTTTAAGAGAAAAGGATCTCAGTTTCTAGATTCGAGTGACATTAGAGTATTTTTGCTAAGTGCGCTGAGCACTTGAACTCCTGAAACTTCACATATGTGAGATTATTTTCTTTATAAAGAAAACATCCTATGAATAGGGACACAAACCTAGAAGTGAAAAGCTTTTTGCATCTACTGCTGTATTTGCAGTTCCATAATCTGAGTATGATGCGCCTTTGCGGTGGGGAAAAAGGAGCCATGTTGATGAATGCTGATGCAGCATACATGCCAGCAATGACATCATTGCTGCACTGCATAACAACACATTTGTCTTTTGAGTTCTGTTTGCCATTTATAAAATTCACTAGCATCTCTCGATGTTTGTGGAAGGCTGATTAGGTTCTGAGCTGACTCTGGTAGGAACAGAGATGCTCTGAGCTGTACCCTTCCAGACATGAACTGGTGGGTCACTGTGATGTGGAGCTGTACTCAGTGGCTTCACTCTCATGTCAGTAGCTGCAACACATGGATCAGTGGGAATGACAGCCACTGTTCCCAAACTGTTATCCCTTTTTTTTTTTCCCCCCCATTATGCCCTAACATGAGTGTATTAAAAAGAAACCTGAATATTTGATTTTTCCTCATGAAGGCAGGAAATTGCAAGTCGATTTTTTTTTTAAAGCAGTGTGATTCATGCTTTCCTTGAAGAATTCCAGTTAAGCATCTTAGGTCTTCTGCTAAAAGCCGAAAGAAAAGATTTTAATGTTTGCCAACTGTTGAACTCCCTGTTTCCTTATTTCTTGGCTAAGCTGATACTCACTTACTGATAGCAAATTATATATATATATATATATTCACTTACTGATAGCAAATTTTCTGTTTTCCCTGGTTGCAAAGTTTTCCACAAGTAGCCTGGCATCCTTCCTGTAAAGGACAGGGACCCAGTCCCATTCTCAAAAGTACCTGGCTGTTTCCTCTCCTCCTGGAGTAAGTGCCGTCTGCAGCTGTAATGCAGCTGTTTTGAGTGCAGCAGGGAACACAGAGACAACCTGCTTCAATGCACAGCCCACATCTGTACTTGGAAGAATTCAAAGTGACAGGAAGCATGCTGAGGCCGTATGTCAGCAAAGCAGAGGCTGAACTGTAAGCACAGGTTTAATTTCTAGCGCAGTTTTTGAGGCAGTTGTGTCTGGATCATTAAGAGCAAAAGTTGCCTTCTCTGAATTACCGTTATGTGTCAGCAGTTGCTTGACAGCTTTGAACCAACTTGGAAATACCTTCTTCAGAAGCTCATGTTTAACTCTCACACAACTGTTGGACTGCATTTCGCTTCATTTTTGTGTGTGAGTTACATTTTATGTGTTAAAGACTCAAGAATTTGTAAGTGTTGCCTTTGTTAAGGGCCTCTGCAGCTGTGATCAATACTGAGGGGTCATTTCCTCTGTCAGTGTATCTCCAATATCACTCCTGGGAGACCTGGCAGAGGGACAGTACATTGTCTTTAAAGCATTTCATCAGGTCTTAATCCCTTTTGAGTTTGGGAACACTGAAATGCATTGGCTGTTTGAATGCATTTGACTAAACAATAGCTTAATATGAGAAGGATGGCAACTTTTTGATGTGATTCTTAATCAAGAAATCAGAATGTTCCCTTTCTATTTATGTAATTAAAGGAGCAGTATAAATCAAACAGGAAAAGCTGAGATTGTTTATCTTGGTCCTTGGTTGACCTGTATCAGGCAGACATTAACAGGATAGCACAAAGCAGGTTGCCCAGTGCCTCATCCAGCCAGGCCTTGAACAACATCTCCAAGTAGGGAGATTCCACAACATTTCTGGGCAACCTGTTCTGGTTTTTGGACATCTGTGATAACAAGATATTTTCTTGTGTTCACTTGGAGTTTCATGTGCTTTAATTTGAGAATAGATTATCAATCAGCTTTGAGTGTGAAGTTTCCATGTTTTTTGAAAGTGATGCTAGAGTTTGAAGCAATGTGACTTCTTGATGAACTTTTGCTTCCTCTCCATGTTTTCTTTCAGTGTCTCTGCACTAGCAGCTTACCTGCTAGCACAATGTCCTTTCCTGCTTAAAATTCTCCCATATATTCTTTGGCTTATGTTCCAAGCTGCATGGATGATAGTACCACATTTGATTGCTCTTCTCTGCATCTGTGTAATTCGACCAGCAGTGCTAGTGAGTGCCTTCTGGGAAGAATTTAACTGATAGAGCCAGATTTATCTACTGAAAATGAGGAAAGCATAAGGTGATCTAATGGGAAGCTAAGGCCAAAATATGAACTTCTGGGGAGAAGGCACAGAAAAGCCGCAGATCGCTGCCTTGCTGTGACTTGATTTGTGGATGTCAGAGCCACCAAATGAGTACCATATTCTGCCTCAGAGTCACACATTCAAGTTAACTGGGGTAACTCTAATGTTGGAACGGCTGGGTGCTGTGACCTGGCCCTCAACTACGTTTGTAGCTGTGCATTTGCTTGCCTGCAGTCTTACACAGTGCCTGCCTGGTACTGGATCCTAGAATCATAGAATGGAATCATAGAATCATTAAGGTTGAAAAGGATCTCTAAGTTCATCAAGATAATAGAACTTGTCAACTGCACCATAATACTAAGTGCTGAGTGTCAAGAATTCACGTTGCAGTTGGTGTAAAACCTGTGACATCTTCCCAAATAACATAGTTACAGTCAGGATAGTCCCTGGACAGTTGATAAAATTAGCAAAATATTTTATATTCCGAGAAATTTATTTTTCTGCCCTTTGTGACATGTTTGGCTCTGGCCAGTATGTTCTGTTCACATCCTGTGCTATTTTTAGTAGTGTTGATTATCCTTCCCCCCACTTATTTTGCAAAACAGAGTGATCCGTCTTTTTATTGGTACATGTTACTTTCACACGTGGGTTCAGTTTCACCAGTGATCAAAACCAGATGGATCAGTCATGTGTGAGGAATAGTTTAATCTGACTGCTGCTGGGCTAGTGGATGTGTGCCTTTCTCTTACACATGCAAATGAAAGTGTAATTTTAAATTGGACCCTGTCTTCCTTCCACTGAAAAGGGACAAAAAGGCAGAACATGTAGTTTTTGACAGGTGTTGAATCTGATGGTTTTATTTGGAGAACCATTTTCTGTAAAATGCGCATCTGGGGCTGTGTTGAGTGGATTGATGAAGGACCTGCCAGAAATGGGGTTAATTCTGGGACCATCAATGGACAGTAGAAGTCTGTTCAGAGCTTCCGGCAGTGACAGGGAGATCAGCCAGGTTCTCTGTTGACATAAGGTTTTTCCCTATCATTGTGTAGAGTGTGTCCCATATTAGCCAAGCTCCACACAGTATTAATAGATGCCAAACACATTTTCTGCAGCTCTGTGGGAAAGATGTTGAGTGGCAATTTATCACTTTCACTCACTCTGACCCAATCAGACCCACATTACCTGTACAGAAAATTGATTGGGAGGAGATAAACAGTGACTCATTTATCACCAGACTTAGTCTTTATGGCTGTTTATGATTCTTCCATTCATGACAGTAGGAATATGTGGGGCCCCAGGAAGTACCAGGACTCTGTGAACACTTTGGGAGATGCTACTGTAGTGAGCATGAGAGCCTTAAATGCAGGACAGCATGATTTATATCAAGTTTTGGCCATTAATAGTAATTACAATTTTCATAACTGTGTCCAAATTAGACTAGCAGTGACTACAGATCCAAATAATTTTTCAGTAATGGGACAGATCCAAGGTGGGTTGGGGAAAATTCACAAGAGCACATCACAGCTAATATAATTTTAAAAGTATGTGATGTGAGCTTCTCCTCGCTACTGTTGGCATTGAGGCAGTGAATGTTCAGGTGAAAGTCCATCCATGTGGATCACCTGGTTGTTTCCTTGTGGTTAACAGTAAGGCTGTGTAAGCTCTAATGCTCAGCCTGTCTCCTATGTGTAAAGATAATTTTAATCAATAAGGTGACCTGTACCTTAGATTGATTAATCTTGTGTTCCTTCTTTTTCAACCCCTCAACTATATCAGTTGCCTTAATAAAAATGTTTTATTTCTCTTGAATTTCTAAAATTTCTCTTGAAAAACTTGTAGTTCTAGTGACTTGTAATAGACTAAGAATATGACTAAGAATATTAAGTATGGAGAAATAAAGATGTGATTTTTAGGGAAGAAAAAAAAGGAAGGCATCTTTGAATAAAGCCTACTTTAATAGTTTTTAGAACTCCATTCTAATACAAGTGCTCAAGGACATAGTTGGCAATATACTTAACAGCAAGTAAAGTCTCTTCACAGGTTGGCTTTATCTGAGATTCAGGGAGAAGGAAACCGTGTCTCCCGGTGTCCCGGAGCTCAAAAGTGAAAGCATACTTGATGCCTTGGTCATAAACCCAGTCATCAGAGCCCCCTGCAGCAGGGTCTGTTGGTAAAGAAATTAAATAAAGCTTAATTGCGAAAGGTGATGGCTACACATCAAATGAGAAACACTTTGGAGTCAAGTCACATAGCCAGGAATGCAGAAACAACAGATAAAAAGAAATATTCAGTGAATTGATTGGTTTATCCTGCTCATGGGAAAGCTGCTGTGATTTTAGGCCGTTTATGAGCTTTGTTCCAACTGATTTGTGCAAGCAAACGTAAACAAGCTAAACTGCTTCCTCCTTGTCACTATTGTGGGGAAACCATGGGAGAAATGTCTGAGGAACAGGAGAATGGCGTGGTTGCATGGGGGTGCTTAGAAACACTTGGTATCAGAAGCAAATACCCTCACACTGGGTGGCTTTTTGAGGTTCACTGAGATGGGAAAGAACTGCGTATCTGGGATTTCAGCTCCATCTTTTTCTGCTGGACAAGTAGTACCCTCCCTTTTCAGTAGCTGGTACAATAGAAACAGTCTCTTTTGCTAAGGAAGGAGCCTCCAGAATTGCCAAGCATCACCAACACATTTCTAAAGGAAGAATCTCCAAAAGTATTGTAAAAATTGGAAGAAACTGTTTATTAAAATGTTTGGGAGGATGTGGTTAACTATTTGAGGAAGGAGAAACAGGCAAGAGAAATTAGCTTCCATATTTAAGTAAATTAAGAGATCTTAAATATGGGAGATATTAAAGTTCTATAAATCTAGATTTGGCAACCTCAGCTTGGCTTTTGGCACTGCAAAGGCCGTATCCACAGCTGAGTCCTCAAGAAGGGTATAATAATCAGTCATTACAAATAGGATTGTAATTAGTATGTGTCTCAGAATATAATGCAAAGTAAAAGAAATTGATATTGCTAAAGTAGTTGAAGGATTCACACCCTCTTTGGCTTGGAAATACTAGAAATGCAGAAAATCTCAGGTCAAGGTTTTTATGTTTACATCTAAGCTGTGTATGATTTAGGAATTTGTGCTATGCACATAAATTCATGAACATTTTACTACATCCCTTGACTTTCCAGGGGGTCACACACTTCCTGGGATCCCTAAGGAATAAATTATCCCATAATTTAGAAATGACAGGTCCCATATACACCTCTTAGTATAGCATGTGAAGAAAGAAGGGGACTACTTAGAAAGAGGAACGAGAATCACTTGAAAGCTGCATTTTATAGTCCTAGCAGCACTTAATATAGATTGTCAGTATATTTATGTCAATACTTACAGATTGTATTCGCTCCTGGACCGTAAGTATATTTAGTGTTGTGCAAACTGGCCAGCTCTTTGGAAGCAGCTTTAGCTATGGAGTTCTGTAAGAAAAGAAGACTGATAACTGCAGATTTTCAGAAGCTTTCTGAGTGAATCTAAGCAATTACACTGTTGTATAAACTGAAGAGCCATGCTGGAGAAGCTTTTATTTGAAAACTGCTGTCGGCATCTCAGTGTGACTAGGTGTCAGTAGCTGACAAGGCACAGCTTGTCCTGGTGCTGTGAAAAGAGTTTGTCAGCAAAGAACTTGTTCTCAAAGG
Organism: Donacobius atricapilla; assembly: GCA_013397315.1. Taxonomy (NCBI): domain Eukaryota; kingdom Metazoa; phylum Chordata; class Aves; order Passeriformes; family Mimidae; genus Donacobius; species Donacobius atricapilla. The sequence continues at coordinate 560,552 of WBMY01008058.1, read as the reverse complement.
TTTGATGGAGTGTGCTCCAGTCTGTCTATGGTCTGTTGCAGCCTGGTGTCCAGTCCAGGGGGTGTTGGACAGATAAGAGGACAAGAGGTAACAGCACTTTCCAGACATAGAAGAAGCTTGTACAAGGTTACAACTAAATAAAAAACCTTACTTAGAGATAAGAGAATCTTAGGGAATGGTAATAATGTGGTACAGTAAATTGTAAACATACAACAGCCTTTCCTTTCCTTCTGTTCATGCAGCTATAAATTCAGAGTAGAGTCGGCTCAGTCAGGGGAGTTGAACATTGATACAAGTGGAAGCAGATTAAGGTCTTATAAATATTAACAGCCAAAAAAGGCATAAATTACCCTGAAACCATATGTAGTCTCAATAATTTCAATTCATTTCCTGTGCACAGAGGGACTCCTTCAACTCCCACTGGTTCAGTGAGGGTTGGATCAGGCCCATCAATAGTACTATGAAGCTTTGTATGTTTGTATTAAGAAAAATTACAGACTTTTCTTTGGAACGTATGGCTTTTCTAATTCTTCATTATACAACATGTTGGTAATAAAACATGAAAACTATTACTAACAGATGATAAATATGAATGATTTTTGAAAGCATATGTTCAGTAGAAGAATAAGCAATGGGTTGCCGTATATTTCTTTATAGCTTGCAGCTGAATGGCTTACTATTCCAGGAATTTCCTCAAGCCCTTTCCCTCTCTGTAGGTTGCACTCTGGCTTACTTCCCAGTGGAAGATAAATTGTAAAATATTCTCTGTTCATCCTTATGCTTCAAGAGTTCTTCTGAATTACTCAAAAAGGCATATTGGACAATGTATTTAGAAAATTTTAGTTAACTGAGAGAACTTACTCAAGTTCTGAAAAACAACATCACAACATGTTTGCATTATCACTGGCAGCCTACTCTCTAGCAGAATTGCAAATGTTTCCCCATTCCCAAATATTTGGTTTTCAACATTTTAGAATTATGGGAGATTGCTCTAGGAGTCTGTGGTCCTTTAGCACATGAAGGATATTTAAACAAGGCAGACCAAAGCAACTTGAAGCTTGTCTTTCCACCTATAACACTGACTATGCCTGAACGTGGGGTTTGGTTTCTGGCTCTCTATCACACAGAGACAAGCAATTGCAAGGAAGAATGTTGTTGCTCTGCATTTCGCAATCTTGGATCCAGAGCTGTTGGAGTAGCTGAGCTGTCTCCCATGGTCTTCTTTTTTGTTTGGTTTGGGTTTTTTCCTTTCTTTTTTAATCCCTCAACAAATTGATTTTTATAAAATCCATGATAATTTTTAACACATGTTGAGGGATTTGTTGAGGTTGGAGTCTGTTATCTGCTAGGGATGCCATGTTTTCTTCAGCCATCTGTTGTTTATAATATACATGTTTATCAGCAGCTGAGACTGAATCAAGTCTTCACTCAATACTAAATGAATTTTTAGATGTAAACTGATTCTTCCTCTCTTCAAATATATGCAAAGTGGAAATAAAATTTGTAAGGATTGTCTGGTACAATATGAAGACCTGTTGGTAACTGTTACTTGTTTGCTCTCTTAAGTTAACTAAAGTAGGGACAATAGAACAGCAGAGCTGCTCTGTGGGGCTGTTTGACCCAGGGCATTTGTTCCGCCCAGCAGACAAATGAATGCTTTAAATCATACCAGAACAGATACCGGAAAAAGTATGTCAGGAAATCTTTTTACCTGAGGGATTTTTTTATTGTTGGCCAGGAAGCTGTAAAAACAGAGATTTGTAGAAAGAGCAGTTGAGATTTCCAGCTGTTTAGAGCCTAGAATCCAAATAAACAGCTTCCTCAAGCTCTCCCGGTTGGAGATAAAGGTGGTGTTTTAAATGAACCGCTCTAAGTGAAAAACATGCCTAAGCATTTATGACTTCATCATGAAATGAAGATTTATCAGAAGTTTTGATATCTTTTTGTTTTCCTTTAAGTGACTCTCTAACATTTACTTTCCTAATAGATTTACAGTCCAAAACATAAAGCAGAAACTAAATTTCAACTTTATAGGAACTAATGTCATTTCTTAATAATATAATATAAACCAGCAGGAATAATATGTATTAAGTATATACTTGTGAGTATAAATACAAAATACAAGGAAAATGCATTTGGTTTTTTTTCAAAATAGCTCAGTTACATAAAGCGATCCTTAAGAAGGAACTAATAGGGAGGTCTATGCAGAGGTATATAAATAATGCCCCAAGTTTTCCAAAAGGGTGAAAAATAGGTTGCATTTTCAAGCCTGTAAATTATTTGGAATACATCTGCAAGGTGACACATTGTTTAACTATTGATCTTTGAGGACACTATTTGTTGTTCAACGATTTTCTACGTCTCTTGACATAATGGGCTTAACTGAACTGTTGTGGTTAGTTTGGGGTTTTATACTGTTAAAAATCCCTCTTTTGCAAGGAAAATTTTGCTGAGATTTATAGTAGCAGAGAAACAAGTGGTGCTCTGCAGTCAAAGAAATAACTCCAAAGTCATACCTTGTAACTGGGAGCAGAAATGGCTTTTCAGCTTCTGACTCCCAGCTGAGCTCTCAGAGCTGGTCATTTCAGCAGAAGGCAGCATTTCCTGTGCTCATCACCCATCTGTGTTTACACTGCAATTACCAATATTTCGCTTGATCTTGTGTACAGAGTGCGTGGGCCAGGGAGACAGCAGAGTTGTGTTCTCAGTTGTCATTGTCTTACATAATTAGCAACTTTCAAACCTAGGTTTTTTCAGTTATTAGCTTTTAATGAAAGATGTGGTATCTTTCTCATGAAATTGGAAGTTTGAACTAACAAGATAAATTATTAGGCTAAGCATATTTTGTTAATAGGTAATTTTGTGGGAGCATCTCCCACATTTTACTCTTGTATCATCAGGGTGGATTTGCCAGCAAACTGTGACCATTTAGAAACATGCCACAGATGCAGATATGCAGCTGCTGTTTGTGGACAACACCCTTTACCCTCTCAATCTGAGAGCTGTCAGGAGAAGTCTTTCCACTGCTTGACTGGACCCCTTGCTCTCTTCCCTCACTGGAATGAAAACTGATTTGCCCAAAGCTGAAAACTGTATTTTCCCTTCACATCAGCCTTTCATGCTTTACTTGCTAAGTAAAGGGACCCTCTTTGCTTTGTAATGAAAGTCTGAAAATGTGGATTTGCTAAGTTAACTTTAGCCAAGTGAATTGAAACTTCTGAGCCTTCTTGTTTTGCCAGTAAAAACAGACTCCCCCCTCAAGAGTCCACGATGATGTGTAATTTAGTTCACTGTTCTGTTGTTGCTCATGTGCTCCACGAGTCCAGGGAAGGACTTCAATGGAATGATTCATTTTCTTTACGAGTCTGTTTTTCTGTGACACTTTCTACAGCGCTCAAGAAATCAGTCCCTGGTGAGAGGGTTTCCACTGCAACTCAGTTGGGCCCTACACCTGTTGGAGACTCTTGTCTATCAGCCAGATTCACACATGAACTTCATCTGGAAGACGCTGCTACTAAACACCTCCTTTTCACAATTTTAAGCCTGCCAGTACAGAACAGTTCTGTTGTGGTAAACTCAGTGGAGAAGCTGTGAAGCCAATTTCAAACGCTGCTTTGCTGACCACTTTCCTGTTTGTTGTTCTTCCCAGCTGACTTTACCAATATTTGCTGTAACAAGCAGTGCAATCACAGTAATACATTCTGTGCAGGAGCGCAGATACAACAGCAGCAGATTGCAATTGACTTGTCTGAGGTGTGCAGGATTTTTGCAATCTGGCACAGCTCTTCATATGTTTTAAGCATATTCAGGACTTCACAACCAGGCAGTAATTAAATAATGAGACTGATACTCACAGTCATGCTATATGTTTGAAATTCACTCTTGCTGGCTGCACAGACTCTGGGCATATCTCCACTTTCTAATAGGTCCTATTTAAGCACTCAAGAGGAAGTGAAATTCTAGACTGACCCAATATGGAAGGTTATTTTGGTGAGCTGAAACAACAACCCATGCAGCCAGTATGAATTCAAGTAAAATAGGCTGGAATTATCTTGGGTTGTAAATGAATGTAATATTCTGCTGCCTGTGGAACTGTACTAACACACCTACATTGATCTGTTAAGTGAGTATGAGCTGGCTGCACGCACGTATTCGGTGCTGAGTTTAACTGAGAGACGGAATTGAGCTGGAAAGGAAGGAAGGGCAGGATGCACATTCCTCTGCTTTCTCAAACTACAGTTCAGAGGCAAATCAAATACAAACAAGAATTGATAAAGCTAGATTTGTCTGCTGAAAATGAGGAAAGCGTAGGATGACCTAATGGGAAGCTAAGGCAAATGTATGAAGTGATTAAAAGATATGGGTTAAACTGTTTATGAAAAGTCTGATTAAATACATAGTTCTTTATTGCAAGAGGACAAAAATGTGAATAAAGATGAAAATACTCTTTTTGGGGTGTGGAGAGATACTGGTCTTGCCAAACATACTTTGTTATTGTGAAAAGCTAATGCTTCTTTTCCCTGTAGGAGAGGGATTCAAGTGTGTATTCTGTGTTCAGGGCAATACGCCAGGGTATAGTAAAAAATGAGCCAAGAGGATTGTGAAGCAGACAAAATGTGATTCTCCAAAAGGAGGACATATTTTTTTAAGGGTGTCAGCGCAAGAATATTGTGTAACTTCTGAGAAATTCCTGACCTAGATTTTCCTGTCTTGGGTGGTTTTTGTTGTTGTTTGGATAACAGTGAAAGTTTTGTGCAACTCCTAGGTTTGGGGGGACAAAACAACAACCCTGAATAAAGGGAGACAAATTTGGGGAAAATCCTTGTGAGTTGTGGGATTTGTAACCTCACAGATCCTCTTGCATCTCAGGGGAAGAGTGGGAAGTTATGAGAAGGAAGGGACATACGTGACTTTCATCACATTTTACATCCCCAGACAAGGCATGGTTGACGGATAGTTCTAATCCCTGTCTCTAAATAATTTACAGTAACTTTGAGTTGCTCTGATTTTATGAGCAATGCAGTGGAACATAAAGGGGTTCTCCAAGTGCCCTGTTCTACCTGACAAACCAAAACAGTTTTAGGCCTTCTGGTGATTTCTTGAGGCTGTAAACAGAAAAAGTTATGAGCCCCAAGGACACACTGTTCACTACACGTTCAGGCAAGGAAGGCACAGGCATTCTCTGGACCTTTCTCTTCTGCAGATTTAGTGTCCTTAATCTCAGATTACTCAACTTTTGCACCCTCCTGTATCTCGGACACTGGAATGCAACACAAGCCCCATAGTATTATGTTACTTTTAATTAAGTACAATGGAAGAAAATGTTATTAATGAGAAGCAGACATGCGAGGTTTTGTTTAAACACATGTCCAGTTGCTCACTGAAAGAGATAAGAAATTGCAGCTATATTTCCTTTAATTTATTAGATCTGTCAGGGTAAAAATAACATCTAAGATAAGATAATGGCACTATAAATTTTTCTTCTTCATTTAAAGAATGATTTATGGTTCTTTTATTTGCCAAAATAGTATTTGTTAAAAGTTAAAATTCTCATTCTTCAACATTTCTCCAAATTCTAAATTTAGACAGAACTTTTAGGCATTAAACACATCAACTGGCATATAAAGTAATTCCTCTCTTTGTAGCTCTCTGGTCTCAAGCAAGTACAGTTGATTGAAAATGTTAAATTTTCTTTAGTCACAGTTTAAATGAATGTATCTTAGTTATTTGAACTAACCCAAAAAATCTGCACTTGTGAACTTGACCCACATCCTGTGGAAGTCAATTTTTCATTTAATTCACTGACATTGGAGTGCATAAGGTCTTTTCTGTTTAATTATCTCAACTACAGGTAATGTTGACTGGGTGATACTCTGGTCTCATTGTCCAAAAGGACTTTTGGCAACAAGTCTTCCCATGTAAAATATCAGATACTGCGCAGGTTGAACACCTCTAGGATCCTGCTGTCTCTGTTGGGATCATCAACAGAGGAAATAATTTCCTTCAGTTAAGATGTGAAAAGTGCTCATAAGGTCACCTTGTCATGGTGACGAGATTTGTGGTTGCTCTGTAGAAGAGTGTAATGGAACTCCATCTGGTATCAGTGTGACTGATTTAAAATTTGGGATAAAGTGATATTGGAAAGACTAATATACAAAGTGAAATCCAATGGCTGAAGAGGAATAGATGTCCTGTATTCCTGAGCAATTTAGTTTTTATGCTCTGTGATAACAGCAGAATTGTCTTCTGCAGCAGGAAAGGGGAGTTTAAATTTTACTGTGTATTAGAATAGACCAGTGACAATGTTAAATTTTAATTTAAGAATTTTAAAACCTAGCAAAGCACATAGGTTTTTTTTTACTTGCTAAGGATTGTTTTTAGTAATGAGTTGTCAATGTACTTTTTTCATTTAATACTGTAAGAAACACACTGTACTTTTAGTTACATTTCATCACGTTTGTTTTCATTCAAAAAATGGGGGCAGAATTTCATGCAAATTTTTGACAAATAAGAACTTTGTGATCTTAACAACAAAGCAGCTTCAAGCGTTTAGTGCCGTTTATTACTTTAGACTGAACTGTAATGTGTGAATTATGAAGTTTTTGTAAAAAATGAAGGCAAGTAATTACTACCACTCCCTGAAATAATTTCAATTACAAAATTTCTGGAATATAAATTAAGAAAAAGAAAAATCTTCATTTTAATTTAATCTTCTCTTTTAGGCTGTAAAAAAAAAATCTAACAAGAAACTTCTCTCTTGGCCCCAGTTTGTGTGTGTTCAGAACCAAGACGTATTTGGGAGCACTCATAAATCTGTCAAACCTGCACAGCAGAGCAACACACATTGTTGTTGCCTTGGACTTTTGGCACCATCTAGAAAAGAGGGGGAATCAAAATGTGTTTATTTTGTCTTGCTGTGTTATTTTCCCTGCCAACAGATTCTAATTGCTAATTTGCCAGAGAACTGAAGTCATTTTATTATTCATGATTGTTGATTCTTGGACTATGACATGATTGTTGATTCTTGGACTATGAATTGTTTACAGCTTTTAGACACATTTAATAGTTCTAAAATCTCTATCTGTTTTTAGGGATAAAAAAAAATCTTTCTTAAATGGCATCAGAGTGTGACTTTTCTCTAGAACTGATAAAAGAGAAATTGTCCTTTAAAAGACCACATTCATCCTTTTCTCTTCTAAATAAAATGCTCGTGTTTAAATCCAGGCCTATTGGAAAAGGTCTCAAAACGGAAACTTTTTACATCTTGTGTATCTGTTTTCAATTATACTTTTGTCAAGAACTACCTCATTGTCTTGGTCCTGTATCAATAGGAGTTTCACCATTTTACTTCAGCGAGAACTAAGGTTCAGTAGAAAGTGGTAGACAGAGATCCTTGCCTGGTGTTGATACCAGTTAAGTTATTTCATAGTTACAATCTGTCAGGCTGCTAGCTTGGCTTACAGGCCATAGTGTTTTTATGTAAAATATTAAAGGTACACATAGAGCAGCCTCTGGAGCCAGCAAGAGGCAGTGCTGCACAGCAGAGTGGATTTCTGGATGTCATGACTGGAAGACAGAACTGTCATTGTGTCAAATTCGTTGTGCACATGGCAATTACATAAGGCTCTGAAGTTCATCCTGTACTTGAGCTGTCTTGAAACCATCATATTTTCCCTCGTTCTTGCTAAGACTAAATATTTTCAAAAAATGGCAATATGGATTCTTTCCAGTTGTTAAAGAAACTGCTTGAAGTTAAAGGAGCCTAAGTAGCAAGTGATGATTTTTGATTATTCTTTTCATTAAGTCCAAATGACAAAGAGACTTACCAGTTCCTCATAATTTGCTGGCAAATCGTAAGTGTATGAATAAGGAAACAGCAGCAGCTGGGAATAGGAGTGAATTGTCAAGTATCCCTTGATTGTAGAAAGATGTTCACGAATAAAATCAGCCAAAGCCTTGGTCTCCTTTTCAGACTCTGGTGCAGAACCACAGTAAGTGGGAGCACAGGGGGATTTTGAGGCCCCAAGAGCTGAGAAGAAAGGTGAATTTAATGAGTACTTAATGAAGAAGTAGATTGTTAGGGGAGTCATGTTACACCACTTTTGTAGGTAAGCCTTGAAAATCCTGCTAATACACATGCCATATCAGAGGAGGGAATATTTTATGGCATAGTTAAGTAGCTGGGAAACATCCCATAGCAATGAATAAATGTGGCCTTTGCAGTGTGCATAGTTGGAAGAACATGAATGTGGGTGTAAAGCCCTATATTAAGGGAATATTTTGTAATGTTGATTTGCTTCAGTACTTAGCTGTCCTCTCCTTGTCTATCTTTTCCATTTCTAAGGTACTTCCATGGAACAGAGAAGTGGAAACTACTCAAAAGAGACCTCTTTTCATGAAAGCAAGCTCCTTTGTTTTCTGTTCTGATCTCATAGCTGTGTGTGTCTGTTTATCAGTGTATAGATGTGTGTAAGTATATATGTATATATATGCACATGTGTGTGCAGATATGTTCATAGAAATAGCCATACTGATGATGCTAATAGCCAAATTTTGGTGCTTTTTCCCCAAAACTGCTCTAAAAATTAAACACAAGCTACTCCAAAATGCTCCACTCAAGCTGAAGCTGGACCATCAGGTAGTGGAAATCCATAATTAAGTATATTGGCTATTGCACTTGTGTGTAATTACTTGTAACTGTTGTTAGGAGACACTTACTGCACCAGCCAGCATCCATATTCCTGTTGGGATCTGTCCCAATGCAAATGCTCCCGGCATTTTTAGAGCGTGTCTTTCTCCACATGCGGTCCTGTAACAGAATCATAGATGAAACCTAAAAGTTCTGACAGTTGACTTCTCCAACAGTGAGAAAGAAGAATGTACTTACATTTGTCCAAGTGTAAACGTAACCATCAATGTTGACAACAGGCAGAACATAGAAATCCAGCTTGTCGAGAAGTTTGGTCATGACAGAATCTTTTCCGTAGGTCTCCACAGCCTACTTGGAGAAAAGTTGGAAAAGCTGATGCTGCTGATGTTTCACAGATGTGTATCTCCTGTGCATGTGTAAAGGCCTGGGTCTAGGTCAAGAATTAGTGAATGTGGTAGAAAAATTCATCTAGGTCACTCCAGCACATGAGATGCCACCCCTGTGTTATTATATGTGCTTAGATTTGCACTGATTCAAACCATACTGCTGTTAGAAAACCATCTTATCCTGCTAGATAAATTATAAGATGAAGGAATGTTGATTTTGAACAGGATATTAAATCACTGTAAAGAGATTTCCATCTACTAGCTTCTTGATTACAGGAAAACCAATATTGCTGTCCATATATATTCCTACATCCTAACACCTTAAAGGTTTGAGTTTAATTTATGTGAGAATGAGAAATCATTATTTCCGTCTTTGTTGTGCAGAAATTTCATCAACAACCAGAATTATAGAGAATATTTCTAAGTAGCATCCTATCACATTTCCAATCCTAATTTTGTGGATGCATTAATTCAGAGGGAGACAGATTTTTCCCTTCACTTTTCCAGACACGGGCATTGAATAACGAGCAGGAACTCCTGCAATGGCCTCTATATACCCTGATTGCTCATGGTCTGGCGCTGGCTATTCATGTTCACAGATTCATATTGGTGTTGAGAGACCATACAACGATCATGGAAATTTTTTCTAAGTGTGTTGCACCCATGTTTTGTTTACACAGCCAAAAAGGGCAACACAGGTGGCAGTGCAATGGAAAAAGGCATTTTTTGTCGTGTAACTGACAAGTAAGGGGGTGGGATATAAAATCTACATCCTAGATCTAGATCTAAATCACTTGAAATTATTTTTCCTGGGTTTTATTTTATACCTGTTTTGGGTTTTTTTGTTGTTGTCTGGGTGAGTTTCTTTTTTGAGATACCTATAACAATCCACCTAGCTCATGATTTTTGCTATTTTTTTTTTACTTTTATGTCTAGAAGCAATCCCAAGTGAAATTCTGATGATGCTCAGAGGTCTGTGCTTTTAAAGCACTTCTGTCTATGGACACACTGAGCAGAGGCACTGCTGGTGTCAGGTACACCCATGAATTAAGTGACCAGACAGCAAAAATGACAGCTGCAGTGACGTGAATTGCTGAGAGAAAAATGGTAGCACATACTGTCTGCAGCCTTATTAGGCACTAATGAAATCATATTCCCATTGACTCCACCAAAATGTCACTTCCAATTTCCACTGCTCCCTACACAAAACCGCATGCCTGTCTGATAAGCCTGAGATTATACTTGCCACCAAGGCCTCTGCCAGTGTGGCTGGCTCACGTGTGTTCACTTTCCTTTTCTTGGCTTTCAGATTCCAGCTGCTGCTTCTGGTGTGGTTTTATTTATTTGGTTGGTTGGTTGGTTTTGTTGGTGGGTTTTTTTTTAATCTTCCAACAGAAGTTATTAGAAAATTTGAGATTCAGTCAGTAACTTGCTCTGCTAAGTTGATCTCCCCCATCTGAGGGGTAATATACCTGTCTCTGTGAAGATGACTGAGCGACATTTGATAACCCCCACCTGCTTTACATTGGTGGTGGGAAAGAAAATATAAAGGACATAAAATTGTTTAATTCAAGAACTAAAGTATCCCAGATTGAAGTGAAGCTAATTTCACCTGTGCAGCTCTTCCTTGAATATGGTTTCACGTTTTATCACCTTTTTGTACAGCCTGAAGTGGTAGCCCAAAGGGATGTATATGCATTTCCCTCATCCTGGGGGGAGCTTAGGGAGCTTAATTTCCAGTCTTCCTCCTTTCTTGGGTACCTTTCCTCAGTGCTGAGCTGAGCGTAGGTTTCCATACCCTCTGTTGCCTGACTGAACAAAGCTGGTTGCAAGGAATCCAACCTGGCAGAGTAGCATGTCAGCTCTTCTGGACTGCATTCCGGTGCCTTCTGAGGCGCCCTGGAATTTTCTTATTACTTATGTCTGTGTACAGAACATGGCTATGTTTATAGTGTTGAGCTATTTGCTTTTTTCTCACCTTTCTCTGACTACAAGTGCAAAAAAGAGTTTACAAACTGAGAAACAGTTGTAGTTGCCAGTACCTCTTAGACATGTTTCAGCTTGTCTTCAGCCACAGGTCCAAGCACAAAGATCTGGTTTAAGTAGTTACACCTTAAGCCTCTGAGGTGAGAAGAAGGTATGAGCAGACACATATTTAGAGGGGAAAAGGCAGTGGCCTGAGCTCTTGCTGCTCATTTAAGGTTTTCTTAAACATAGTTGCATTTTGTAAAATATTTTTTCATCATTAAGCTTACTGACCTCTTTCACAAACCACTGGCAGAAAGCAGGGCTGATCCACTCTCTTGCATGGAAACCACAATCCATAAAGATAGCCTTCTTATTTGGACCACTTTTTCCCATCTAGGAAAAAAAAAAACAACAAAAACAACACTCCAGGGCTTGAACAAAATAAATTATATGCAGAACAAGTCAGTCAGCTTGCTGACCTAAAAAGTCAACCTTTTTTCAAAGATAGCATTCCTTCTTTAGATGAAAATCTATGGAGTGCTCCCAAATGTAGCTGATCATGATATTCAAGCTAAAAAAATACTCTTAATAATTTCATTTTTATTAATGTAGATAAGCTTCCCCCAATTATTGGATTACTCTGCACTGTTGATTTATTTCCTGTAGTGTCTTTAAAAGTTTATCTTGAATGTTTGAATGATATGTTATTGTAAATACTTGTGCATTTTGTGGTAAATACTTATACTTTCACTTTTGTTTAACTTATTGTCTTATTAATTTATAAGATTATGGAAAAAAAATTCTGTGGTTTAAACCTAGCTGACAACTAAGCACAACACAGTAGCTCACTCAGAGCAAACCTGTGGGACAAGATAAACATAATTTAATGAATAATAATGATAACGATGAAAAGCAAAATAACAAAAACAAAGAAATAGACCCCAAGAAAGACAAGCGATGCAAATGTAAGCAGTTGCGCAGGCAGTCCCTATGCAGTGACCCTGACACACCTTCCCCCCAGCTGATCGATAAGCCTGAGCCGTGGGCTGGGACATCCCCCGGGTCACTTGGGGTCAGCTGTCCCAGCTGTGTCCCCTCCCAGGTACCATTGCCCTGGCCGCCCGTGTGAGAAGCAGAAATGGCCTTGGCTCTGTGTAATCACTGCCCAGCAGAAACTAAAACGTGCCTGAATTCTCAACACTGTTGAGAATTTCCAAATCAGCATAAATCTGAAACAGCCCCATACAAGCTACTGAAAACAAAATGTACTCTACCCCAGTCAAAATCAGCTCAAAATTATATATGGTGAAGACAGAAATTTCTTTCCTGTTGGCAGAGACTGACATTTATAGATGCTTTTAGAGCAAATGGGTTTACAAACAGCAGATGGAGAGAACATGAAGGTAGATGATCATTCAAATAGCTCTCAGTAGTGTGATTGAATTTATATCTGAACTGCTAATAATTCATTATACCCCTTTAAAAATATAAAATTTTTAAAAAATCATAGTAATAGTAAGCAAAATATATTAGATTTTCTGCAAAATGTCTATACTTTAGACATTTTGTTAACATTGTTGGTGTTTTACTAGAGATCACAATCGTGCAGAGGTTAATAAGGGAAGGGTCTGGCATGAAGAAACTGAGTCACTTACTTTGAGAAGGTACATTGGCCGTCCTTCATATGTTTCCCCAATTACACTACGAGAGACAAGGTCTGGGTTCCGAGCAGCAATATCAGCAGTCCAAGCAGCTATCTGTTTAATAAAGAGGTTAAATCTATTGGTGTCTCTGCTCCTCAGGTCCAGCCTGATTAATTTGCAGACTTCGAGCCAGAACAGTCTTTGAGCATCTAACACGGCCTAATATTTAATACAATTTGTAGATTTCCAAAGAGCCACTGCAAAGATGTGAAGACTTACTGTGGCCTTGATTACATGTCTGGAAAAATGAGCATGGCTGGGAAAAAAGGAGGAAGGGGTCTTATGGTAGGACATGAAGAGCTAGAACTGAGGCAGGGAATGGAATTGAGTTGTTTAACAGAGGAGATGGGAGAAGTAGTGAAAAGGAAAGAGGAAATTAATAGTGAAGCATCTCAGCCAGAGGTTCTTTGCAGCATTGGGAGCAGAAGTAGAGGAAATAAGTGTAGGTTACAAACTAGCTCAGTAACAAAGAGGAAGGAGGGTTTGGAGGCATTATCATATCAATGGATATAGAAGAGGAAAAGGGAAGAAGGCTGGAAGCACTTCGACTACAGAAGCCAAGGTACCAAGCTGATAATGTGGTAAATGTTGCAGACTTTACCGTGTCCCAGTTGTTGTACTTCTCGTAGCTGTGGCTGGCTGTACGAGCTTTGCTGTCAAACTGGGCATCCATTGCAGCCTGCAGGTTGTCAATCAGAACTCTGCAAGAGGGCACCACGAAAAGTGTCAGGAGAAACATACAGCAGTCCAGCAGGAAGGTAAGACATTTCAAGGTCTGCCCAGCATTTGGGCTGCATAGAAAGGAAAGGTGGGCAGGTTGAAAGTAAGATATATTAGTTTCAAGTTTCAACCTATGTCCCACCTCAGTCTTGCCACCAGAAGGACCAGGGAGCAATAGGTTCCTGCCAATTAGCACCTGCCTCACTCCCATAATAACAAACCTCCAGGATGGCAACAATTTGGTTTCAGAAAAATGGCAATGCTGAAGCAGTGTGTCTAATCTAAAAATGAGCTCTAGGCTGATGTTAGGTTGCCAATTGCTTCTGCCTCAATAGGAAAAGGGCCCTCTTGAACTATTGGCACTGGAGGAGAGTTAGACTGCAGCAACATTTCGAAAGCAGGCAGCAATCCAGAGATGTTTGCCTGATGAAATTCTCTGACAAACCAAGCTTCCAAAGGTTAGATGTGGTTTGACAGCTCTGTTGCAGGTGGCGTTATCCATCCTCCAAGCACTTTATTGCATGTGAGATGAGCTATAAAATAGAACACACAAATGCAAAAACCCCTCAACATCCTGTCTGGATTGGCTGGATGTCTCCTGTTCATTTTTCCCTAGGGCTGACACAAAGGCACAACTTATCACTGAGCATGCTCTTGAAGACCTTTTGCTTATATTTCAACCTTGGCTATCAAAAAATGAAGTCCTCTTGTTTTTCCAGCGCCTGTCTTAAAACTCTTTCACATCTTATTCATCCAGTATATGTCCTTGAGCATTTGTGATTTGGATAGAGGAACAGGAGGCCAGCTTGGGAGGCACCAGCAGCCTTCAGTACAAACATTGCAAGTGACATGTCAGGGCACTGCAGCTGCACTTCAAAAGAACTGTAACAGCTTGGATTGTCACAAGGATGATACACTCAAGTTTTTCAGGGACAGCTTCCAGACATTCTGGCCTTTTGTTGCAATTAAATATTTGTTCATGGACCTGAGGCAGTTCATGAATATTGTAGGAAAACTAACACATGTAAAGTAACTCCTTTGCTAAAGAGGAAACTCCACTGAAATGGGAGTCCTGTGCTGTATGCACACTGTGGGATTATTGAAAACCACTTATTCTCGAGTGCTTTTAGATTCTCTTCCTGCAGAGGCATACAAATCAGATACAATTGACATGATGCCAGTAAATTTAGGGATGGATTAACTTTGGATTTAGCAGATCATGATAGTTATCCTGAGAACTGTGTGATGTCCAATGAAGGAGTTATGTCTAGTAGCAATGACAGTGGGGCTGAGAGACAAAAACTCTACACTCAGACAAATGAAATAACAAAAACTTGATCAGATACTACTGATTTTCAGTGTCTGAGTACATGATGTTGACAGACTATACTTTACACATCAAAGAAGCCTGATAATGAAGCTGGGCAGAGCCATTTTGCAATGCTTAAGTGGAGTGAAAGGAGAAATTAAGACAGACAACCCCACTCCAGTTTGAAGACAATTTCTCATTCTCAGTTAATGCTTATACAGTGATTGGAAGATATGAAGTAAAGAACAGGACCAGACAACTCCTCATTCTCCTTGTTCTTCCATTGGTGCTACTCACTACAGTGCTTCTGTTCCCAGTGATGTGTAATGTGGAAGTGTGCTCTGTCTACCCCACTTGGGCTGCAGTCATATTCGGTCAACTCTCTCTTTGGACACATCCTTGCCATGGATCAGCTATGCGACTTCAGTCAGCCCAACGCTGTCCTGGGAATCTGTTTGCCACACTTTCTTGGCCCTTCTCCTGGCAGCTATCTTCTGTCTGTCACTCTAGGATTTTTTGGCGCTCTAGCTATTGTTCTGCAACTCAGTGGGCACCTGCTCATGGCAGCCCTTGGGGCACACCATTTTATTTTCTGGCTTCCATTCCCTGTCCATTTCCCTCATCTGAAAGTATTTTCTGGCTCTTTCTAGACCTTTGCTGCATTTTGTCTTTAGTAGGAAATGTTTCTATCACCCTCCGTTCTCCAGGCTTTTGTATTGCAGTGAGCTTTCACCTCAGGGAAATTTCTGGTACTGCATCTCTGCTTCCTGTCTCTTGCCTCTATCAACATTTCATCTCACCCCTTCAATGCAGAGTAGTTACAGTCCATTTGAACTGTCATAGGAAAGCTGAACCCAGTAGAGTCATCCACAAGGAGGGATGAAATTTGTGACAGGAAAATCAGTTGACCAATATGAAAAGCTCAGACACATCCTCCATGGCATTTAGTCCCCTTCTATTTAAAGTACAGTAGTGAGAACAAACTTACTGATACTCCATTCCACTTTCTTTCAGAAGATCTTCAACCTCAAAAGACTTGTCAGCTTCAACTCGGAAATCAACTTGCATTTTTGGCCTTACCAGTGTGACAGAGTCTGGCTGCCAAAAGTCAACCTGAAAGAGAACCAAATGAATACATAAACAAATAAATACATGCGTGTGGCTGTGATTTTTAGATTGGTGTATGTATGCTGATGAGGTTGTGACCAATATACTGAATTTCATACCTATCCTGTTACATTGATTTGGAATTGCTTCCCACAAGTATCAACCTATATTCCTGGAAATTTAAGTGGAAATTGATTTTCTTAGGCCCTGCATTTTATATGGCAGAATTCTGGAGATGACAGTGACAATTTCACAAATGTCAAGAATTCTCCAGCATCTGTATTCATACAGAATTGTGAATATTATAACTATATCCACAACTTCTTTAATTTTTACAGCTTCTTTCATTTTTCTGCTCAGGTTTTTGTGTACAAATATTAGAGAGAAATAAAGTCAACATTGGGGTGAACTGTATGAATATTTCACATAAATCAGCTGAAAAAGACTGTTGTCTGTATGAGTGCTTTTAAAAGAGATCACTGAAGTTTGTAACGAGGAACCTGAGCCTTCAAAGATGTTTCACTTGAAGTGGACAAACAACCGTGTTATTGCTACTTCCCTTATTTTTGCTGAACTAAGCATCCAAGCCTCTGGATTTAGTGCCCTGTTGAAGGCTAGTGGAAACAAAGCTGATTTGCCAGCCTGATGCCTTTACCCTTTCATCTCATGAGGGTAAAAGAAATTTGGGCTGGTTATTCATGAATTATGTGTCATTGAGTGAGGTGATGAATATACAATTACATCAGTCCTGACTGGCTGCTTTGTATAACAGTGGTATTTCAGGGATCTTTTCTTAAAACAAAAAAGAAAACAAACAATCCTTTGATACTTCACACTTAAAAGCAAGCATGGTATGGATTAATTTTGTTAATACTGGCAGCACCATTCCAATAGTATGTTCTTCTACAGAAAACTGCTCCAGCATGCTGTAGTAGCCTGCTGATGATGGGTCTCCACATCTGTACTTCATTAAAAATACCATCCTTTCATCCTGCAGCTAATGGTGTCTTTTTCACCAACAGCTATTTTACAACATCAAAGCTGAACAGAAATATTGAAAACACATTTGCTGCCTTTATTGTTTTTCATCGTGTCATTGTGTCATCATATATCTACATCAAGGTCAGTGAGAAACATGCAGCTTAGAGAGAAAGGAAGCTTTAAAGGAAAGTCAGAAAAGAAAAGATGACATGAGAGACTAGAGGCCAAAGGAAAATTCCTTTTGCTGGGAGTATAAATTTTTAAACTATTTACATGAGGAAAATGTTTCACCTATAATGGTAAAAGTTCTGGTAGCTGGAATTTCCATGATTTATCTAATACATTCATGAAAGCACCCCACACTGAATACACCATTTAAGATTTATTTATTAATAAATTCTGATGGGCACTTTGACATTCAAACTGGGTAAACCAGACTTTCTTGGAAGGTATTTGAACATTTTGTATAGCTCTGATTTTATCAACTTGTCCTATTCCTTCTGATAAAACAATTCAGCTGATTGAATGAAATCAAGATCAGGTCTTTAATTCAGTAGCACAATTAAAAAAATCTGTTATTTGAGCAAAAGGAGAAATATTTCTTTCAACTACAATATAACCACCTCCCCAAGTGCTTTACCTCCATGATGCTGGCAAGGAAATTGAGGATTTCCACCTGCTCATCATTCTGTGGAAGCACACGAAACACCTTCTGTCTGTAAGAGGAGAAGAAGATTTGATTTGAAAGAGTTGAAAGCCTTTTGATCATGCAGAGGAAATCACAGATGGGTCTGTTCTTACCCATCAAAGGAAAGTTCCTGCAGGTGAGCAGAAACAGATGCAGCACCTATGAGAACCAAGAGTGCCCACATTTTTAAAATAGGTTTTCTGTTATTTTTGTGCTGCTTTTATAACATGTTTTGTCCTTCTTTTTATCAATTATACAACAGAACAACCCACTGATCAACTGATAGTTTATTCCCTTGGCCTTGTATTATTTGCGTACTATTTATAGTGTGTGTTTTCCTCTACACCTGTGAAAACAGCTGAAAGTCTCCCAGGGAGCTGGCTAAAGAATCTTGCTATTTGAGCTGGACAGAAATGAGAACGTGAATTTAATTTACTTTGTTATTTTCCTGTTTCATGTGAAGTTAGATTTGTTTTTAAGCTGGTTGCTGAATTACAAACCTTATAATATTTTATTATTACTTTGTGTAATGGTAGATGTCCATCAGATTTTGTTGCAGTGTGCCTGGTCTTAATCACAATGTTTGTCTTCCTGAATAATATAGGTTTGAATTTGACATATTATTGCTAAAGAGGCATCTACCAATTGGGATATATATCAATTAGCTTTCTTTTTTTCCCCACAACAGAGAAGGAAAGTACTGGACTGGTTCTTTGCACTCCACTGAAATGTAAGTCAGGCACCTGCAGAACTGAAAATGCAGAAATTTCTAGTAGCAGTAGGGTTGTACATACACTCTGTGCAATACAGCTGCTGATTCTTGTACATTCTCTAATTTCATCATGTGTGGATTGGAGGTAAACATCTTACAGGTTAAGCAATACTGTGGAATTTACTAAGAAGATCAAATGAGCTGTAGTCATACAGAAGCGTTTTTATCTTTTAACTTTCACGTTGTGCCTACTCTGAAGAGCAGTGGTGTGTTCACATCAGTGCATTTGCATCTGTTTCATTTTCATTAATGAGTACTTGGCATTGAATGCAACATTAATTGTCTGTTGATGTTGTGTCCTGATGCGACTGATGGTTTCGACAGGGAGCCTCTAAATGAATCAGTGTACAAATAAATAAAAAATGGAATTTACAAACTCAGTTCTGTCTCCTGTTATGCCTAAGTAACAAGGCACATTAAAGGAGTTCAGATGCAGATAATCTCTACATATATGTGCATTACATAACATGAGAAAATTTATTAGAAAAATAATATAATTCATCTCAGATTAAAAGATGTATTTACAGTTTCAAGTTAAAGAAATGTGAATTGTCATTGAGCATTTTAAGACTAAATGTAGCATCAGACTTGACACTTCATTTTTTATGAAGTTCTCTGGAGGCAGCTCACTAAAGCAGCCTTAGATACAGAAAAGCTAGAAATATATTTTTAAATCAATGTACAGTTCATGCTTATCAATATGACCCATAATTAATACTTTCCTAAAAGGAGAGTCAAAAAGTCTGCTGGGCTTACTTATAGAAAACCGTCTTTGCCAAACTATAGGATTTAAACTTAGGTTGCAATTAATAGCCTGATTTGTAGCACTGCAAGCTCTTGTCCAGTAGTAATCTTACTGAGAGACAAGCCTCTGAAGACAGATGACATCAGGAGCTGTTCTGACACTGTCAAAACAATACTGCAGACTCTTCAGAAGTTTTAATTTTATGATCTTGAGATCATCACTACAGATATTGGTATCAAATAAAAGGGTCTGATCCCATAAAGACAATTGCAAACACAATAATGTGGACATGATCAAGCACAGATCTTGCAAAGAATAAATGATCACAAGAAGTAATCAAACAATTTGCAGATGTCATTATTCCCTGTTGTGAAGCATTTTGGAAATAGAAATTGCCAGATTTCAAAGTCTGAGTTTACTTTTAATAAATGGCTTCCTTATTCATGCAGTTGTAGACAATGGGTTTTTTTTGGTTTATTTTTAATTTTTTTTTTCTCCAAACAATCAGTGATGCAGCATCAAATATTGAGTTGGCAAGCATCACTGAATACTAGAATTTGTAATGGCAGTTTTTGCAGTTTCCATCCCAGACTACATCAGAAAAAAACCACTGACTTGGAATCCTATTTAGAGTGATTTATTTTGCATCTCAGGATGGATATTTGTCAGGTTAGTTCATAAACTAGCTCTAAACATTGTCTTGTTCTTCTAGCCGAATAGCATAAATGTTTAATAGTTGTATGATAAGGGAGCAGCATAAGGATAAAGAAAACAGCAAATCAGGTTTGGTTAAGCCATCTGTTCTTTTTAGCATCTGATTACAAGCCAACATCATCAATTGGCCATGGTTGAGTAAACCTTGGCCTATCACAGGGCATTACCTATATCTCTGAATAGATTCAGAAGGAAATTTTTTTTTTTTTTTTTAATCAAGGAAGTAACAAAATCCAAAAGGAGAATGTGTGGTAATCTGTGGTAATTTCCTTCAGGACATGCATTTTGTCATAACATAACTGAAGCTAAAAACAGTGTCAGCATTTGCAATTTTCTTGTAGTCGTTTGCTTTTTAGATGATTAAAAATACAGCCTTCTATGATGCTGTCACTCACAAAGAACATTCCCTGTAAATAACTGGCTACATTCCAGCTGAAATTTATCTTTGTAGTAATGTCTTATTTCAGTTTCTGGAATAGAATTACTCTGATACTCCACTTTGAAACGTGTATGAAGGCTAACCACAGACTGATAAAAGGAAAAAATACACATCAATGTTAGCATTTCAGAAGCATCCTTTATCCTACAAAGCCTTTTATCCCATTTGTTATCAAACTGAGTCCAAAACTCTGAGGATAAATAAGGTCTGTTTTCACAGGAGTTTCAGTAGATAGAGGTTTCCTGAATTCAATAGTTTGTTGATCTACATTTTTAAAAAGTCCACCATCTTTTAGTCCCAAAATATTGTCAGTTCTTACAATCCCTGATAGACAAATTTATCTTCTTAATATTGTTTAATATTTATTATGTTCCAGAAGATCAGCCATGCGCAAATCTTAACACTGCTTATGTATGTTATACAGCAAAGTCCTAGCATGTGCCCCAGACCAGGCACATGTATTTGATGTATGGGCTACTCCTTATGACCATTTATTTGTTAAGGTAATATATTCTAACCTTAGTTTCGAAGAGTAATACTACTGAATATATTCTGAAGACCTTTGAGAGTACTTTGAAGAGGCCAGGATCAGCAGAATCTGTATCCAGCATATGATCCAAGCTTTCTTGGTACTTTCTCTTTATTTATATATTATTAATATTGCATCTTTTAATTCATCAAAGGCTTTTTCAACTTTAGGGCCCTGGGACATGCTCATATCCTACTGTTTTGGTAGCTGTATGAAAGTAACTTCTTTTTTATTTTTTTTTCCACATTTGCAGATGCTACTTAATAGGTGAACAGGTACTGGATAAGAAGATAAAAGAATGGAAGTGATGAGATCAAGGGTATGGAGCAAAAAAGAGGGAGCTCTCATGACTTTGGGATGTCATTGTACTTTTGTTATTGACTCATCAGGTGAGACACAACAGAACTTGTAACCTGTTCTTTTGCAGAGTCAGTGGATTCTTGCCAATGCATCTCCTGTGAAATAAGTATCATATTTTTACTATTGACCTCTAGGAATCAGGATTGACTCTAGTATTGCAGCTTCATTGCATGATCCATGCACAGCTTGCTTAGGATTTAGAAGGTATTTTATTACCCTAGCTTGAAGCTGAATATATAAGATGCATTCAAATTCATATGTGTTTGAACAAAGGTATGAAATGTACTAAAATAGAAGCAAGTGATTGAAGATATTTGCGGTGCCAGAATTCCCAGAAACCAAGCAGTGAGAATCTTTTTAGTGCCAAACAGAAAAAAGATGTTTAATGAAGCAATGAGGAATGACCTCTCACTAATTGCTGATGGACACCTGTTTAATTAGTTGGTCCTTGGGCTGAACTTTCTGTCTTGTACAAGACTGTGGCCAGTTCTCCTACTCGAGCCTACGCCATGGTCTCTGTGAGCTTGGCAGGGTCACAGCAGGACTCAGTGACATCTCAAAGACACACAAAAGCATAAGGTTCCTCCCCTTACGAATTTAAGGCACTGAGATCAGCATGTGGGAGGTGAGATCATAACTACAGCAAGTTCCTACTCCAGAAAAGTACAGGAGTAAGTAGACACTCAGTGCTTGTACTAATAGGAGCCAGTTTCAATTCCCATCTTTGTGCAGGTTCTATCTGATGGGTCTAGAAATTTCTCCTCTGGGGTGGATCAGCACATCATTCACACCTATAAATATCTCCAACAATGCCAGAACCAGATGCTGCTGAGGTGATGCTGGGATTATTCTGTGTCTGCCCACTGCTGAGGCCTCTCCAGGGTATGTAATTCAGATTGTTAGTATGTTGTCTTCCTCAGTATTCCCCTAATTCCCATCCTGGGTTCTGCATGGGCTGAAGGTAAATCAGACTGTCAGTGTGCACTCATCCACCTCCAGTTTTAACAGAAGGATTTAGACAGACAGGTGGATCTCCATTTCATCCCACTAAATATGATCCAGATAGTGACACTCTATTGGTGTTAACTGAGCACAGCAGGATCACCACGAGTGGGAGCAAAGGCAGGTGACAGATTACAGGAGGGTCCAGGATGCATTAAAAAAACATCAGCAGGAAAGATTCAAGGAAGAGAGCGGACTGAGCAGCTTGATTCCACCCTTAGGCCTAACTGAAATGTCTTTTTACAGATTGCTGGGTAATTTACTGTTCTATTTTGCTTTTTGTATGTGATGGCCTTCATGGGTGATGTAAATCATGAACATTTTTCTCCTGCATAGCTTGTTTTTCATCTGCAGGCTTGATAAATCTGAAGCCTAATGCTTAGATAATTTCCTTCAGCTCTGGATGATTTTAAAATCTGGTCCCTTTGCTAAGAGAGGGATTATATCAACTGGTGTTATGCCTGGGCAAAGGTCAGGGAGTTCTACCATTTCAGAAAAACAAGACTATTTAGAAATGAATAAAGTTTTCTGTTCATATCTACTGAAATAACCCAATTCACAAGCTATGGATGAAAGTAGAATTCTACTATAATCAAATAAAACTACATAAAACTTTGCCTAATTCTCTGGCTTCCCTCCCAACAAAACATACATGAAAAGACCAATAAAATTATTTCCTTTATTACTTTCTAGAGGAGTTTGGAGTTAGACTTCAAAAACATACCAAAAAAACCAACAACCAAAAAACCAAACCCACACTGAAAGAAGCTTGTAAAAAATATCAAACATAAAAGTTCAAATAGATTCTGCACATCAATTTGTTCATTTAAAAATATATTCCTTCTTAAACACTTCTTAAGTTATTAATTGATCACAAGTATTCATAAAAATCTTCTCAAAGCAATTAACTGGACTAATAATTTCTACTTGGACAGCTTAATTAAAATATACTAATTGCAAAAACTAGTGAGAGCTCATTACTCATTATAAGAGTATGGGGTAGCAGATTAAATTGAATGAATTAATCTTGGCACTCTTTGTTCCTCTGTGGACATGTAAGTAAACAAATCTCAAACTGAGCAGAGAACCTGTGTGATTTAAGCAAGTGTATTAGTCATTTGTGAGAAATCATGGGGTAAAAAACCCAACAAATCAAATAATTCTACTGGGGGGTGTGGAACCAAATCTGACTGAGGTATTGATTTTTTCCTACGTTCCTTTTATTCAAAGAAGGAGTTCAACTACAAAAGTGGACTTTTCAAAAAACTAATTTGCTATTTTTAGTAAACAGTAGGTTTCATGCAAAAAAGGAAAACACAGAGTACAAACAATTAGATCTTGTCACCATAGTCAAATCTCACTTCCATGAATTTACCTGAAAATAAATTCAGTTGCACAAAAAGGGCCTCAATGAAGCAAAGGAGAAGCAGGCTTCAGAGCATAAAGAACACCATTCTTGGGAAATACTTTTGCCTGCACATATGGAAATATTAGGCATCACAGATAGGATAGCTGCTTTAAATTCAGTATCCATATTCTGTATTATACCCAGGCAACTCCAGATGTTTAAATTATTTCCATTTTTTTACTTGGTAAAGCATGATTGCGAGAAAATATTCCTTATACCATCTTGACTGGAAACAGTTTGTAAAACTAGGTTGTAATACACAAACACTGGGACTGAGCAGGTCCAGTTTTAGACACAGGCTTTTTGCTACTAATTAATCTCAGCTTTTTAGTTATATTTTGGTGCACTTCGGTGCTTCCAACCCTGAAATCAGAACTACTAGTAAGGGGTGAAGGAGTAAAGAGGGAGACCATGCTTTGATCCACTGCCTTCTGAAACATCACAGCTCCCTGACATCCTTACATTTTCTGTGAATTATTTAAAACATTTTCTGAAAAAATGAAAGAAAAAAAAAGAAAAAAAGTATTTTGATGTGGAAATGTTGCTGTAGTAGTGCTTCATAGAAAAGGTAGAAAAGGCATCCCAAGGCCCAGTGCTTTATTCTACAGCCAGTATGTCACACCCACGATGTTCTGTGACTAAGGACTCCAGCCATGGAGCAGCTCAGCTGCTGGTTGTGTGCAAATGTCATCAGAAAATCTGGTCCAAGAGCCTGGCCAGATAAAATAATAATTAAAATATGGAATATAGACTCTTTAGATATAGATATAAAAATACTATTTCTCCCCCATAAAAGTCCATAATACTCCTATCTTACCTTGAGAAGTTTCATAGTGAAAGGTGATGTTCCTTCCCTGTTGTGGTTATCTGATTTTTACTGCTATGCAGCTTCTAGAAGGGTTGCGGAATCTTTTCCTCTTGGTCTGCTGCCAAAGATTTTCCTACCTAAGAAAGCTGCCTCTTGGTTTGTTCAGTATGTTGCTCACATTTGACTTTGTTTTCTCACTGGAAGGATTAGAACAGAATACGTGAAGTTTGGGATTTTGCTTGGTTTTGATTCATACAGTTTGTAATTAAATATTTTGCTTCCGTAATGCCGCTTTTGTCCCAGTGTTTTCTCTGAATTAGATAAAGTGGTGAAATTTCTCTCATGTTTGAAGAAACTGGTAATTGTTACCCAATGAGGCAAATGAGAGCAGGTCATGGTGTTCAATACCTCCCTGTCACCGAATAACACGCTTCTGGAATTTGAACTAAGAGATTTTGTTATGAAACAAAAATGACTACTTTGGCTTACTGGAAATAATTCTGGACCAAATTAAGGATTTATGCAAAATAAAAGGTGAGAGAATGTTCTCTTCATCAACTTTCTCCTTCATTATGCTCTAAGTTGTGACCCTAACATTGAAAATAGTTTGATTTTTTTTGTCCATCTAACTTACTTTTTGCTAAATTCTGATGGCTTGAGTGGTAGGTGGGTGGAAGGTGGATCCCTTTGTTCGAGGC
Source organism: Donacobius atricapilla (assembly GCA_013397315.1). Lineage (NCBI taxonomy): Eukaryota > Metazoa > Chordata > Aves > Passeriformes > Mimidae > Donacobius > Donacobius atricapilla. Next base: position 535,565 of record WBMY01008058.1, on the reverse strand, counting down.
AGATTTGTCACATTTTGCATGGGAATTCCTTGGAAGAAAACCCATTCATTTGAAATCATTTTGTGTCACTTCTCCTTTGAAACTCATTCTTGTCTCTTCATAGGCACAAAAGAAAGGAAACACCTGCTTGTACTTTCTCCTCACACACCTACTAGGAAAGCAAATCCTGCTTTAGTCATTGATATCACTTTAGTCACTTTCCTGTAATTGCACAGGAATGTGTGGTGGAGCCTTCCACTTAAATTGCTGTTTTTCTTCTACTTTTCCTTTGGGACCAAAGAGCCACAGAAAATAGTGGGAATGCAGATTGGAAGTCAGAGGTATTCCAGACCTACTAACAAAAATCAGCATAATGAAAACTGAAGACCTTGAATGATAATAAAATAACTGAATAGGTAAAAACTCAACTGATGGACCTCTCATGTGGAACATATTGTGTCTACAATGTTACAGGTCATTTCCTTTGCCTTTGTCTAGAAACATGCTTTTCAAATTGGTTTCAAGTTGGTCCAGCTGCTTCAAGCCCAGAATATTGAAAGCACATTCATATGACAGATAACCAGCAGCTGCTGTTGGAAAATGGACAAAGCAAAGAGTAGATGTTGCATGGGAGGATGAACTTGTGCTTCCAGGCAAAACATCTTCCTCAATATTTTGCTCCTCTATGAGTTTTTCATGGCAAAGCCTGGGCCAGTGACACTAAGAGGCCTCTTTCTTTCTAGATACAGCTCTAGGAAATGTAGCAAAGAAAGAAGAAACAGAGATCCTGGTGGACTCTTTGGGCAAGGCACTGAATGACCGAGAAAATCTGTCATTCCTAATCTCTCTGGAATTGTTCTCTCTGTTAAAGAAGATACTGTCATTTGTTATCCTGGCTCTGATTTATTCCTACCCATAGAAGTATTTTGTATTGAAGATCTGGCAATGGTGCCTGTGGTAATACACTTACCTCTGTTCCAGAGGCAATCTAATCCATTTAATTGTGTCCTATCTCCAATCTCTTTGATTGAGACTTTTTTTTTCAACCGTATTTTTCCCCCTTCAAACACAGTTTCGTTAAAATACAGGAAAGCTACACTTTTAATGACTAACAGAAATATAATTTTCCTTTCTTTTGATTCTTGTCTAAAACATTCCATGCTTGTCCTGAGAAGGAGAGACCAGTTGTGGTTGAGTGGGCTTTGACATGGCAGAATCACAGCGAGCTCCCTGTGCTTGTGGCAGTGGATAAATGAAGTGAGCAGACACTGTCACTGCCTGTTCTGCTGGTCAGTGTCCTGGTGAGAGGCAAACACGAGCTCTGTGAGCTGCACACCAGCAGGGAGCGTGAGCACTGCCAGCAGGGAAGTTATGCTGTGTCTGGGTTTTTCTGTGCATCTGTAAGAATTTATATAGCAAGGATTGTGCTTGTTGGGCCAGGAAAGCATGGATGTAGCCAAATCCTGATCTCAGCTGCACGTGCACAGCTCCCAAGGCAGCAAGGCTTCCTCGTGGCTCAGCACTTGGCCTAATGGGGGGCTTGCATGATTGCAAATAATGTGCGTGGCACACTGGAGAGTGAGCAAACAACTGTCCCCTGTGTTGCTGTGCTCTGCTCTGCAGCATCTGTTTTACTTCATCATTTTTTAAGAGAAAACCACAAATATTTTTCACTTGGGAGCTGATAAATAACAGTGCTTACATTTAAAAAAAATTAGTGGGGATAAAAGTAAATCTTCTAGTGTATAAAATCCTTATGCTTTGATTTGAGTATTAATTCACAGATTGTCTCTTATTATGTTGTTCCTAGCTCAGTAAATCCTATAGGGTTTTCTCCCTCAGGAAATCACATGGGGCGATGTCTTAGTGTGATTTATTTTTATTTGTATGTCTAAGTTTGCATGGAATTGTCTTTCACAGCAGCATTTTTACATGAAGATTTGTATTCCTTGGAAAATTTGGCAGACTGGGGAGTATTCAATAATTTGTCAATGAAACTTTAAATGAAATTTTTTGCAACTTTGTGCATACACATGATGAGTGTGATGTGGTAAACTAAGTAGATATTTTAAAGGGGTATGTTCAAAAGATTTTATTACATTTTTTCATTCTTTAACAGCTTTCTAGGAGGAAATATGTTCTAACAAATGGCAGACTATTTGTATGAACAGAAGCAGGGCTGGCCTAAAATCTAGTTTTAGTATTTCTCTAATGCTTTTTTGTCTTTCTTGTGTGCATAGCATTTAATTTTAAGATCAGACATAATGAGGAGGTGAACAACAAAGAAGGGAAACAACATGCACATGTGAAAGGGAAGAGAGAAATGTGAGCTCTCTGCTGTGGATGGGCTCCCTCTCTGTCAGCTCTGTGCTCTCACTTGGAAAAGCAGAACAGGAAAGTCCCACCTCTTCTAGAAGCTGGTGGCATAAGGTGTTCATCTCTTCTGGAGAGAGAAATTGGTCTGTAATAATTGTTCTTGATAGATCTATCTGCTTGCTTGGCTGGGATGAGGACTGCTGTATTTTTACCTTCATTTATGGTTACAAGCTGATGGTGAGCACTGCAGTGGTGCTTGGAGTGAGCTGTTGTGTGTCTAAAGTTTTGAGCCTTTTTTTTGAGTTAAAGGGTTAGGATTGGACCTTTCTAAGTTTATTGAAATAATGTGATTAGGTCAAAGACAAGGTTCAAATAACATTAGAGAATACCAAGACATAGAACCTTGTTTGGGAAACAAAAGAAAACAAAATAGAAAGGGCTATACCCAAATAAAGAGTATGTGAAATGAAGAAGAGAACCAGACCCTGAGATCTGTGCTTTTTCTAAATGAGAAAACAATTGTAGTAAACGTACCCCCTACATGCACAACCCCTGCCCCCAAAGCCCCAAATCAAACAGACATGCAAAAATCAACAGAACACACAGACACACACATACACACATTCCTCTCCTACCATTTCACTGACAAGTTCTCAATATTGTTGTTCTGCATTAAGCACTTAAGGCAGTGGCAGTATTGCAATGTAGTTGCTGCAGGGATATTTTCTTTGAATAGGGAACTGAAAAAGAATGTGATGATGGGTCTGAATGTGGTCCCTGCTATGAAGAATTGTAGAAGTTCTCTGTTCCATCCAAGACTTTGTTTGAACTTGAAAACCATTTTACATTTCATGACAGCGTAGAAGTTATTTTCAGTTACTAAGATAAAGGTGTATCATGATACAAATATTGTTGAAGTGCCTGGATGACTCTGTGCAGGTGTGACTTTAGTGCAACACTGATTTTTTTATAACACACATCTCTCTGACATTAATTACGACTGAATTTATTAAAATTGTTTTACAGTAATTTATCTCAAATAAATTCCTTCACTATATTGGATTGTATATTTTCTATTGTTGCACAGCATGATCTAAGTACTGAAGTGCATATTGCTACCTTAGAAACTCTGATTGGATGACAAGAATGAATTACAATAATATTAGTCCATAAGTCTCCTATTTGACAGTGGGAGCTTCAGCAAAATGCTGGCACTGGGCGATTGGCTGATGTTAACTTATGTATTCAGTTTTGGATAGTCTAAAGTAGATCTGATGTTTCATTTCCTGAAATAAACAAAAGCAGCTTCTGAACTGTCAGAAAATAACAGTAGTTCTTAAGGCTAATTATAGATCTTTGTCATGGAGTTGTAGTTCCATGAATTCTGCTTGGATCAGGGAAAAATACTCTTAAGTGCCAATAAAAGTTTTTATGCTGCTAGGGTTTTCTCCTGCCTTCCTCCTCTCAATTTATGACTTTATTCCACTGTCTCTGTTCTTAAGTGCCACTTTACATGGTTTTAATGCAAATTATTTCAAACTCTCTGTTAGAGAGGCAGAATCACATCAGGTTAATATCCTGATTAGTATATGCTACAAAGAAGTGCTGGGTACTGCACAAAACAAAGAAGATGGCTAGGAAGCTGCTTCACAGCATAAGGAAATAGAGTGTTTAATTTTTTAATGTTTTCTAGATTGGCTTGGCAGTATTTAAAGCAACCTTTACAAGCAGATGGATCAAATGCTTGGCTCCATCATTTTGTCTTGATCTGTTCTGTATTCATCCTCTCAGACGATGGCACAATGCATGTTATATTTTCATACCTGTCTTAGAGGAGATAAAATGATTTTTCAGATCCTATTCTTTATCCATTTATAAAGTGAACAGTAACATGTGTTATATTGTAGAATCTAATGTTGTCTCTTCATTGAAGCCAGTAATTAACTAAATTCCAGATGACATCAGTGTGAATAGGATTCAGTGTGTGTTTTGTGCTCATTTGACAAATTTCTTTTCCACACCAGTGCCACTCTGCATATTCTTGAAGCTCTTCAATATGTGCCCTAGAGGTGATTGAATAGTTTTCTCTTTTTTGCCCATAAGCTTAAAAATGCAAAGTCTCATTTACCAGACTAACAATTATAATCTTGTCCATAGAGCAATAACATTTTAGATGGGAATAAAACAGATTTTGGCACTGCCCAACAGAAAGCTTACAAGGGATGCTTAGACTGCACACAGGAACAGCTGTGACAGGTTTATGGCCAATGTTTACAGACCTGCTTTGACTTCTCTACATCAATGTCATTGCTTGCTATTACAAGGTGCAATTTGAAGGCTGAAATGTAGAATACCAAGGCGTTTAAAGCATACTTAAATGCATGTCTGCAACTTCAATTCCTATAATTCCTGAAGATTTATCTCTTTACAAGACCCTGAAATAATACTGAGCCTTCAGACCACTTCTGCCTTTTAGAGAGGCTCTTAGTTTGAAATCATGCCTTTTTCAAAGTAATGAAATTAATAGTGGGTAATGCAGCTCTAGGAGCCACAACTGCATTGACCTGTCTTCCAATAATGATTGTTCAGTGTATCTTTTAATTTTTACCCTCTGTTAAAAGAATATTTTATGTCCTGTTACTCAGAGGCCCTCTGAAGGAGAAAGAGATACTGGAATGACTGCCAGCAAAATCCTGTCAAATGCGCAGTCAGCAGTTTACATCTAAAATATTGTCTAAATTGTGATTCAAAACTTGTGCAAAAGAACATTTGTTTGTTTTCAAATTTGTTAGAGAACTCCTGAGAGTTGCTCTGTGCTTTTGGGAAATCAAACTTCTCCCAAATTAAAAACATATAGGAAAAGTCTTAGATTCCTTTGTTTTCTGTGAAAACACATATTTAAAAACAATGTGGGATTAACACAGTGCGTAGTGGAGCAAATTGTTAGTATTGCCCATGTGTTTTTCTGCACAGTTGTAGTGAACTTAACCCTCAGAGAATATTTCATACATAGCTGTTAGGAGAAAAACATAGAGTGGAAAGCCCAAAATTTAAGTGTAGACATGATAAATTAAATGCAAGGCCTTGCCAAAAAAACCCAAGCCCCAGTGCCTGTTCTAGTCCACACTTCCAGGGCAGCAGTGATGTGTATGGTATGTGCTGGTTGGCAGTTCTCAGTTAAGTGAAAGATTGTAGGCATTGCAGGTATTACATAGTAGGTGGAATTCAGGGATATCTCTACCCACAACAAATTTTTGTTCAGGATGTCATTGCCTCCATGGCTATATGGGGCCAGGGGAGTAAATTTTATTTTGCAATAGGTGAAACTGGATTCCACTGTTGTGCTCTGTGCGCACCAATCTTCTGTGCAAGTCTGAACACTGGGGTGAGGATCTCCTTGTAGCTGGAAGTTCTGGAGCTTCGCAGTGTTGATCAGATTCCCCTGTGATATAACCAGATCATCAATCAAATGATATGTCAGGAGAGATAAAGGCATGTTCTGTCATGGAATAACCTTGTCAAAATAATTGAACTAACTTGGCAGAAAATTCAGCCTTTAAACAGCTCCAAGATAAGCAGTGAAGTGTAAGAAAAATTTTATCTTGCATGAAAAGTTTGCAGTTGACTTTTGGGCTTGAACTAAGATAAAAATTGGAATATGCCTTTGGCCTTTTTTTCCTTTTTTTTCTTTTTTTTTTTTTTTTAAGTACGATGTACTTTTCTAGTGTCGTGACAATATTGTGATTCTGTTCCACATTTAAATCAAATGTATATTTCTGAGTCACAGTACTGAATGTTGACATTTTGGCACTGATCTGTCAAGTTCTTAAAACATATTTGATGTACACATTAGTGGTGAATCCCTCATGAAAAGAATTGTGGGAGCATATTGCATGTTATCTAAGCTTAAGCAGTAAATACAGTGTATTTTTTCCAATAAATGTTTAAAGCCTTCTTTAATGAACAGGATATTGAATCACAAACATTGCTGATTAAAAAAAAAAATTAGCAACTTTAGAATTTCCGAGGTATAAGCTGTACAGATAATGTACATATTCTAGAATCAAGTGTTCATATCAGACTCTGTACATGGTTCTCCTCCCAGTTGCTGAGTTGAAGATAAAAACACAGTAACTTGTAGGGTTAATGAGAAACGAAACTTGAGAGAAACAGTCTAAACATACAGTGTGAAGAATAAGTAAAACTGACACTTAAAAGTTATTTTGCATTGTTTTAATATTTTCAGTATTTTGAAATTCAACCAGTCTGATGTTGATGCCTCTGTGAAAAAGGTTGCTGGTTTTGCAGTTGTGTTAGACGGAAAGCCATTGAAAAGATGATATTTTTTTTAAACAGAACAGTGCATATCTGCTGTGTACTCTCATATAAAAATTACAGATGACAGTATAAAGAGCCATCATGGATAAGCAGAGAAAATGAAAAATACCAGAAATATAATTCTGCAGAATCTAACATGTAAAAATGGCACTGTATAACACAGTCTAATATACACAGAGTACACCTTTCTACTGCCTCTTTCCACTTGTATCTAGAATAATCACATACAAAAATCAGGTTCAACATTAACAATGCTCTGGCAGGTGACATTACATCTCATGTGCACTTATTTATGTCCTGCCTTTGAAAGGCTTCCAGCAAATCACACACGTGGCCTCGCTTTATAGGTGCTGCTGTAAAGAAAGAGGGCTTTGGGTCTGCAATCTTGCTTCTCATGCTTGGAGATCTTTTTACAGTGCAAATCATATCCTTAAAAAAGCTTAAAAATTACTTAAATTAATATAAACTTGTTAAAACAAAGTTATTATAGATCCTTTAGTGTTTCATGGATGATTTAAAAATTAAATATGCATAGCACTACTGTAATACATATTTTCACAAAATTAATTTATTTCTGTTCTGTTTTCTGGTTTAGTTTTTTTGGGGTTGGTGTTGTTTTTTTTTTTTTTTTTTTTGTGTAGTTGTGTACCATGTGATAAACTAAGCATGAGGAGGATTCAGGTTAAGCTAAGCAGGAGGAGGATTCAGGCTGGGTATGCAAAGCTCATCTCAGCCCATAGGCAGTACGTTGTTTCCCTTTCCTGGGCATATAATTATCTGAAGGACTTCAAGTGCATCATTCAACTTTTTCTGAAAGAAAAGTCAATAGTAGCAAAGTGGTTGCTTGTATCTTACACACATCTGTTAACTTCTACTTTTCTGTTTATGCACTCAATTTCGCAGAAATGGCCAGGTTTGCATTTGTTTGAGAACATGAGTTGGAGATGCTTGAAATTCTCTGTAATTTTAAGTGGAATTGAAATTCTCTTTCAGCATTTTCCATTCTTTTTGCTTTATTATTTTTAATTATTTGGCTGACTTTGGTTTAAAAAAAAATTAAAATTTTCTTTAATGGCAGGGTTAATTATCTTTTCAATTTTGTATTTGTTCAGCAACTGTCTTTGCTTTCCACCCTATTCTAACAATTCTTCCCCTCTGATCACCTCCTGATAAAGCTCCAAGGGATGGCTCTGTCTCTCCTCCTGCCTCAGGGCCTTTGCTTAATTGTAGCCTAACAACACTACCAGTACATAAAGCTGCCAGTACACAATGCTGAGCAATAACTAATATACATGGAAAATAAGTTATGCAGTAGATAAGCCACAAAAATTTCACAGGCACAACCTTTAACTGTTCTTCACTTGTTTTCCAGTCTGTGACACTGCAAGACATGGTATGAAGTGGAGTTTACTATGCAAGACTAAATTCTATTTAATTTTCATACAAATCGGAAATGGCAAAATCCAATCTACCATTCTTTTCACTGTCAGCTTCTCCTCCCTTCCCCAATCCCTCTCTTATTATGCTGGAACCTGATGCTGTTTTCTCTGCAGCCACAGTACAGTGTGGCACTGCTTATATTCCAAGTGGATATATTTACATTGAATTCTCAGCTACAGGCAGCCTGAGTCTGGCTGTTCAAGGCCATTATTCATAATGTAAAGTGATCCTGTATTTAACACAGTATTCTAAATAAATCTGTCCCTAAAATTAAATTTTGTTTCTAAAAGCTTAAGCCTTAATTTGGCTTAAATCTCCAATTTGTATGTAGGAAAATTAGCAATTTTCTAAGTCTCCATTCAAAGTAAACTTTATTAGCTTAGTCTGTTCTGGGATACAGAAATAAATTACTGAACTGCTGTTCTACATGTGATTTTGGAGCTAGCTGGGTGTCCTCTCCAATATGAATTGCAGACACAACCTGTTCATCTCAAAGATTTAAGGAAGAGCTGGGTTAGGATAGGGGTTAAAAGTAATAAGGAATATTGGTATAAAACATTACAGCATTACACATAAATAAGGATGATGTTGCCTAAGATATATATATATATATATATATATGTCATTATACAGGTAACAATATGGTACTTACACAGAAACAGATCCCTTTGCTTTGGGTGCTTAACACAGAAGTGAAGATGACTTTCACAAAGACATTTGTTGATGTATGTTTTTGGTAATACTTCAGGCAATAAAAGTTATATAATCAAGGTAAACTGTGATATAAAATTATCTCTATTGAAAGAGAAAACATTTAATGTCCACAAGTCACAAATTACAATTCCGCAAAAATATTTAAAATAAAGTAACACCTAGTTTTTTTGTTATTTAACTTGCCAGCTGCAAAGCTGGAGCCCACGGCACTAGTCCACTAAAAAGATCACACAATGCTGTTCTCAGACATGATCTGCTCCGTCCCTATCCCTCTAGTGTCCTGTCACATCTGCAGAGCTCGCTGGTGACAATGAGCTTGATGGCTGGGCTGTAACATCGAGGATTTGTTAGTTCAGCCTTGGCTGGGAGGTCATTGTTGAGGTGCACTCAGGGACTGATAGAACAGCCCCCACTTTGCACGAGCTGGTGGGATGAGGGTCTGGCCAAGCCTAAAAAGCAATGCAGAAGAGCCCTGACCTTGTGAGCAGTGCAGGAATGGTTTGACATGTTCCAAACTGAGCAGGATGTTTTCAAGAAACTTAGAGTCTCTCAAAACTTTCTGGGAGATTTTACTAAGATGAAAGATTTATTCTTTTGTTGTGTATGTGTGTTTCCCCCCCTAGTCTGTTGCAAAACTAAAAAGAAATATTTACATTTAACACTTTATATTTCCAAATTCAGCGAGCCCATTTTACAGACCTTCAACCACCCTTTCCCATGGATTTGTTTCTCCTTTTAGTGGCAAATATTTCCCTGGGAATACCTGCACTTTAATATACTTAAAAAGGAGGTCAGATTTATCAAAATAACCTTTGCTGATGCTATTCAAGCAAAACTAAACCAAATCTAGAGAACTTGCTGTATTCTCTGCTGCTGTCACAGTTTCAAGTAGACAATGGAAACTATCGCCTAAATAGTAATGCTGGTAAAATAAAGGACTTTTGGTCTTGTGCTTACTCTGCAAACTTTTGATTAACAATGTAAACATGAGGAAATTGTTAGGCCAAGAAGCCAGATTAATCCCACTGTATCTGCAATGGTTTTGTTGGAATTCGGGCTAACCAGTGTAGATTATAAAGTATGATTTAGGATGGGCATGCAGTGAGCAAGCAAGTAGGGAGTAGAGCGCAAAACATAAGTCATCTAAAATATTCTTGCACAATAAATAGAAATAAATATTATCCGTGTACATGTCAAATATGTAATTCAGTAACAATTCAGCAGAAAAAAAGGTGTTCTTTCAAATAGATAACACTGTGGTGGAACAGGAGTTGTAATGCCTGTAATTTGGGGTTATATGCTGTTCCCATTAGTACTGACTTGGGTTCCTCACAACAGGACAGACTAGGAGCTTGTAGTATTTTACTTCAGTCATGGCAGAAATGATATGGATATGTGGGTACTCCTTTCAAAAATGACTGCATACTATCGCATATTAGTTAACTTTGTGTTCTTTATGGTAGTGGGAGCTTGTTCTTAACCATCTACAGCTAGTTTTGTTTTGATAATAAGAGGGCTCAACCCAAAGTTCCCCAAAGACGGCAAAGTCATACAGGGCCAAATCTTACTCCTCCTTTGCTGGCACTGGGTAGGTCCTTGCACCAAAGAATATTCTGGCCATCTCCTACCTGCCCCTCAGTAGCGTCCACATGGCCAAGGGTCCCCAGCAAAGGCCAGCCTGTCCCCTCTGCCTCACCTGTGCTCTGCCTGCCCCCTGCACAGGTCCCCAGCCCACAGGGGCTCAGCAATAAATAATGCGTATCTCAGCACCTGCCTTGGTTGCAGGTACGTGAAGGAAGTGGTGTGGGTGTCTGTCCTGTGGGCTCTTCCCTTAGCTGTCAGTCTGGGGGGCTGTGAAACTGAAGCACCTGGCTGTACAGTAACACAGTAACTCTGCGCTCCAAGGAGTTTACTTTCTGCTGCTACCCTGTTAGAGTTGCTGGAGAGTGTTATCGCTAGATTCTTTTCAGTATCTGCTGATTTGCTTTTATTTTTTTTTTCTTTTAAGGAGCTAGCATATTTGGTGGTTGATGACTGTCTTCTTACTCCTTGGGGGAACAAAATTTTCCTTGCATTATTTAGGAAAGCTTTCCCCTCCGCTTTCTTTGCCTATCAACTCAAGGTCAGTGCTGCCCTCAGCGCACACCAGGTGCAATCCCCTTCTACCTTTCCTCCAGTAAGACAATTCATTATGCATGCTCCTGCTTTTTCATGTGGCACAGGCAGATGCAGGTGGCACCAGTAGCTTAGGATATAGAGCCCCTTAAAACTGCAGGATCTGGCATGAAATGATCAAGATCAGTAACCAATCGTTTTGATTTTTAAGTCTTTGAGATGGCTCTTATGGTAATGCAATCAATGTTTTGCAAAGGAGCTCCCTGTTGTGGTAACTGGGGACACTGGATTTCAGTGACCAAAGGGATGAGCAGGTGATGAGGAAATGCTTGCTTAGACCCTGTCAAGGAAGTTACTGGCTTCCCAGATGGACAAGTTTGTGTTTTATTCATACAGGAGTTTGCCACAGGTGAGGATCTTCAGATATTTCAGGTGGCAGGGAAGTGTTGCTGTTTCTTCCTGTAGCAATTTTGAGATGTAAAGCAAATTTTGGCTGCATCCAGCAGGTGGCAAGCACAGCACACAGAATTATGGCTGGACAGAGATGCTTCTGCCAGGGGAAGCTCCCGATGCTGCTGAGCGCGTGCATGTGTGTCCATGAACAAAATACACAGATAAACGGCAGTCTCTGCCAGTCCTTTGTCAGCTTAGAGAGTGCTGGGCACTGGTCCTGCTCTAGGTGGTAGTGATAAAGCATGGGGTTATTGACATGCTCAGTTTAAGCAAATGGCTGTCTCACATGTAAGGATGAAAGCTAAATAGAAAGTATTCCGTATAACAATTTAAATATGTCTTTAAATGACATAGTTAAATGACGTTCAGGATTCAAATGTCGAGATATTATCCTGCAATTAAATTAACTTAATGTTTTAATGAAGGACTTTTTTCTTTAACGCACAGCTTTAAGAAGTTGTGACTCCCCACTGCACCTTGCGATGTATATGAGCAGACACATTGTTCCCATTCTTGCAGCTGGAAGAACAAAGGCAAAACTGAAAAACTTTCCTTAGTATAAGCGAATGAAAAAGTAGGAAGATTTCTAGACCTGGTTGTAGTCCCATTTTTTCCTTAAAAGGTATTAAACTACAGAAGTAACTGTTTCATTGTGTTCTGGTTTTGATCATCAGAAAATATGGATTATCCATATTCATCATCCATGGCTAATCTCACTACTTGAGACAAAACCACATTAGATGTACGATTTTGAAGATTATAAATACTGCAAATTCTCAAGGGGCATGTAATTTTCTACATGATATATGTAAAATTTTGGATTTTTTCTTAAGTTTTGTAATGTCAAAAAGTACTTATGAACTCATTTATCTTTGAGGACAATAAATGGGTGTGAATCAAGATAAATATTATCTGAAACTCACTATTTGAGGTAAAAAGGACACATATGAGGATATCATTGATGGAAATTTCCTACAGTGTTTATCGCCTTTCCTCTTGATTTGTATTGAGAATTTGAACCAGACTTTAGTTCTGATTTATGTTAGTATAAATCTGAATTTGTTCCATATAAATAAAAAATGTTCCACAGGGAGCAAATACCCTGGGCATAATTTTATATAAATGGAGAGAAATTCCACAAAAGCCAAGAGTAAAGTTTGACCTCTGATGTTTTGTGATGGGACTAAAAGTATTATTAGTTAAACTGATACACAAGCATTGTCACATTTTTGCTTATCAGTATATGAGTTTACTAAATGTGCAGGAATTTGAAAACCAAGTGGATTTGATTGGTTGGTAACTTCTCTCACTGAGTGCCCTGGTTATAGCAGGAAAATAGTTTGAAGTTTTCTAATCACCTCTTTACCAGAACTCATGTTTTCAAATACAGAATTTCATTTTTAGTCATAAAGAGTATGGAGTCATCTCCCTCTATATGTAAAGGTCTTCAAGGTCAGGGTGGCTTATCATGAGGAAAGGAGTGAATCCCATTTCTGCGTGCCCATATATAGTTATTGTTTTTAACTACTGTAAAAATACCCACTGGGATATAAATGTACATTTCTGAAGCAATTTTTGAAATCTGTGAGTAGGAATATAAATCTAATATATATATATATATTTAATAAATAAATCTGCATTTTATTGCATATATTATTATGAAAAAATTGCCATTAAAAAAAATAGTAGCATAAATCAGAATAAGATCAATTTCAAGGACCTTAAATTTCCATTTGAGTTTAAAATTGGGCCACTATATATAGCATATATTTGAAAACATATTATAAATAAGATTATAGGACATTTATGTAATTAAAAAAAAAAACAACAGAACAAAAAACAAAGCTCCACTCCTCCAACAGAATAGCTCACATATATGCAAATCAGGTTCTTTGTATTTCATGTTATTTATACAAGCTTTTCCTTTTGAAACACCTGTGAACTTAAGTTAGAAGTTTTCCCTTCCCTACTTTCGTAGCTCCAAGCAAACAGTGGGATGCTGGCAGGAACTCTGACACACCTGTCCAACACTTACACTGCTTTCAGTAAAGAAAAACAAAATGAGAATGAAGCAGTCCTCTTTACAATGTAAGATGAAAGGCCACTGCTGACTCTCTACAGTATGATTTCTCTGGGGTGATCCAGTGTTGCTGTAATGAACTGTGATGTTCAGGACTGCAGATGAATCTTGTTGTTCTTGCTGCTTTGCACGCAAGGTTGTTCAAAAGAGGAACTTTGTGAAATGCCTCAATCAGCATCGAAAGGCCCAGCAGTCTTTTTAGTGTGCAAGCGGATATTTTCTGGTGGCCGATAGGAGAGGGAGCTCATTTTGGTTGTTAGGCTTGGATGTGTGCTGACATTCGGTGGGATGTATTTTATTAGCTGAAGAAAGTATTTTTTAAAGTTTTTTCCAAAAAAAACATAAAAAAAAGGATTCAGACAGTTGTTAAAGTAAGCGATACAAATGGTGAAGGGCATAGCTGTATCCACAATATCAGTGATTTTGCAATCTGCTATTACATGTAATTGAATCAACACATCCAGAAAAGTGAACACTTGATGAGGAATCCAGGAAAAGAAAAAGAAAAATACAATTGCCACAATCATCTTAAAAATATCATCATTTCTAGTCTTATTTCTTTGAATTTGATATGCCTTCTTCAAAGTCTTCCAAATTAAGGTGTAGCTTGTTAATATGATCAGAAAAGGGATCAAAAAGCCCAGCAAATTTTTGGACAAACCCAACCCGACCCGGAGCGTCGTGTTATTGCTTTCATAGCGAAACCCGCAGACCGTCATGTTCAGGTTCTCCGCGAAGAAAATGTTGCGGTGGATGATGACGGGCAGGCTGGCCACGCCGGCCAGGAGCCAGATGGCGACGCAGGCGGCTCGGGCCACCGGGACGGTGCGGCGGATGCGCGACTGCACCGGGCGCACGATGGCCAGGTAGCGGTCGATGCTCAGGCACGTCAGCAGGAACATGCTGGCGTACAGGTTGAAACTTATCCCCGCCGAGGCCAGCTTGCACAGACAGTTGCCAAAAGGCCACTGGTACTCCATGGCCGTGTAGGCTGCCCAGAGGGGCAGAGTTATCAGAAAACACAAGTCAGCCAGTGCCAGGTTGAGAAGAAAGATGCTGGCTACTGTTTTTAATTTCATGTAGCAGTAAATGACAATAACCACCAGGCTGTTCCCGAATATGCCTATGATAAAGATGATGCTGTAAACGGTTGGAACCATAATGTAGATGTAGCTGTGCCTTCCTGAAACAGGACAATCCACATGGATTCTTTTAACAGTTTCTTCAGTAGAGTAATTTGGAATCATCTTGAACTCTTCAGCTGTAACCTAGTTTCAGGGAGAAAATGTGAAGCTCACAGCTAGGAGGGGAAAAGAGGAAGGAAACAGTATTTGTGACAGGGATTTAATTTTTAACAATTCTCAACTAAATTTCAAGGTTTTTTCAAGTCTAACACAATGTGTTAATGTCTTTGAATTTTAAAATAAGCCATCTTAAAGTGTTTTATCAACCAATTCCTATTTTAATACAGACTTTGCAGAGTAAAACAGAGGTAAGAATTGTTAGGAGTTGGCTGAACATTTTAAAATTCTTTTTAACATAAACGAAATCTAAAAAACCTCTTTCAATGAACAAAGTTCCAATTTAAAAGAATACTGGTTAGTGAACATATGTCAAAAATAATAAGAGACTGTAAATAGCAGGTAACTTATAAATTCAGCAAAGTCTGTAGATTATTTTCTTTCCATAAATAGGTGACATATTTAAAGAGGTAAGTTATTTAGATATCTCAGAAACTAAACTCAAGCTCTCTGAATACTAATTAAGTATGTAAATACAAACTGCAATGAATTAAGAAAATAAGTGACTTCAGATTAGGTACTGATTTGTATTTCTGAGATTAATCACTAGAAATTTTTTCTTATACATGGAACTTAATTCTTTGAGAAAATTTTTACATCACAGAGAAAGATGAAAACTCACAAACTAGTATTCTGTTGTACCAAAAATACCTGAAATATTCAGCTTACTTAGCTCCCCATCTGGCTTGGAACTATGGTATTTAACCACTAGTGAGGGAAAAAGAATCTGTGAAAATCCAGACATGTCCTGAACTGTTGCACATTAGTAACTTTGCCAAGAGTTTAAGAAGGGTGCATGGGGGAACATATTACTTTTTCAGTTGCTCACAAAATCTATGTATCCAAGAAATGAAGTTGTATTTCTGGATCATATTAAATATTCAGCAAGGATATGAAATCTCCTTTAAAGGGCACCTGTTTGATTTGCCAGGGCCTGTGTGTTCTGCAAGAATCATTTCCTTATTAATTACTGATTACTTTAGAAAGCAGGTAATACAGTGTGACTCCAATACTCCTTACTTTCCATAGTCTATAAACAGATAGTTTTCCCTGAAAAATAATGGAAGTTAAAAAAAAAATTGATAGTTATTATTGCAGAATAGTGTTTATTGCTGTTCTCAGGATCTTGACATCTATAAGCCAAACCCAACTTGTGTTGCTTAAAACAGATTAACTGAAATACTTTGGCTTCAAAAACAAAACAAAGCAAACCCCAAACAGCAAAGAAACCCTTTATAAATGTAAGACCCACCCTAAGACCCCAGGCAGTATAGATGCCTTCAGAAAGCAGAGGTGCCCTCCATTACAGACACAGCAGCTATGTTGTTACAGATGTGGCTGCTCATTATTTGAGTGGCTCAGCACTGATGTTCCTTTTAAGCGTGGAATACCACTGAGTTTAGTGTTTGACTTGCTCTTGTTGGAAGACAAATCTTTTTACAAATGATTGTGTTCCAATAGGGAAGTGAGGCACAGATTTGTCTCAGCAAAGCCCACACAGGAAGTCTGAACAAGCCAGGAACTGAATCCAGAATGAATTGCAGGCAGTATCGTGTGAGCAAGGCCACCCTTTGGCTCTTAGTGTTTTGAAGACTTGTTATTTCTCTATCTTAGCTCATGTTGTAGCCTATGTTTGCATTAATAACCTGATTCATTTCTTCAAGCTAGCAGGGTAACGTCAAGATTTAAGTTCTTGATAATTCTATCAA
The DNA here is from genome assembly GCA_013397315.1 of Donacobius atricapilla. Lineage (NCBI taxonomy): Eukaryota > Metazoa > Chordata > Aves > Passeriformes > Mimidae > Donacobius > Donacobius atricapilla. Next base: position 519,120 of record WBMY01008058.1, on the reverse strand, counting down.
GTTTAGAGTATCTAGTAAAATGCAACTAATAGACACTTTGGCAAGACATGCCGTGCAATACTTCCCAGTCTCTTCAATTTATTCTGTGTATTAGTCTTGTTGCTTCAGTTGGTATAGATATCTCAAAATGACATCAGCTATTTTTGCCATGTTTGAGAAATTAAAAAGTCAAGCAAATAGAGCTAACACAAAGAAAGGTTCATCATTCTGAGTCACATGTGGCACTCTACCACATCCTGAGCAAAACCTGGCTTTCAAACTGTGCCAAATCTCAAATACAAGGTGTTTGGCTCTGCGGAAGGTCAGCCTATCCCTAGGACAGGGAAACCACAAAAAAAAATTTCAAGGTAAATCCTTTTATCTCAACCCTTGGTTATGAAAGTAACTTTGACAGTAAATGATGTGTTCTGCAATATCAAGGTCTGGCAACATTTCCCCTGTCCCAGCTAGAGGGTGGTGCTGCATGGTCACTTAAAGTCTTTGCTCCCTTATGTACCCACTAAAATTACAGCCCAGAACTTTGCAGTAAGACTCTGTAGGGAAGTTTCTGCTCAGGAGATCACCTGTGCAAGTTTGATGAGCAATAATGTGCATCAGGCCCAGTTAAGGCTGGGCAAGACCTTTCTCAGTGACAAGATTAACCAGCCCCTGGTACAATTTGGCTCTGCGTGTACTGAGTGACAGATTCAGTGTCTAAGGCAAATGCAGCTGAGGGTGAACACTCCCTTTTGGTGGGTTTGATTCTGTGCAATGGTAGATGCCAAGGCAATTTTCCCATGGTCTCCTCACACACCCCTTCAATGTACTGTGTTGTGTTGTTTTGCTTCCAATTTCTCTTTTCTACCCGCATGGCGACCTGTACTGTTTCATGTCAGTAGTAGTTTTAGCTGATGCTAATTAATAGCATACGTTCTTTCAAGAAAGAGTAACAGTGATTCTATTACATTTTCAGAAATGCGTTCAAATAAAAAATAATTCAGTTGGGAACAACTGTCTGGCACTCTGAGGTATTGAATTCCCTGAGCATATTCTGGAGTGCTTGGGAAATAAAAAAAGGCAGGAAAATTCCCATGAAGAATCAGGATTTTTGTCAAGAAATAGTATTATACGTCAAACTACCTCTGTAAGACTGTGTAATCCTTTTGGAGTTAAAAGTTTTTGGTGTAACACTGAAGTCAGTGGAATTGTGCACATGATGTGTGTGTCTTGTATGCTATCAGCTTTAAATTATATTAAGGAATTACAAACAGTAAATAATTCCATCAATATTTTCAGTAAATGACAAGGAAGCAGAAGTATGTAATGTGGTTGCTTTTGGGTAAACACATATGGATTTCCATCTGGGTATCTGAAAACAGTCTGAATGTTGCCATGAGAATGAACCTCATAGGAGCTGTACATAGAAGCACACTAAAAAAAGCACTTCTGATCCCAATTGAAATTTAAAAATTTCCTAGGAGTTCTAAAGTTTCAGAGCTAGCCTCAGGTGGACCTGCTTTCTTGAGCACAACTGTAACTTCATAGCATTAGGAAAAGCTTCAAAATTGGAGAAGGTAATTTTTTTTGGAAGGCATGGACCCACAGCAGTGCTGAGTAGTGAGACAGAACCACTGCCGCAATGTGAATTCCTTACAGGCAGTGAACTCTTTCCCATACCACCTTCAGTTTTTCCTGTTTTTCTCACTTGCCACAGTTCATCTACTTGTCCCAGGATCATGGCTATACACATGCAAAGCAGATACTTCTACATAGGAGGAACTGCAGATTCTTTTAATATACTACAGAAATAGATGGCTGATACAGCTCTATGCTGCCAGAATTCAATGAAGCAGGTAAAACCACTGTCCAGTTAAATGCATCTGTTGAAGTTGTGCACATTGATAATTCCATGTAAAGCATCTCAAATGATCTGCGTTAACATAATGATAATTGGATCATTTTAAGGGTGAGATACAAGAAGCTTTTTCTAACAGGATTGAACTGTGCCTGTGAATGGTGTGGTGGCATCAATCTCAAACAAATTATCTGGTGAGAAGCAAGGCCCTGTTCTGAGGTACTGTCCTGTTTGACCTTTTATCTTTTTTAATTACAATGATTACAATAAGTCACTGATAATGAAATGCTTCAGACTGCTAAACCAACTATTATTTACCACTCCATCCATTGCTTCTGTTTGGTGAACATGCCTCCTAATTAAACTGCCTGTGGAAACAAGGAATGCTGGGCTCATGCAAGGTAAACAGTACTTTGCCTACTGAAAGATCAGATAGCAGTGGCTGTGGCTTTCTGTGAGAACTTCATTGGCTAAAAATAGGTAAGCAGGTGTCACAAATCAGATTTTGAACAAAAATGTACTTAATATTTGCTTTGAGAAAGACTAAATAAACTAAGGCTGATGAATCCTGCCACAGCTCAGCCACCTTATCACTAGGTAATGTGCATTTTCCTTCTTCTGACAGTAGATAGGTTATTTTCTTTTCTTACAAATGAGAAGATAGTTTCATGTTTAAGAGGATACTGCATTCTACTTTTATAGAATGAAAAATGTTTGGAACAATATGTTCAGTATAGTAGCTATATTTATTTCGTTCTGGTGGCATAAACTTTCCTTTATCTTAAGAGTTTAGTCCTCCCCATCCTAATTTATTTTAACTGCTGAGAAAGCAATGACACTTGTGCATGCTTAATTGCAAAGAGTTTTAGGGTCTTTTTCTATCCAGAAGAGTAACCCTTTCTATCCTTATGGCCTTAGTGAATAGATCTACTTCTATTTCACTCGCATACTTCAGCACCTTCTCTGCTTTCCTGGAGTTCCTGAGCAGTACCATTGTGAAGCTATAGATTTATCTTTCTCCTAGCTCTTATTTCTTCAGCTAGTTCTGACAGTCTGTATTTCCCACTGATGGCTTTCCTAAATATCTTTAACAGATAACATCTTGGTAGATGAATTGTGAAGGGAAAGATAAATACAAACAAGGGCACATAATTCAAACTGTGGTGCCACTACAGCAGGCTTTGGTCATCACTGCTGGTATCTTCCACAGGTGTCAGCATCTGACTGTGGTAAATGACAATAAATCAAAGTAATACTGAAAAGGAGCTGTGATAGGTAGTACAGCACCAGACACTGTCTGCACATCAGCTCAGGAACACCAAGAACACAAAGCAAACCTCAGCAGACCTGTGTTAGCAGCTGCTGAGCTGCCTGTTGCTCTGACATTTTGGATCAGGAGATGGTCTGATATCAGAACAAACAGATCTTGTGAAACCTTGTACTGGCCTTTGCATTTCCTTTTAACAACTGCCAGTCTGTTGAAATTGCTGTTAATTTGGTGATGTTTGCTTTATTTACTTAAAAGTATGTATCTTTTAAAGCTCTAACCTATATGTGGATTCTTGGTGTCTTCCCCTTGCAAGACCTCAAGTTGGTCTACTTCACTTGTGCTGGCTCTATATAGCTAGAAAATAAACTGCCTGTGATCCTTTGAGGATCTGGTTCTCTATAACATCAAAACATAAATTGGTTATTACTTTTTTTTTTTTTTTGTGCTAGCAGAACAGCTCCTGTTACTTTGCAAATGTGAACTGTTTATGTAACTCTGACCTTCTCTGTAAGAACTCTGTATTTATTTCCTCTGCCACACTTCAAAAGAGTCTGTCCTTCTGTAGGATGGCTTTATAGCTTATTCTGAGAACAATTAACATCTATCTTCTGTTTGTTCTCATGGAATACTCTCATTAATTTTCTCTTCACTTCCCAAGTATCTTTCAACTACTCAGTTTCAGTCATAAAATTTATGTGAAAAGGACAGATGAAGGGGCTTTTTCCTCGGGGAAAAATCAATGCTTGTGGAATGTCTGAACTGTGGAAATGGGGGTGTGTACGATTGTGAATGATTATGGGGGAGGAAAATGCAAAAGAAAGTAACACAGTTAAGCATAGTGACATTTAAACTGCTTTGAAGTTTAACTCATCAAATATAGATTTTGACCACTAGAGGTCTGTATTTCCTATTTTAAAATAAGATAAATGCGATGTTTTATACTCAAGTGCTATCACTTTTCAAAAGATCTCCTTTGTTCAAGATTATTTAAGATGAAAACATAAGGCAAAATATATATCAGTGTACCTGTACTTATTTAAATTTAACGCACCAGGGGTAACTATTTTCACTTTATTTTAGCATCTACCAGCTTGTACCTAATCTCCTGTCTTCTGGCACATTCCTAGTTTTGCTAACCTTCAGTCCAGTTCTTGCACTTTTAAGATCTAGAATAAGATTCCGCTATTTTACTTTTTCAAAGACATATGCAGCTTAAACCCTCTGTGACCCAAATAAGGAAGAATATTTTAAAGAAACTTTGTTTTAGCAATGCAGATGGAAAAATAGTGACACCTACCCATTCAACTAAGATTATTTTAGATCTAACTAGGCATGTTGTTAATTATACAGCTCTTCTCCAAATATCAGCCAATTTTGAAGGAAGATATTTTTACTGTTGAAAATGACACTTCAGAACCACTTTTTTTTTTTTTTAAGGCAACTTAGGGGATTTTTAGAAATTGAAAGCTAACACAAGCCTACACAGTGCAATCCAAATGGTGTGTACATGTTATGAATTTTAAGCAATTTAGTAATTTGAAAATAGACGCATATTTAACACCACCACCAACCCCCACTCTTACTAATATACTTGGATTTGTCATTACCTCTTTGGACAGTGTCAGTGCATGATGCTGTTATTCTGTTTCAAATTACCAGAATAGTGTTTACCTGAATAGTTCCTTAAAGCTGGTAAGGGCAAACAGCTTTTAATTAAGATGGAGCAGAAGGGTTTTGGTGTCACAATGAGGTTTATTTTATTGAAAATAGTAGATGAGCAAACTAGAACAAAAAAATAATTAAACAAACTATACTGTCCTGTGCCAGATGAGCTGGACTAATCAGTATCTTGTCCTGTATTTATATCCAATGGGTTATACAGTGTCAGTGTATCTCTGTGCACTTAAGGGATGTTTGGGTACAAGCATACAATGTTTATATCTCTAAGTTGCTAAAAATAGGAGCATTTAGAGAGAACAGAAGTGATATATAGAGATGGAAAACCAGCAAGCAGTTGGCTAGATTTAAAATGAAGAACAAAGAAATCTAATCTATTATTTGCACACTTACACTTTGTGTGAGAAATTGACGTGGCAAAAATTGGTGCAAGTGAAAGGCCATTTCTAAACTCTAATTTATGGGGCAGTGGAGTGATGAATAAAAGGTTTCAAGCACATTTTTTGGACATTAAATGCTAATATACTGCTATGTAAGATGTGACAGTTTTTCTGCTCTTTTTAGCAGTCTACAGTGCAATGATGTCAGAGTTATAATGAGAGCAGCTGCAGTTGCACGGAAAGTTTGGACTGTTGTTTGCATATACTCTCACTGTATGTATGGAGTCCAGAAACACTGGAAATATCTCTTCCTAATACTCAGCTCTTTGGACAAAGCTAACTATCAATCCCCAACTTGTGGTTTTTTTTTTTTCCCCAGGACCTGGGAAGCCCTGATGTACATACTTCTATAAAATTTTACTTGTAGAAGTTAATGCCAAGAAAGCATTGCTCAACTTCACTAGAGTTTCTCAACCTCACCAGAACTTAGTGGTTTAGTGAATGCTACCATAGCAAAGATTTTGGGGATTTTTTTGTACAAAATTAGTTGACTGGCAGAGCAACAGGGCACTCATTAGCACTAGCCAAAAGTTTTTCAGTTGAGAGTAAGTCTAATTCTTTTAGTTTATAGGTTTCATTTTTAGGATTCTCTAGATTAAGTTTCAAAGTAAACATTGATTTCCCCTAATACACACATAATTTTGTCTTCTCTGCTGTTAAGGGTAAGGAAAACATTCTTGGGTTTAATCCATGTAGAATTGGACTCCAAAACACTAAAAGATTAACCACTGTCAACATGCAGTGTGTTTAATCTCTTGTGGAGGATCAGTGAGGTGGTAGTTTTAGACACTGCTGGCTCTGGCTTGACAGTGTGTGACAGATATTTTAGACTTTTCTACCTAATTTTCTGGTCTCTTTTTTCCCATTTAACCATCAGAACACTCTCTGTTTTCTTTCTTTGACCAAGGCTGCACGAATGTGTTGCCAGCTCTCTGGTGTTTAATATGTCTTAGGTATCATATAACATTAAGGATATGAATATAAAATTATCCCCAGAGCAGTTACTTAAAACTGAAAAGATAATTAAATAAATAAAGTAAAATATATTTCTAGATTAATCGTTGTATTTCAGTACTTCTGAAACTGAACATCACAATGGTAAGCTTCAGAAAAGATGATGCTTGAAAGGGGATTCTCATGGTGTTCTGTCACCTTGGTTGGTCTGCCTTGACAGAAATGAATATTATACTTTCCTTATCTAGGTTATTAAACCTATAGTAAAATTAGTTTTTAAATAGGAAAATAAGTTGTTATAGCAGGAAGCAGTCACTGCTCTTGTTTATAACACAAGATAAAGAATTGTCTCTTTCTGTAGAAGAAGCTGAAGACACTTAGGCAATATTAAGACTTTGAAATGAGTGCATTAACAGCCATCATCAATCCAGCGTGGGTTTTTGCATCTCTGCTCTGGCCATTAGCTTTACCAAAAAGGAAGACTGGTGCCCTTCTGGGAGATAAAAATAATCAATAATCACCAGGCTAACCTAATGTCTGCTTCTCAGGATCATGTCATCTCCTCATACTGCTAACAATGGCATTTACTGCACATTGGATGAAAGTAAATGAAAGACAAAATAAAGGTATTTCAGAGCAATGTAAGACTACAATATCTAGGGTTTTCAGCACTGATGTGAAAAGTTTTTTGAATAGCAGCACAATGTAATATTTTAGTATGAATGCACATTTTACTGCAGGCCTATAACTTCAAATTTGATGCCGGGTTATGAAGTATCTTCAGGGTATTTGGAAGTACCTGAAATAATCAATAATTAAACAGAATTAAGCCATCAATCCTGGAAGAAATAAAAATGAGATTAGTTTGAGCTGTGAAAGGTTACGTGCTGCACAGTTACTTTCTCTGAGTGATAGTAAATGAATGAATTAACACATTTCCTTTATTGCAATTGGAATTGCCTATATAAAATATAGTGTGCCCCATGTGATTGTTTTTAATAAAAGACAGAAATCAAATTCAGGTTTGTTAAGTACAAGTGAAATAATTTGATGAATTTTAAGTTTCTTTTCTGATAGCTTAGTTCCATGGAATAAGAAGGGGGGGGGGGGGGT
>WBMY01008058.1:454212-511794 GCA_013397315.1 Donacobius atricapilla | reverse complement strand
ATGTGTGGGGGGTTGTTGGGGGTTTTTTTGTGGGTTTGTTGTTGTTGTTTTGTTTTGGTTTGGTTTTTTTTGTTTAATTACATTGCATGGCACATCCCACACAAATGTAGCTTCTGGATACCTAACCCCAAACCTGAAATTTCTCCATTGCTTCCACATGTAATGCACCATAAGACTCTACTGTGAACACCTCCAATCTGAAAAGTAAGGGAATTTATGTTAATTCTGGCCTTGATCCAGATTTATATTTCAGTCTTATAGTAAAAATGCTGTGGAGAAGCAAGAAAGAAAAAATCATACTAAAATAAAAAGCACATTATCGTGGCCAGTTCTAACAGCAGAGATCAGGTACAAGGAGTGAGGTATCTCACCTCCTTTCAGACTGTCGGAGAAGGGAATACAGGTGACCTTGCCCCTGATCAGTAAGAGCTGTGTTAATTACCAAAACAGCCTCACCCCAACCAGTCACAGCTCTATCCAACAAAGATAAGTGTGATAACAGGGAGTGGGTGAGCTGGTGAGGGGGGAAGCATGGAGGAACAGGAACCTTGAGGAAATGAGAGGATCATGAAGAATCAGGATCCTGGGGAGAGAATCCCTGCTGTTAGTCGGGGTCTGCAGTTAGAGCCTGTTGGAACCTGCAGTCACAGTCTAGCTGGGGAAAAGCCTGCAGTCAGAGCCTGCAACCAATCCCTGCAGTCAGAGTTTAGCAGGAAATAACCAGCAGTCAGAGGCTGAAGGGAAGCCTACAGCAGGAGCTTGCTGCAGCCAGTCAGTGAATAGCTGGAGTCAGGATGGCTGAGCTCTAAAGAGGAATAAACCAGGACCCTTTTCATGTTGTGATAAACAAGAAGTCTGTGTCTCGGCTTGTTTCTGCCCTCTAACAAGAGGGCTGAAGCAGCATCACGTCATGTACAAATCACAATTTGCTTACTGGGTGTTCCATACACCTATGAATCTGTCCCAAGTTACACGGTCCTCTTCACTGAAGATTCAGTGCTCCTTCCTCAATTTGCAAAAAAAATAGCAGTAACAGCTGCCCTTCCTGCCCAGCTTGTAGGAGAAATGCTATTATTATTACTGTGATTTCAAGCAAGTGGAGTTTAATAAGGGGTTGCAATACATTTTATGTGCACTTTTGAGTATCACTGGTCTCTGATCACTCCTGTTCTTGCTGGAAGGAATGTTAGCTGGAATGCATCCAACACAGAAAGTGGTTTTAAGTTTCATTGTCCAGATCTTAGTCTTAGTGGTTGCACTTGTCCCGCAGAAGGGACTATCACATGGAAAGTGGCCTTTTGTGGGGGAAAAAGGCTACTTCTATAAACTGCTTCAACTGCAAGACAGAGCTTCCCTATCAGCCTCATGGTAAAAACAGCAGAGATTTATGTAAGCTTAAACTGTTAGTGGTTGTTAATAATTTAGCAGAAAAAGGTACTTTGTACATCTAAATTAGAAATGATAATTTCATAAAATGGTTACTGGATGAGTGACATGCTCACAGCAATATGTAATCACTGGCAGAACCTTTTCTGTTGCTGGCAGAGATTACAACAGAAAATGTAATGGAAAGGCCAAAACTTCAACTATTTCCTCAAGAACCAAATCCCCTATTTGTGGGAGAAAAGGATTTTACTCAATCTTTGTTCTTTTTTGGTGTTACAGCTTTACTGTGGAAGACACAACTCAATCAGTGGCTCTACTAGTATAAGTGTACCAAAAATAATGTTTTAATTAGGTTTCTGTTGCTCCCTCTAGGCAAGGACGTTTCTAGGAAGAAGGGTAGGGGACACAGCTAATAATTTTGTAGACAAAGTTGGGAGGTGATAGTACTTTGTGGAATTTCCAGTGTAGTTCAGACAGTGGCTTCCTTGTTTTTTCCAGTAGATTATTTTATTCAGAGACAACTGTGTGATTTGCCCCTCTCCCAGAGTTGTGTAACTCTTCTGCTGAGCCAGAAGACACAGAGGCAAAAATGAAAATTATGTATGCAGTTTATTTACACTCCTGAACAACTTTCCTTAGTTAAAGGTGAGATACTAATGCAATCAACAACAAATTCTGAAAAATAACACTACTTCTACTTTTCTGGTACTAGGAACTGCCTTTCTGTACCTTCCTGTAAAACAGTAAGACAGGTGCCACTAGAGAGTTTTCATGGATTTCCTTCAACTTGTAAAGCAAATCAGTAAAATTTTGACATGCATGGCAACATTCTGATGTGTGTTGAAGCCTTACCTGGTATGTTAATCCTCAAAAAACCATTCTGCTGCCATTGAGCTAAATCACCAGGCTTGGGCCAAGATGCACCTATGAGCTTTACAGGCTCAGTATGCAGGCCCTTCTGCAGGATGGGCTTTTTATTTTTACATCCCACTCCCCACCCAGCCTCCCTGCTTCCCCCCCAAATACAGAAGGCAGATGTAAATTAATGAATAACTTTAGAAACGCATTGTGCAGAGCAATTACCTTCATCTGCAATGATGGCTAATCAGAAAGCAGGAGAGAGAAGAAACACTGAAAATTCTCTGCTTCCACTTCAGGAATGGAGAGACCTCCTTCATACAGAGGTGTTCCACTTTCTAATCTCATGGAAATTAGATTACTTGACTGAGAGTTGCTCATGTTGCATATTGTTACCTAAAAAGAATTTCCCTCTCTAAAACCCTCTAATAAATCCCATCCCTCTATACCTTTCACCAATGTGATTAAAGTTAGCAATAGATTCTTTCACTTTGAGTAATGAAGACATGAACTGAAATACAAACATGTGCAGATGCAGCGCATGTGAACACAGACAAACCAGTATCACTTAAGTGTCTGCCATGGTAACTAAACCAGCTAATGTGAAAGCTTTATCACTGTATTTCCAGTGTCATGGCTAGTGATTTCCATGTAACTTCCCACCAGTCAGTGCTACAGCCCTGAGGAAAGCAAACCTTGCATTGAATGCTTTTTTCTTTTGACTTCATGCTGAAAAATAGTATTTGTCTTACTGAAGAAGCAAAAGCAATGTATTGTGGATTTCTGGGCAAGGAAATGGATGTTAGATTTCAACACCTTAGTTCAGAGGAACCTTTGTCTTGTAATTCAGCTATCTGTAATAGCATTTGGTTCACTGTGTCTGACTGAGACCCTTGATTACTTTTCTTATTATATAATTAATTTAGACATCCTTACAGTGGGAAAATATCACACCATGGCAATACCCTTCAGAAAAGACTTTTCTTCCCTAAATGAGAATGTTAGGAACAGCCTGGAGGGAAAAGTTAAAAGATTAAAAGCAAAAGATCAGCATGGAGGCTTCTTAATGAATCGCTCATTAGGGTCAGAAAAGGGGAACCAAAGGCAGAAAGGAAAGAAAACAGTATGACTAACTGGCAAAGTACAAGAGTTTATTCAGACAAGAAAAATCTTTTAAAATGGTAATGTAGCTAAGCCCAAGAGAAGTTAGTATCATTGTAACTGTTGGTAGGTATAACAGTGAAAGCATAGAGGCCCAATTGTGCTTTCAGTTGCACAAAACTCCTGTTAAGGGCTGATCATTATGAGGACTAGAAGAAAATTTGAGAATATATGAGTCAATTGAACTAGTGAGTTTCTAAGGGGTTAATCAAAGATAAGGAAAGGTCAAACACAGACACCTTAAGCTATGTCAGTGTGAAAGGCATTATCACGCATGGAAAAACAAGTTGCTATGATCCTTAGTGCTTCGTCTGGAAGGCGGCACACTTAATAGAACGATCCCAAAATAAATGTTCTGCCAAATTTGTGCAGCTTGTTTCCTGTTTTTTTCCCCCAATGTAAAATTTATTGCTCTATTTTGAAAATAAAATTAATTGGTGAACTCTCTTTGCTATGCTGAGATGTTCCTTGTGGGTACTGAGGACCAGCCAGAGGTAGCAAAACAAAGGCAGCTGTTACAGCTGGAGTGAGCTAATCTGTGATACTGTGAATCAGTGCATCCTCAAGCAGGTGCAGTCTCCATTCTCAAGCAAACAAAAGTACATAGAAGCCCAGAAGGGATAGTGTTGTGCCTTCCCAGAGATGCTAAATGAGCTTCACTTTAGTGCTAGGAAAATTACCATGCAATTCCTTGGGTGTGTGGCTGATCTTTACTGACATAGCTTTTTTTTTTTTTTTTTTTTTTNTTTTTTTTTTTTTTTTTCGGTAGGTATGTTTAAGAACATGGAATAGCATCATAGAATGTATTTGAAGGGAAAGTGATTCTGAACCCTTTTTCTTTGAAGTGCTTTTTAGGAGACCATGTGAAAAGAAATATTTTTACCTGATTTGAGAAAAACTATAATTGTCTAATCATGCCAAACTGCTAATAACAAAACCAAGAGGAAAACAATAAAGACAGGACAACTAGAGTCCCAATTTGACAACACATGTTGATTCTTGCTCCATGCCTTCCATCTCTGATTGTTGTACATCAAGTAAAGAGGCTGAGGATGGAGAAAACCAACCCTGAGTGACTCCAGTGGTAGTGAACTTACCCCTTGGCAGGGGAAGGAAGTAAAACTGTATAAACATTTAGGCTTGGGCAACAAGAATGAGTGGAGAAAGGAGAAAAGATGAAAACCAATAGGCATTTATGAAGAAAAAGATGAAAAGGCAATATACATCCTACAAATGTAGACTGGGAAGGGCTGAATGGTTTCTCAATAAACAAGCTCAGGCTGCATCTTTGTACATCATGTGCTGCCTGCTTCGAGGAAAGGCTCTGGCCAGGCTGTGCTGATGTTAAAGCAGAGTTAAATGGAGGCCAGCTGCCACCAGAACATTTTTTAGAGAAGTCAACTTGTGCATTTTTCTCCTTGCGTAAGGCCCCCATCATGAAAGTACAGCTGTTCAGTGGTTTTCTGGAACGTTTTACTTATTTGCATGTGTCCCTCTCCGCTAGAAATGCTGAGGCACAGCACTCCTCTGTAGCATCTCCTCTCTGTTTTCTGAAAACTGAGTGGATTCAGGAATACACTGAATTATAATTTCTATTTCTGTTCCTATACTTCATCTACTGATTACTAGATTCTAACTAGCCAAGGATCTATCTCACGAAGTTGAATTGACCTAGAAGTAAAGAAAGGAATAGGTGAATTAGCTGAAATTAGGAGTTCAGTTAAATCATTCTTTGTTCTGGCTGTAACCGTAATTATAGCTTTCACCTCAAGCAGTGAAATACTGTCTAAATATTGACCTTGTCCAAATTCAGTACTAATTTCTGTAGATATTGCCAGTTACCTTTTGCTGTAGCCTGCTTTTTGTCTTGTCTTCAATCATGCCACTCACTGCTGCATTGCCAATCTGATCTCACTTTCCTGCTGTGAGGCTGTCTTCGGTTATTACCCGTTTTCTGTGCCTACAAGAGAAATGCTACTCAGCTACAATAAAAGGAGATAAACACCACAAATAGTAACCAAGCATTCTAGCTAGCCTTGTTATATAGTGAATACCTGGACAGTTTTGCTATCAAACAAAACACAAATGGAATAAAAATTGTAAAAGACACCTGACCAAAGGCCAAAATCTGTAGTTCTTTCACATGATGGTGCAGCAGAGAAAAGTAACACCATGTCATTTGGAACACGATATTTTCCTACCCTTTGCTGCAATTCACTTGAAAGCTCAGAGTAATTTTAGTATAATCCATCATTTATCTGAAGATAAGACCAAAAATTATTAGACCAGCAATTTTATTTCATATGAGCTTTGTCTCAAACAATCACAGCTGTTAGGACTTACAGTCAAGATAACCAAAGTAAAAAAATGTTAAGTATGAGTATCATAACTACCCTTGTTTGTCAGATTTGTTAAATTCCCCAAAATGTTCCAAAGTGACAAAGATTCTTCTAGGGTACATCTGGCAATTTTAGGGGTTTTTGTTTTCTTTTGTTGGCAGAGGATACATTTTAGAAAATGGTACAGAACATGGAATGAGTGCTCTGAGTAGAATGACTATCTATTCGTGAAAGTGATCTTAAGAGACAAATTTGTTGATGGAAAGGCAATGGAAAGAAATACTGACATTAGCAAAAGATTACTGGCTTGCTCTTCACTACAAGGGTGTTTGGGATCAGAAGGAAGAGACAGAAAATGCTATCATGATTAGTAATTTCCTTACATCCACAATTGTACTGAAATAGTTCTACTGGAGCCTTTCTGTTCTTCAGGCTGATGTATTTCAGCTTCATGAATGAGCTCTGTGCATCTTGAAACTCAAAACATACATTAGGTGCCACTTTCTCAAACTCTCCAATGCATTTGAACTCACCTTCTGCCTACGGGCAGAAGTTTTAACTATTATGCAAAGTTAATTCCATGTAAGTAGGTGAGGTTCAATGCGCAGTGATAGCAACCTCTTTATTCCTGTTGTTGTTGTGGAAACTAACCCTACAGTAGTGAAAAGAATGATGTAATTCTTCCCTTCATTTCTCTCTCTCTCTTCAAAAGTGATCCACATTTTTTATTCTGTTTTCAGAATTCCATGAGATTTCTAAAAATCTTTCTTTGTTACATTCTGCTATTTTACCTGATCCTAAAGTGCAGAGGCTGACTTAAAACCACCATAGTAACCTTTAGCACTAACTGTCCAAAAATGTGAACAGGCATCCAAGAATACTGAAAAATTCCTAATTAATTTTTGAGAGGAACATGTGGTGAAGAAAACATCTGTGTCACTGCATTTCTGATGGAATTGTTGTACAGCTGAGAGCAGGAGGAACGAACAACAGCAGTAAACTAGATAAGGCTTGAAAACTGAGCCAAGATTACCCAAAGGGTAGAGATTTAGCTAAACATGCAATAGAGCCTACAAGCAGGCAGGCTGCTGTGGGCTTGTAGTGGCCAGGCTACACTTTTACCCAATCCTCTCAGCTGTGAAATCCCGGTCTCACCATGCTTGCAAGTCTGAAAAGATTCCAAGTTTATGCTTCTCCTTCTGAAGAGAGATGATGGTTGCTGTGCTGCCAGAATTACTATCAGAAATGGGTGAGGGGAATACTTTGCTTTGCTGCCCACCACCCTTCCCGACCTGGCCATTTATCCTCTTTTTTCATGTATCCAATATAAAGCCCAAGCAGATCTATTTGTAGATGAATCTTGATAACCCATCTCCCCAGCTCAGCTTTAGATACAACATATCCAAATTCAATTTGAGTTGATCTTTCCTCTCATTGAAGTAGTCTCCTAGAAGGTAACCATTAAATTCAGTTTAAAAAATGCACAAGATTATCCACGTAATATAAGTCAGATGTAGTATTTGATTAAAGTAATGCATAAATATCCATGTTCTGTATCCACATCAAGACAAATATGACCTTTTATGAAGTCACCAAGCTAGAATAGGATACTTAAGGTGCAGAGAACATGCCAACCACTCAAACAATTGCATGCTTCCTAGAGTGCGATTATGAACACTAAAATTTGGGCAGCAATAGCTACGGGTAAGCTTATGAGAGCTACTGGTGACACTAATAACTTCTGGAACATAAGAAGTTCCAGAGAAAAAAAGAGAGGTAGTGAGCAAATCGGAGTCATTTGTGACATTTTAAAATGGTTTAAACTAATATGATGCCTTTGCATAAACAAGATTTTAACTAGGACAGTGTAATGAGAGTTTGTATTTTATGTAACTTTAAATTACCATATTAATTACTGTGCTCAACAATAGGCAGTGCCAGAGAAAAGAACTACCTAAATATGCTCCTTTAACAAACATGGAGGATAAAATTACCACAGAGGAGAAAACTTAAGAGTAGAAAAATGCAGTCAGTGCCCATTATACAAAATATAACAACTCTGACACTTATCTCCATGTCATCCTATACATTTCTAGAAAGTATAAATAAATCACCACGTTTACATTCTGTATCTGCCTTTTTATAGTATGACAAAGAGTGAAATTAAATATATTTTCCAATATTTAATACAATTAGAGATAATATTATTCAGGAAACAAATACCATCAGTCATCTTCTTGTTCCAAGAGGATTGTAAAAAGCAGGTTGTTGAGTTGCGATATTTGAAAGTTAAAGGCTGCACTCTCTTCACTTCTGCAGCACTGTGGCTACTGACACTTCAGGCTGGTATTTGCTGCCTTTTAAACCAGTAACTTCCAGCTGCAGTTGGCACATGCTGTCCAGCCCAAGAGATACTGCTTCAAAGCAGAAAGGCAGGACACCTTAAACCATAGAAAATGAGTACACTTCTGCTCTCCCCCAGTCCAAAATTTATCTCTGTTTCCATCTATTACAATGACAAAAGTGAGGGGAGAATGAAACCAGCTATATTCAAATTTAACCATAAATGTGACTACTCTTAGTTGTGCAGGGCCACTTTGCTTTCTCAGTTCAACAACATAAACTAGGAAGCATGTAATAATCACAACTGATTTTTCTCTGCTATGTAGTTCAAGTTGTAGAGAGGAAAAGTGGGCAGAAATATCACATTCCTGCTAAAAGGCATATATTTTAACTCTTAATACATGAGCAAAAGCTGAATTTGTTGGCACTTAATATTTTTGAAAGATGTAATTTAAAAGATTATGGTGGCAACAAGCAAAATGGACTGCCATAGTCAGGAGTATGAAACATTTGTCTGACACTAAAACAGACCTAAAAAAGCCTTTCTACATCATCATTGTAATTACCTGCTTCAGGCCATACTTAATCCTCCTATTCAGGCAAAAATCTAATCATGTTAGCGCTGTGAGTTCATGCAAGTGACAAGAGAAGAGGCTTCACCATACAAAAAAAATCTCTATACCCTCATCTTGTGATTTTACTGAGCCAATTTACTACCTTGTCCCGTGCTATGCAGCACAACACAATCCAAATGAGTGCTGCTACTTTTGGAAGTGATGGAAATTTACAGTGACCTGTAGCATGCTCTGGGCAGAATCCTGCTGTCCCGTGCTGCCATGCATCTCATAATTCTAGGGGTTTTGCAGAAATATAGAAATAGGTGTAACTGAATACTGCAGTTTTACTGCTTGTACGTATCATGACCTAACTGACTTAGTTACTGATACACCGGTTGACTATGAAGAATATAGGGTTTGTACTTGTAAGTAACTAGTAACATTAAGTGTTTTGATGCATGGAGAGGGGAAGAACAGTAAATATACTACAGAACTTCGTCTGAACTTGTTGAAGAACTCTAGTCCAGGGAGAGTCCAAGAGAAGTTTAGAAACTGTCAGGGAAAAAAAAAAGGCAGGGAGGCATTTTAACTATACCAAGTAAATTCAATCTCTGGTTGTAGATCACTCCAATTCTTGCTCTGTAGAAAGAGGATAGACCTAGTTATGGAAAGTGTATGCTACAAAATTCTGATTAATTCAATACTTGCTGCTAACTGGTGGAAGTTGCAGTGCCTGCCAGACTGAGAAATTGAACTGTTTGCACAACTCCCAGACATCATGAGCATCACTTTTGGTGTCTGATTAATTTCTATCGTGAGCTTAGCACAACGATAAAAATTTAATTGCTCATCTGATCCTGAGCAGAGGGACAGGGCTGCCTCTTGCAGGATGTTGGGATGAGCCTCGACGGTGCGGTGGAGTTACTGCTGCGAGCGCTGTGTCTCCTGCCAAAGGGCGCCCTCGCTTTCTCTTCAAACTGTTGACAAGACTCGAGAGCTCAAACGCGGCAGGGCTGGGGGTCTGTGGGGCACTTAGTCCTCTCTAAAATAGTTACGCGGAGGGAGTAAGCCAGAGCGCGGGGGATTAAGTGGCTGCGCTTCGTCCAGGACTGAGCCTTCCTGCGCCAGCTCCGTCTGAGCCCAGTATAAATTCCGCTTGAGGCTGAGCCGCGCCCGCAAACGCTCGGGCTGCCCTGGCCGAAGGTGCCCGGCCGGGACGCGCTTACCTGGCTCCGGGCGGGGTGGCCGAGCCGCG
Organism: Donacobius atricapilla; assembly: GCA_013397315.1. NCBI lineage: Eukaryota > Metazoa > Chordata > Aves > Passeriformes > Mimidae > Donacobius > Donacobius atricapilla. The sequence goes on along the minus strand of WBMY01008058.1, from coordinate 501,895 downwards.
GCGGCGCTCGGAGCGCGCTGGGCTGGGCTGGGCTGGACTGGTNCCGCAGCTGGGGTCGCTGCGGGAAGCGCGGCCGCCAGCGCAGCGCAGCGCGGGGGGCGAGGGATGCGCATGAGGGGCCCCTGCCTTGCCTTTGCCTCCACCTTTCAGCGGAAAAAAGGGGTCGCGAGAGATGTGCAAGTATTCCCGGTTTCTCTAAGGCTACCCCCGGCCTCCAGTGAGCACGACTGAAATGGTCTGATCATCACTAATGAAGTTAAATGTATACTTGCCATAATAAATCTGGCAAACTTTATTCTCTGGGGGTGGAGGGGAGCAGAGGGAACAGAGGAAACCCCCTTGGAAAACACCTTCTAGAAGGACTTTTCATGTCACTGATAACTGTCATTTTAAAAAAGGATTTTTGTACAGGAGGGGTTTTACTTATTTGTAGCTCTCTCGTTCTGCTAAACGGGACAGGGAACAACTTTTCAGGCAGAATTTGTGACACTGTCATGCTCATCAAGAACAGGATTCCAGAAGTTATGTTTCATATTAGGGCCATCACACCACAGTTATGGACAGAGCTAAAAATTCCAATGGAAGCTGCACAACTGTGGATTGCTTCCTAATCTTTTTTATACACCTAGGGTGTTTTTGAAGGCTTTCCTAAGAAAGATATGATCTAGGATGGCATTATCCTTCAAAGGTTGGCAGAATAACTTTATTGTGGCTAAGAATAATTACAGTCTATTTGGTCATAGTAGGAGAGGCAAATCAAGAGGAAACATTTGGATTCTGCAGTGATAACAGTTTTTCAGTATCTGCATGCGTACAATCAGTAAGGTCTTGTCTGGCTATAATTTGTTTTTGAAAATCTGTTAGCTAAATCAGAGGTTCAGACAGAAATGCAGAACTGCAGCACATTGCATAAATTCAATTGTTCCAGGCCATGTCTGATGGGCCATGCATGTGTTACATGGAAGCACTAATTCATCTGTGACATAATCTTTTGCCATGATCTTACTTATTTTGTGACAAGAAAAATCACCTGCATTTTCATCAGAACAGCAGCCAGGACCAAAGCAGACTAGATTGGCAGCGTGCTGCCCTCCTGCCACCTGGGGAGTTTGTAATTGGCTCCCTCTCTAAAGAGATCGTGCAGAGAGATCTTCTAATGATGAACCATGTGCATGTTCACAGATTTATCATGACAGGGACTAGAAACCACTTGCTATAGGTACTATTCAGGCATCGCCTGTACAACACCTAAAGCTGGCTACAGCAGTGGGCTGTGTTATCCCCATTTATGTTTTTAGTTTTATTACATGGAGCTTAATGGGATTTTCACCCTGCCAACCCCCTAATTAGGGGTTTTCTGTTTTCTGAGTCCCGTACCAGGGTTTAAAAGATGAGATGGGACCTGTGGCTTGGTCTTCAAAGGTGTTTATCCTGTTTCTTATCTCAAGGTCTTACAGCAGTCTCAGTGTGCTAAAGGAAAAGCAGCTACAGGAACATGGACAGAGGGTCCAAGGTCGTTTTTAAAGGTTTCTTATCCAATTAACTCTTAAAGCATTCTATATTTACAGTTTTATACCAATAACTACTATCTATCCTAGACACACAATTTCTACATCAAATCATTTTTACCGATGTCTTTGTGCCACTGTCACAGCAGAAAATGGAGTAGACGAGGAAGAAGAAGAAGAAGAAGAAGAGGAAGAAGAAGAAGAAGAAGAAGAAGAAGAAGAAGAAGAAGAGACAACGCCCAAAATTCTCCATCTTGCTCTGATCTACTTCCATACTAAAAACCCAAAACTACAAATTTTCACCCCATGACAAACTAAAGTACTATTTATTTTAAATCTTTGTTGTTTTCAATCAATCTCTGAGTGTTGGAAGTTTTTCCCAGGGACTAAGGTCAAAGACAGTGCTTTCCTGGGGTCCCAGCCAGGGTCTCGGAGCCCCCAGGACAGTTTGAGGGGTTTTCCACATGCTCTGGGATCCGACAGGGCTCTTGACATATGGGGCATATTTCTTCTATCCAAACCATTCTTTGTAGGTGTGACTGATTCCCAAACTCTACTGGGTAACAATGCCTTAGGCAGCTATCGCCCACTTCTGCCTCAGTGTGTTCTGTGGTAGAACTGTCTGGGTGGAGCTGGTGGGCAGGAGGTCTCCGTAAGGTGACATTTGCAGGGCTTTCAGTTCTCACAGAGCTGAAATCAAATCTTGACGGCAGCATCAAACACTGGCTGCTTACAATGCCTCTGTATTGTGAATCACTGCCTAGGATCAGTTGTGCCCTTTATTGCATTCCATTATCTCTTCTCTTCAGGAAAGGATGAAGAAAGTAGATAATAACTGTATTTTAAACCAGAATAAAATGAAAAAAAAAAACAACAACCCAACAAAACAAACCACCACAATTCCTTTTTCAATTGGATTCTTTCTTAAAAGATGCATGTAAAATTGAATTTGGGTCTGCATCTCTCTGCTGAGTTCAGTCTATCTCTGGAGTATGTAAGAGAGAGTTGTAATTTAATGTAATTTTGGGAAAATCTCTTCACTTCCAGCAGTTTTGTGTCTGGAACCCCAATAACAGAATTGTAACATGAAGAGCACTGCAATATGCATTCACTATAGAAATGTGATTTACAGGAACATCCAGTGAATAATAGACTTGATGACTAGAATTCTATTTTCATTGAGCTGCTGTAAATAAAGAGGCTTCTTCCCACCAGAATTGATTGAGGTGTCTGTAATGTGAAAAAAGTTTCAGGGAGCAGGTTTCATTCTATTGCTTGTGTTAGAGCAAAGACCTTTCATTAAGAAGGTGACTGGACTGGGCAATTTGATTGCTATGAAATCAAACAAATAGTTCTTCTAATAGCAATATTTATTAAAATCCCTAGTGGTCTAGTGAGAATAAATAGTTTAAAACAAATTCGTTATTGGGAACTGAAAGTTACATTGCCTTTAAAACCCTTTAATTTTTTAGTAATACGTTTGGAATGATTCACATCTGAACATTTTGGCTGTAGTTTTTTACATTTTCAAGACCTTTATTTTTTTTCTGGAACAAGAAGTACAAGCTATTTTCTTTGTTGAAAGCTGATGCTTCTTAGATAGATTCCCATGCTGTTGCATGTCAAGGGCCAGGCTTGAGGAAAGTACTGCAGGTTGTGAGATTTGTGACATTCTGGTTCTCTTCATTGTATTCTTCTGTGCTCATTTCTGAGGCATTTTCCCACTGTTGATTCTTTCAGGAAATAGACTGGACTGTTGCACATAGCATATATCTGTGCATTTGCTTAGAAGCAACTGAGTAATTCAGAGGTAGAATTACTGGAAACCTGGATATGTCCTGGCAGCAATCTGATATGAGTAAAGCTGATGATTTTCCTGAAGATAAGACAACTTACAAAAGTTATTTTTTAAGAACACTTCTTGTCAAAATAATCTCCTGCTGCCATAAGAAGTATTTCAGTTCTATCCTGTTAATATATCTCTAAACATTTTCTGAGAAAAGGGACGTAGAATTGATCCCAGGCCAATGCATTCGTGATTTAGAATTTTTATCCACTTTTGTTTATGATGAACTGTGTTTTCAGAGTGTGTTCCCTTCTATCAGGTCTACTAAAAATTGAAAGTTTCTGGGAAATATTAATGAAAGAAAATTTTGAAAAAAGAGACATTGTACTTCTCACTGTCTCTCTCTAGATCCCAAACATTTTCAGCTGCAGGAAATATGTTAGCTTCTGCTGTAGGAATAGGAATGTGTGTTACTGTTGTCATCCACTTCTATGTGAGACCAGAAGAGTAATCTGTGATAGAGTGTATGAGAGGAGAAGAGAGCAGGAGAGGGTGAAATGTTGTTTGGGACAAATGAGGAGGGTAATTTGCAGAGTTCTGAGCAGCGGTGGTGCTAATATCCACAAGATCTGCCTCTCCAGAGTGATGGAAATTTACATTTTTTTCTTTCTGATGAGGTCTGTGAACAATTAAGATATTTAATCTCTTTCCAGGAAGCTAAATGCTTTAACTTCTAGCCTTCTTTAGCTGGTATGCTTTAATTGTATCCCTAATAATCATCATAGCATACAGCAAAAGGAGTGGCTGGAAAATATGAAAATTCTGAGGAAGCCAATGTTTCAGATCTCAGCCTTTCCATAACACTTTGAAGTTTAACTGGTTTGATTTTGGTAGATAAATGGTAGATTTTTTTTGTCTGGCTTGTATTGTGAATGCTGAACTGAATGAGCTGAGCTGAATGAGAAGTGTGTGACATCATTTTCTGAAGCTTATAAAATAGGGCAATTATTTTTATAGGTAGACTTGGTTGCGCTTGATCATTAACAATGTGTTATTTAACAGCAAGTGGGTTGGGTTTGAGGGTTTGGAGTATTGAATTCAGTGGCAAATATAACATGGGTCATGGGCTTGGACTGCAGGAGCTGCAAGTGCCAGCAAGGAGAGCCTGGTCTGGACAGTGGGTGTACAATGAGTTCCCTGCCCCCAGCACTGCTTCCAGCCCCCTGTGGGCAGCTGCCTTTGCTAAGGGGAAAGTAAAATTAGGGGGTTCTGTGGGCAGGGGAGCGATGGAGACTTAGACTCTTTTATCTGTAGAGTAAACCCCTGCTTGGTGAAACTGTCCCATTACCATTTAAATGCAAACCCCTGGCCCCTCTCCTGGAGCTTTCTGTGACAGATACCAACCTGGTTTTGAGGTAGAGATCTCCACAGCAGCAAGCGCTGGGTGTTGCACTGCTGGGAAGCAAAACCAGAGCCAGCCCAGGCCAGCCACTGGCAAGGCAGCACCCACGGGCTGCGCTGGGCTTCCTAAACTGTGCTCACGCTGCTCTGCAGTCCACAGGGTCAGGGAATGATATTCAGCTCTCCCAAAATAACTGGAAAGAAGACTGAAGACTTTCTAGGATTTTTCAAACAAATGAACTTAATGTCATGAACTCTTAAAAAAAGTCTTTAAAAGAAGAGGCTGTATTTGCTGCATATCTGCTATTCCATCTGCATAGTCACAGGAGCTGCTTCTGGACTGGCAGTTCCAAAAAGCAAATGTATCTCTTCTTAGACAAAATCTGTGTCCAAACTGGATGCAAAGTAGACCCTGTTTTGCTGACTCATTGTTCCCTTTAATATTAAAGCAGGCAGCAACAGGGTTTCTTTTAACTACATGATGTGTTTCCTTCTTGTGTATCCTTCCTTTTCTTCATCTTCCTCTTTTCTCTGTTGTACTTCTGTCAAAAACCTGCTGTTTTTTAAGTGAATGAAGGGCCTTCTTGCTAAAGAACCTTTTACTCTGCTCATGATGCCTTTCACTTGAATGGAGCAGGGAGAGCCAAGAAAAGCCATCTTTTGAATACCTCCAAGAAATGTCAGGCTGGAGTAAAAGTCTACCAGTTGTAAGCAGGCAGGTATTTGAGGTCCTTTATTCATCAAACATATTGCTGTGCTTTTGAAAATCAGTCCTTTTCCCTCAGAATTATATGCTTTACTTTTTAATAGTTTTTTTTTAATCCCAGACACAGATACCAGTTAACTTGGGTTTGCCACTTAAATGTGGCCTGTGAATCTTCATCCCTGCTGCATGATCATGGCTCTGTTCTTTGTGGGAGCCAGCAACAAAATTTTATGTTTCAAATGTGTTTTCTAAAATTATGCATGCCGTTAAATATAATATTTCACAGACTGTGCCATTCAAAAGATTGTTTTTATGAAATTCAGCACAGGACAGCGAACACTGAATGTGGTCATGATTCAAAGGCTGTGATGTTTGGCTCCCATTTCTAGCATGGACAGTCATGTCTGTTTGAGATTCAGCTCTGATCTTCACGCAATACCAAACAAATATCATCATTTATGTTTCGAGTTTTATGAGAACAGAATTTGAACCAACAAACTACTCCTGTGAAAGCAATCAACTGAGTGCTGTTAGTGGGGAACACACTGTAGCCCCTCATTTACCCTTCCTTTGAGTAAATCCAGCTCAGCTGAAGCAAACTTTATGTAAAAACTATGTTCAGGGTAGAACAGAGTTAAAACTTGAAAGGAACATATTAAATACTGAAATAGAGAAATCTAAGTTATAAAATTTGTGACTATTTTTATGTGGTTGTTTTATTGTGCAGCAGAAAAGGATACTTTAGGCACTTCCTCTTGACATGTTATTGATGTAAGGCTCTTGTAGGTCAAAAGAGCTATCCCAATTAATTTTTAATTGATCATAAAATTATCAGTTTCTGAGAAAGGCTGCAGTTATGGTAAAGCAAGATGTTTGCATTGCTTAGTCACCTCTGAAAATGGGTGTGAACGATTGTGTAATTAGTAATTTTTGAAATGTCTTTCCTCAAAACAACAAAGAAGGCTTCCCATTGTGGTAAACTTAAATAGAGTATGTATTCATAAAACCCACATTTATACTTTGGAACAAGAAGAGAAACAGGAATTGGTGTTTGAGCTGGCCTCTGTTTCTTTTTGACCCTAATCACTGTGATTAAAATTTGATGGAGAGTGTATAGTGCTATCAGTGATAATTACTATGTGAAAAACTCGCTTCTCCAGCCTAACCATGGAAAGATTTAGAGGTCAGATTTTACTTCTGCAGTTCTGTGAATTTACCAAGAATTACAGCTAGAAAACCCTCCTGATAGTTTACTGTGTTATTTGAGCTAAACAGAAGCGCAAATAAATGGGTTTTCCTTTCTCTGCAGATTGTTTGGAGAAAACACTATTTTCTAGTTAGCGGGGATTTTTGCTGTTTCTGAAAAAGAAATGTAAGCAACAGGAGAGTAAAAGATGGTGTTTTAAACACAGAGTTACTGAGCAGCATCTTTTGATTCTCTACACAGAAGTGTAATTCCCAGCCCTTCTCATCAGAGCACTTCAGAGTGGGGATGAGAATTATTGGAGCTATGGCTGAACACCCAGTGGTTCCAGACACATATTTCTCATCAACCCAGCCCTCCCCAATTGCTGTGGGATGAACAGATAGTGCAGAAGTATTTACATCACCTTACAGGGGAATTAGACTGTCTAATCACACAGTAACTTGGTGGAGATCCTCAGAATGCTTATGGTAGAGTGAAAATTCAGTCTCCTTACTCCCTCAACCCCAGAGCAGTGCACTGTAGTCTGAGAATCAGCACTTTCTAATCAAATTATTATAAATAGAGCAGGCATTTTTATACAGTACGATAAAAAGCAGCTAAATTCCAGTACTCACCAGGCTGATAATGTTAAAAACAGGTGCAAGTTTCCAATATGGAGTAGTATCTGATCTACTGGAGACATAATTCTTCCTTGAAAATCTGTCACTTCAATCAAAAGCTAATCAAAGTATCCAGTGTGCTGCTGAAAGGTGTGTGTGAGCTGCAGAGCCAAAGAGCTTTACTCTTCATTGTCTTATGTCACTACTCACACCTCTAGGGGACAAAGTTCAATATCCTGGCAGAGGAAAAATTGGGGGCAATTAATACCTAATGCAAACAAGTAAATAGCTAGAAGATGGGGACCACTATTTTTCAGGAATTCCTCCCTATTCAAAGCATGTGTTTGTCCTGAACTGGAGCAAATAGTTGGCTTCTCATGAAAGGGAAAAGTTTGGAAAAGACATGTCTAAGAGTGACTGGGTTGATCTGAATGGTGATAGTTTGTTTCTTATACATATGGTAAGTGTAATATATGATTATGCGTTTATGCATGCTGTGTTATTAGGACACCATGAAAACAAAGGAATATGTTATAAAGACATCATTGCATGATTGAAGCAACTTACCTGATCAGAATGATTCTACCATTGTGTGAACAAAATTAATGAGAATTTCTCATTCAGTGTTTCTGTGCACGTGAAATATTTGTTTAAATAGTAGATGACTGGCATAAAAATATGAACTTTTAATAATCACCTTAGATCTATAAAACTGTTTTTGAAGGTGATTTTTCACTTTCCTGACTCTTAGGGATTGCTTAACAAGGATCTGTGCTCTATCACCATCTGAAATACAAAAGCCTAATTCCCAGTATGTAAGACTGGTGTTTACATTTTTTTTCCAAACCTGCGAATCTAGATCAGTCTGCAATTTTCAGACACTCCACCAGTTTGGAGTGTTTGCATTGGAACCAGAACTTTGGTTTTGACCCAAATTTCATAGCATAAGAGACTCCGAGCTCCACGCAGGAAGGGTGGCTTTGGAAGGGCCTCCCTGCGGAGCCGCAGGGAGAACAGGCTGCGGCAGGAGCTGCCGGCTGGGTCCTGCCCCACACAGGAGCTCCCCTCCCGCCGGCCGCAGCTCGGGGTGGCTGTGGCTGCGCGAAATGCCACTGCTGGCTGTCCTTTTCCCCTCTGCCCCTCCACTGCCCGCGCCACAGAGGATGGAGGGCTGAGAGAAACGCTGGGACTGAAAAGGAAACGCGGGGAAAGCTGCTGGGGCAGGGTCGGGGGGGTGACGCTGATTAGTGGCGCTAACTGCCTGGTTGGGGTTGTTGTCTTTCACAATTAGTGAATGTCTTGAAGACCTAGTTATTTGCGCTAATTTTGGTTTTAATGGTGCTAAGGACATCTCTCTACAATTATGTATGATTTAGCAGTCTAATTTCGGTGGCTGCATTTCTTTTTGTTTTAATCTTGGCCAGCCCATGCTGCCATTCCTACTTGTAAGTCATGATCTCAGTGCTCTCAGACAGCCTGGCCAGGCCAGGGTGTGCCTTTAGCACTCTTGTTTCATAGCTTTCAGATGTTATCTGTTTTCACTGCACATTTTGGGGGCTGAATTGTTTATCCAGACATTGGCTGTTTTTCAAAAAAGTAAAAGTAGTTCCTAGGCAACCTTAATGAATGGTAAGAACATGTTAGTTTGTTCATAATTGAGATGAATTTAGCTTGTTTACTGTGATGTTTGGTTTATTGAAGGGGCTGGTTTAGCTTATTGACAGTGAACTATGTAAATATGAGGATGAGAACAACAAACCACCAGAGGATCACAGAATGGTTATAAGGATTTTTTTTTTAATCATTTAAGCTTTTTTCATTGAATAGGTTTATACTGCGAAGCTTTTAACACCAAAGAGTAACATTTAGAATGCTTTTCTCTTTAGAAAACACGAATTACATATGGTGAATTAGTTTCCTAAAGCCTTTCTTAGTGCATCTACCAAGAAACAGAAAATATGTAAATATTAAGTAAATATGTTTAGATATGTAAACATATCCATATAAACTTACCTGTATTCTCTGCACATTTACATAAATTTGTAAAAAAGCGTCTTGTGTGTTAAAACTGCCATTCAAATTTTTTTGTCTCTCAATTACAGTTTTGCATTTTTGCGGTGATCCTTTAATAAGAGGAGCTTGGACTACTAGGCTTACGAGGGAAACACTGGTCATAATGACTGATGCTCTTGATTTTCTCCTCTACAAGGGTCAGGATCACCATGTCAGACGGTGCAGTCAGCAGTCATTAGATATTGAAGTAATCTAGTGCATGATGTCGATGTGTTGAAATGTTACTAAAATCAAAATACTAGCAGGGTATAACTCCTTTCAGAAAAGTACTAAATGAAATACATGAGCTTCCTACAGGTAACTAGGGAGTGAGGCTCTATTTATGAACACAATCAGTAAACTTAATTTTTGGAAGAGTCTGGAAAACAGAGTATGTTGTTGCCATTCCCAGTTTATATTCATTCCACAGTATGTTCTCCTGACCTATCTGCAAGTATTTGGATGCATTTTCTGAAGGCAGAGCTGACACAGCCCAGCTGGAACAGTGCTGTAGCACTGAAGGAATGTAGAGTGCTTTGAATAATCGGTGAAGAACATACTTATTACCTTCCTGTTGTGGCATGTTAACTCTAAAACATAAGCACATATAAATCTTAGAGAGTAGATACTACTTTATAAACCTATCTTTAGAAGTGCCAGGTACATGTCTTTGTTCATATTTCAACAAACTATTTGTAGGCATCAAGATTCCACATGCTTTTCAAGAACCTTGGTTTTTTTTTTTTTTTTTTTTTTTTTTTTTTTTTTTTTTTTTTGCAGTGTTTGAGTCTTTGTGCACAGGGCTATAACCATGAGAGATTTACTTCAGCACTAGGGCAAGTCGACTGGAAACCATGTCTGTTCTGGTTTAATGACATTAAGCTGAAAAAAGAGAATCCATACAGGAAAGGGTAGCTATGTGAGATAATAACTCTTTACCAATTCACAGAATCAGCAACATTCTTGGTAATTTGCCTTGTATCTGAGCAACATGAGATGGCAAACTACACTTAGTTCTGATTTTTTTAGAGCCAGAACACAGCATTTTTTCTCTCACAGAACTTGCATTGTTTTCTGATTTCCCTGTTTCTTTCTATAGGCCTGTTAAAAACAAACGAACAACACCAAAAAAATGTAGTTCTAATTTGGAGTGAAGTGGTACTAGGAGGAAAACCCAGGCTTTTGTTTACCTGGAAGTTACAACTGTAGTGAGCTCTCCAGAACTGCATGTGGGGAATCTGGCAGGACAAGAGTTATCTGACACATCTGGCAGGTCTCACTTTCACTGCAAGCTTGGATGGCTCACAGGATCCAGAATATAAGAAAGTCACAGAGATGGGAGGAGGAACATTTGTTACCTTACTGGGTAAATTGTATACAATGGGTCTCAAATGACGAAATGATGCTTTGCAATCCAGGGTGGGAGTCTGCTTCTCTATACCAGACTACCAGTAGCACACAGGGAGAGATTTTCATAGCTGGGAAAGAATCTTGTCACATTCCCTCATGCTCATTATGCTGTCTGAAGCAGGGATGAAACAGGAATGGTAGTGCTGGCTATAGGTTCCTCCAGGAGCTGGAATTTGTAGTGGTCAGCCAATGGATGTTAGGACAACATTGCTCCTGGGCAAAGCAGGACCTGGTTGTGCATTCCTTAAACTTTCATCCCTAGGCATCTTGATTATGAGGCCTTCTGCAACCAGCTTACCACTTTGAATTTTGAAAGGATGTTCCACCTTTTAGCATTGATCACATCCCAGTTATTTGTGTTTGTCTGCTTTTTGTTCCTCATGATGTTGCTGCCTTTGCACCTTGACCCTTTCTTCAGGGGAGGGTCTGAGGGGGATCTTACAGGATTTTTCTATCTCTGTGTGTTGTTTTGGTATCTCTCCTTCTTGTGTACACTGGATAAAGTAAAAGCATAGAGTTGGTTTATTTGTTTGTTTTTAAAAGAGCTATTTGGAAAGATCATTAGCATTGTAGAAAAGCCTACAATAATCAGGAAATGAAGGAGAAGGAAGAACAGCAATTTACAAGCAGATATTTTGCCTGATTCTTTGCATTCTCAATTTAAAAAGCCCCTCTTAATTTTATTTTATTTTACTATTATAGTGCCCCAGTATCCTAAAGCAGCATTAAGGTCTGTGACTCTTAAATTAGTTTTAGAAGTGCTCAGCATTTTCTTCTGTATTATTGCTGAGAAAAGAGTGTAGCTGAATCCCAAAGCCTAATACAGGGGGGGGTTCAGGTTGAAACTTGGTAGCAAATACCAGTGTCAGGTATTTGTCTCCAGATGTATTAAACTAAGATAAATGAAAAGAAAATGGCTTGGAGTGTTTTAGCTTGGTGGCAATGTCCTTTCTTGGAGATACAGTTTTCCTACTATAAAGAGGTCACAGAGGTAATGTCTGTAAAATAAAGTGACAAGTGTGTTATTGAGCATTTTTCTTCCTGGTTTTAGCGATAAGGGTCTATATCTTGTTTGTAGTAGGAAAACTCATAGTAAGAGCAGAAGTTCATCAAATTAGAGTAGGATGTTATAATAGGAACTCATAGTTAAGAGTTTAGGGCATCTTCTTGCTCATTGAGTCAGAACAGACAGTCCTGATCGTGAGGTTCGGCTGATCAGAAATTATGATGATTTTTTTTCTCTCCTTGACCATTTTTTCTTTTAACTTTGCTGGAATCTCAATGCTTACAGTATTCTAGCCCTATTATCTCCAAGATTAATTTTGAGTCTTTCTTGCAAATGTTTTTGATTTGTTTATTTGATTTTGTTTGGTTTGGTTTTATTTTAGTGTAGTTGTTGTGTTGTTTAGTGTTTTTAAAATTACATTCCTTTATCACCTAATGTATGGCTTAGAAGAAAACCTGCTTTGAGGGAAGCCCTTAATTCTGTTTAGGTTAAGGGAAGGTGGTATGATGAGAGTTAATTTGCCTTACTACTGAAAGTTGTAAGTCAGAATAAGTGCTGCTGCAGGCAAAACTGAATTCAGTAGAACAAAGTTGGCAGAAACAAATAACAACAGGATTTTATTTAAAAAATTACTTTATTAAAAAAGTGGTGGAAGTGGTCGAGAATAAAATACAAATGGAGAAAGAATTCAACATAAACTCAGAACGTTTCTAGAAAGAATAACTGTGTGTTCAGACACTTGAATTCTGTTGTGTTTACACAAACTAATTGTACTCATTTGTAGGGGCCTGGAGCAGTTGCCATACTGATGATTTGTGTTGCAAAATGCTTTCATAGAATGGTTTGGTTTGGAAGGACCCTTAAGGATCACCTAGTTCCCCCCACAGCCATGGCAGGGACACCTTTCACCAGACCAGGTTGCTCAGAGCTCCCATGAAACCTGGCCTCGAGCACTTCCAGGGATGGGGCATCCACAACTTCTCTGGGCAACTTGTTCGAGTGCTTTGTAGAGTGACATTCTTCCCTACAGAAATACCAACTAGTGGTTTGTGTTTGGAGTTTAGAGGACAGGCCTTGGTCGGCATTTTTAGGTTTGTACTCTGTTTGGATTCAGGAGCTGTATAAAGTTATACTGACTGCCGTGCTCTCTGTGTGCTGAGGGCGATTGCTGCCTGCTTGGAACACAATAAAAGCATTGCTGCTTGTAGCAGTGTCACTGTTCCTACAGTTGCTGTCTGATTCTGCTTCCTAAAATGTATCAACAATTTGGACAGGTCCAGGAGTTGCCTCCTGTTTTTAAGATTCCTGTTTTAGAGCCCACTTTTCCCTGTATGGTAATGGCAGTCATCCACATTCAGGTGGGTATGAGCATGGGTCACAATGTTCAGCTGGTCTTTGGTCTGTCAGGATCCCTTATGTGCTACAAACACGTCCTAAAGTAAGCCAGAGCTGACACATTACACTTTCTTTCTAAGCAAGTCTGCTCTGTAGTGATTACTGCAAAGCCCTGAACAAGTCAACAGAAATTTTCCCAAAACTTTTATGATGTGAAGCTTGCTGTAAACCAGAAACTCCTGCAACCAGGAATAAACCAACTCCTGCCTTTGTTTCATTTTAAACACACTTGTTTTGCTGATTAACATTTACACAGTCAAGTTTATCTTCCTTGTATTCTCACTCATTGATAACTGTTATATAATCACCCATGTTTTGCATGCTTGCCTCCCTGTTTCCCCTGATATACACTCATATATACTAATATATGGAATGAAATGTGTCTTCTGGTCTTCAGACTTTTGTCTTTTTTTTCCCACTTTATTTTTAAAAAAATCCAAAACCCCAAAAGTTTAACATTTCTTTAATTAAAATTCTCTGGTTCATCTGCACATAAACTTGAGCTTGGTTTTGCATCCCTAGATGACATAACTATGATACTGGTCTTGAAACCTTTGTGAAGTCCCCTTTTTAAATCCGTGCATGAGAGCTTGTTACTACTGGTTCAAGACAGCCAAGGTACATATTTTGTGTAAGGTCTTATCCACTGATGTTAACAAAAAGGTTTCCTTTCGTTTTGGATCACATAAATCCTCGTGTCCTGAAAGGAAATGTAAATAATTACAATGGATAGATTAACAGCTCACAGAAATCATGTAAACTAATGTGCAAGGGATGTTAACAGTGTGATTAGCTACTGGGATCTGTGTTATCAGCAGTTATTTCAGCAATGGTAAGTAGCAGATTAAAATCTCAGTGGAATTTTCCTTTCTTTCAGGCAGCACTTGCAGCATATTTGTCCCCTTTTTAAAGAGTTTATTTCAGTGTCACAGTTCTTGGCAACAAAATGGTGATCTTTTGTCAAATTTTATGCTATGTAATGTTTCCATTAGAAGGGAATAAGGAAAGAAATTGGTACAAGAATTCTCCTCCCAATCTTCCTAAAGAGATCTACCATCAGTAATAAAAACTCCTTTCCTATTCTTACTTTATCTGTATCTAAGGTACTGGAGCACTTTACAGATGTTGTTTAGTCTTCACAAGAGATCAGAAAGTAGGAAAAAATTTTATGTTCATTCACAAACATTAGGTTCTGAGTGGAAAAACAATATCTGTTTTAATGCTAATTTTGATGCTATAAAATAATCTGAGGGAAGAAATCACACATATAGTGACAGTTGAAATGTTTGAGAAAATTAGGAAGGAAAGCAGTAATTAATTGGAAAAAAATGCTGGGAGCCTGGAGCTAACAAATCTGAATTTCAGAGAAAGTATCACAAATTTCATAACGATTATATGCAGAACTACCCTTCAAAATTTTTCCTTGTACCAGTAACAATTTTGGTATGCTAAAAAATTGTTTTATAAATCGAGTCTGAGATGTAATTATAAATACAGTATCTGGCAACAGCAACTTGATGTTGCCTTGTAGCACTTTTGAAAGCAAACAACTGCCACATTCAAAAAGCAGGAGCAAGATTAATCTATACTGCTCCTACAAAGTCAAATGTTCTGTTGGCTTAAGGCAAAACCCGTCTTTTCTGTCGTTGTGCAGTGTGCTGGTGGCTGAGCGGGAGGTGCAGGAGCTGAGCGTTAAATGTTATACAATGCACACTTTAATGCTAATCCTAAAAGAGGCAATCAATGCACCATCTGCTCTCACCTCAGCATCTGTTTCCTCTCTTTGGGGTCGCAGCCGAGGTGGTGAGAGTTAGAAAAGGTGCGGGGGCTGACACCTCCCTGCAGCAGTGGGAGGGCAGGACAGAGCTGCTCCCCCAGCCGGGCCCCAGGTCACTCACAGCCTGCTCTCCACTCTGCAAAGGATTCGCTTTAGTTTCTGTGAGCCATGGGACAGGTCTCCAGCATACAAAACCAACATTAGCTAATTTTTTCCTTTCATTTTTAATACATTGAGATAGATTAAAATGTTGTTATTACCTTCCCTGCAAATTAAATTTTATTTCCAAAAGGTGCTAATCCTTGCTGGAAGCTTTCTGGAATAACACTATTGGTTGAATGTTAATGGTACTTAAAATCCATGCAATTAATATACTTACGGACTTAGAATGATAGATATTGTCCATAAAGTGTGAAATTGTGGGAGGGTTAGATACACTTTAGTCAGTGTTTAACTGCATACATTTTAATAAGATTTTAAATGTCTAATTTGCGTTTTTATTTCAAATAGCAATAACATAACAATTGCATACAAAGGGGATTTATAAACTTTAAAAAAACACAGCCCACATAAATTTGATGATCTGCACTAATGCTTATTATCCTAATTACAGTGGTCCCTTCTGAGGCAAGCTTTGGTGTAAAATAATTAATTTTGATGCCTGCAGCTTAACATGTGTAAGTTGCTTCCAACAGTTGTCTTATTGTAGAGCCCACAAGGGTGGAAACTGATACTTAAGTATATTTTGTTATTCTAATCAGTCTTTTCATGGATTTATAAGCCTTATCTGCCTTAGGGGAATCAGAGCATACAGTGTTATTCAAGGTTAATATGTTCCCAGGTAAAAAGAGACCTAAGAGTTCCCTAAAGCATATAGGAATACAGAATTGTGTTAATTTTGCATCAGGCTGGCTGGCACATTTGCATTTTCAAGTGCATGACTATCTTCTCTCCCCAAGCTGGGGCTGCTGGTCTTACATTTGATCAGTTTTGCACATTTACTCTAACACAGGTTAGAAGTCGATATTGGAAAGGCATTATCAGTTTGAAAAGGACTCCACGGCCCTTCTCAGTGATTGTGATTGATGGGGTCAGCAGATGATGAAAACTACTTGAATATTGGAAACAGCTTTTAAATAATGAGAGCCCACTGGGGGTTAGTGAGGTGCTATGAGTGCTGGTAGCTTCTGCCTGCCCTGCATTTGTGGAAAATGCCAAGCACTGGAGGTGAGGGTCTAAGTGGGAAGAGGTGAGACAGCCCAGTTAGGTAGGCTTCTTTTTCCTGGTGTGGTGGTTCATTTAGTTTTAGTGTTATTTGCTTCCCAGTGCAGACACAGGAGTTATGAATGGGTACAGGTTCAGTACTGAGACCCTTTCAGCCTGCTGATAGGCTGAGAATAATAAAATTCAAGCAGCTTGCAGACATGTTTGTATTGACCAACTACTTTGTTGAGACGGCTGCACGGTCCTCGTACCTCCAGACAGAAATCTCTGAGTGACAACCTGTTGTCCAAGACCTTTAAACAGCAGAAAAGAGGCTCTGCCCTTCCTTAGTAAGGCAGCGTGGCCCCCTGTGGTTAGCCCTGCCTTAGGGAGCTCACACTTAGCTCAGTGCTGGCAAGTAGGAGAAAATAACATTGTCTAACACTGGCAGGAAGAGCAGCAAAACAAGGGACCAGAAATAAAACTCATAGAAACCATTCATAGAAAATGGATTTGAAGGAGATAATTCTGGACACATACATATTCTTCTTAAATACAGTTTCTCTCAGAAAGCTGTGTAGTGCTTGTCTGCTTTTTAGTAAGAAAATAGGCATTGTGACTTTAAAAAAATATTTCTATAATTAATTTGGCTTATCAGTAAAGATGAGATCCATTTAAAATTATTCTTTGTCCAAGAGCGGATAGAGAAACTGGGTTCTCTTTCTCAGAATATGTTCTTTGTCTTAGACCTTTACACTTTATGAAAGTTGGACTGAATAAGAACTAGAGTATGTAACGGAGATCACAGATATTTTAGCCTTGCTTTGATTTATTGTCCTTTTAGTTCCTTTTTTTTCATTCTTAGAGAGTGCAATGTTACAGGAAAATCCTATTCTCCTTTACCTAGACCAGCCAAACTCTAAACCTACGTGCAATTATGATGTGTACAAAATCAGATTATGACTCAGGCGGAAAAGCTACAAAAGCTAAATGAAGGTTTAAAGGGAAGGGGTTTGTTTGCAACTTTGATGTCAGACTTGGGTAAGTCTTCTGGCTCTTTGGAGAGCTCTTTCTCTTTTGTATGCTTAGGGGTTAAGAGCCACATGATAGCAAACTGTAAAATTTCTGATGTTCTGCTTGAGGACCTCCCCTCACTGGTGCCTCCTGGAGTAGGCCGTGTTGATTCTACAAGAGGCAGTAGCTAACCTTGTTCTGAAGTGAAGCAATTAATTTCTTATTGCACACTTATTTGCATCTGTGAAAAGATATGAAGTGAAATTTCTTTTTCTTGTATTCTAAAGTAAATGTGAAAGTTTTTGTTCTAAAATTCCAAAATAGTTAGCAGAGCCAGGTGAGTCAGCTATCTGGAAGACGATCAAGCCCTTTGGAGCCTTCATGTGGCTAATAGAGAAATTATGCTTTTTCTCCCAACACTACTAAATGTTAATAGAGAAATGCTATTGAAATGTCAGTTAAAGGTAAAGGTTTTTCTCATTGTTCAGTGTAAAATCTGTATTGTATTAATGACTTTATATGAACAGCTGGGTACTGAAGTTACTGGCTTTGACTGTTCCTCTCAAAATTAAAGTTTCAGATTAGATAATGCAAAAAAACACGTTCCATTAATAGAAGGTGATATTTCTAATAGAAATGTCACTTATCTAACACCTTCAAGTTGTTTCTCTGTTGCTGGTACACACTTGACTTGGGGTGAGCAGCTTTTTATCTAATGTTGCTCATCAGTGAGAGCTGTAAAATTGAAAACAGAACTGCAGATGCCCATATGGCCATCTCTTCCAAAGCATGTGCGTAAATGGCCTCTGAACAGAATTAAGCATGAGGTCTGGTACTTTCTGTCACTTTTTGTTATAACCGTGAAATTGAGCAAGATACGATGTTGTGCAGGAGAGGGAGTGACAGGATTTACTGCAGTGGTGAAAGCACAGACCCAGTAATTAGTTCAGCCTTTTGGTAAAGTATTACAAATGTGGGATGTTTAATGAAAATCTTGTCCCCAGTTGCCCTGTGATCAATTTTCAGTGTTTTGGTCAAAGTAAACTTCATATCCTAGCTCAGTATCAAGAAAATGCTCACCTGTTTTACTTACCACTTTGAAGAGATTTGAGGCAGGTTGGGGTATGATCTTGCCATGTCTCGTTTTGCATGTGAAAAAAATCTCAAATATGGCAAAGTGCACACTTGTGTATTTTATAGCAAGTGATAAAATTCCTTGTCAGTATCTTTCTTGTTTCTGACTTCCTACATATTTGTCAGTTTGTTAATTAAAATGAGTGAAGGGCACAAAGATATCTGGTTTTAATTGTGGTGTTGGATAATATGTAGCAGATTCCTCTTATTCACAAGTGTTCTGTCAAAACATGTGTTGGCTTGTTCTCTTACTGTGTTAATGCAGTGCAAGGTGGTCAGTGGCAGCACCAACAAGAGTTAAGGGCAAAATAAGAGATCCACTTCTACAAATACTACCAAATTCAGAGGGTGTAACACTGCTAAGTGAGAACTTGACTAAAGATTAGAAATGCACAGACAGTGGTTGCTGTACGCTGTTCTTCAGCCTCAGAAAATTAGTGCTTGACCTCAGTAACTGAATGAATGTGATCCTTTGCAGTGAATCTGTCTCCTGTGCAGAATGCGGGTTTGGATGCACACGTGGATGTGAAACTGAATCACTTCTGTGTAAGGGGGCATGTCAGAGGCTATTGCTAAATCTTTTGCTGATGAGTCCTGATGGAATGATGAAATCAGTTTTAGGCAAAAGTACTTCTCACTTATGGAACAAATTTTTGGAAGATGCACCTTTCACAATGTTCTCTTGAAAATCTGTTCCATATGGAATTTCTCAACATTTCATTATTCTGCAGCCCCCTGCACAGACAACATCTTGCAATTTATGAATGTTCTTTTGTGTTAGTTACCATGTATGGGTGTTAACTTTGGATACATAAATATGTATTTTTTTAATGCAGTCCTTTTTGTAGCTGCTGTGATGACTTATTCTCATCTGATGGCTTATTGATTTTGATAATAAGTTTTCTGCAAATAAGAGACAAAATGTTTTTAAAATATAGGGCTGAGTACATGGTGTTAGTAAACAGCCATGTGTTTGCTTCCTTGTAAACAGTGGAAACTTCACTCCAGGTCACCTGAGTTCTTCTGAGCCTTGCAAGTTCAGTGTTTGGTTGAAGGTCCCTTCCTCTCTGACCTCCCTTCTGCACTCCAGCTGCAGTCTGTGTGATATGACTGCCTTGGTTAATTTTCTGTCTGTCCTACCTTGTCTCACTGTAACTTTAGATGAAACCATGATCTTCCTCCTTCAGTACCAATGAAATCCCATTCCTTTTGCTAGTGGACCTTCAACCTGTGTGGTTCAAAAACTGACACGTAAAACACACTCTGACCATTGTGAGTCCTGGCTTTGCTCGAGCTAACATGGCCTAGGCAGCCTTACAATCCTTGGAGTCAAGGCAGAATTCACCATTAAATTTAGCATTAAATTGGCTGCAGGAACACATGTAGGCTTGCTTGATTTCGGAAAGAACTGCATAACATAAGATAACCTGCTCCCACTGCAGGTCTCTTTGACTTTGTCTTTTAATCAGTTTTACTTAGAGAGTTAGATTCTCTTATATCCAGGAATTATAGAAATATACATTAAATAGAACTTATCTGCATTTCATTCTCTTGTGATGCTTTTGTCCCATTTTTCTATCTATTTCTTATTGTTTCTATTTGCATCATTAAATGCTGTTATATCTCTAGGCTAGAACTGTGCAGTGTTTACTGTTCTACATGGAGAAGGGCCTGACCTGAAAAGACATTTGATTTTCTTTGGCTGTGCTTGCTGTTAGGAATAAGCTTTCAGAAAATTCATGTGTGGCGTGAGTTTGTAGAAAAATAAAATGTGCCTTCCTGACTGAATCTTGCCACATCCTGTGTGCTATATAATATTTTGTTTGTTTTTGTTAGCCTATACACATTTTTCTGCATTGACTGAGGGATGGTTCTCCTGAAGAATAAATAATGCAAATACAACACAATGCATGTATAAGTACTGTCCATAAATACCACTTTTATTGGGTATTATTTTTAAAAATGTTAAAATATGGCACTTGGCTTAAAAGGGAAGCAGGCTCACTGTGGGCAAATTGTTTATAAGATTACATCTCCTTCAAAAAATATTTTAAATGCCTCCTCATAAAACAATTTGCCTTGCAGCATTCTCTGTATCTTTTTCCTTCTTCCCATACACACCTTCAAGAGTATGTACCAGAGAGAACTTGCATCTGTTCTCACTAATATCTCTTCCTTTCTTAAGAATCCATTCAGTCCCTCTGAAATACCATGACTGACTGGCAGTTTATTAGTATTTTTCCCTGCTGTTGGAGAGTTAGTGAAGAATAAAGCTGACATTTCCTAGCTAAAGAATAGGAAGCCCAAATTTTCAAAGAATGATTCTTATCTAAATTCTTATGACCATAACAACAGTTGAAATACCTGAATACCATATAGGCTTTTGGTATGCCAAAGTCTCAAAAATCATCATACTGCCTCATGAAAACTGCTCTTGGAAAGCAGAAAGAGTGTTTTAAAAAATATAAGAATTATTTTTGTCTGCCATTCAACCACGGTCTGGTTAAACACAGGTTTTTTTCTGCATCTTTTATTAATGTTACCATTGAAGAGTGCATGACATTTTTACTATTAGAATAATTCTAGGGTTTAATTTATTATTTTTGTAAGTGAGGAATATGGGACTGATCTATGTGTAGTCAAATATTGACTTTGCATGAAGTTCAGAATGTGTATATGGCTAATAAGAAAAATATCTTGGCAATGCTGATGCTGCAGATACTTCTGGGTTGTTTATCTGCTGATAAGTATGCATCATTCTGTGATTATTTTTTGTTTTCTGTGCTTCCAACAGAAAGTAAAGCCTTGTGAACTGATAAATACCCTCCCTTGAGTTATGCCGACTAACAGCATGTTCTGTTTCAAACACAAACCCTGTTATCACTGATGCTTTCCTTCAAGTTATCTACTATTGTACATTAAAGAACAGGTGATGGTACAGAGCTGTAACCAACTCCTCTCTATCTGATGAGTCACCAAACTCCCCAGTGGTTTTTCTAGGCAATGTGAATCACATGGGTTTTGGTGCACTGTGTGCTCCACCTTGTGCATAATTTCTCTTCTCACAAGAGCAGGGACTCAGTGGCAGCTGAGTAAGGAGTCCTTGAGAAAGAGACACAGCCCCTTCCCTGAGCAGTCCCGATGGTGCCACACACGGACAGAAGGTCCGTATGCAGCTCATAGCCAAACTGAGCAGGGCAACACATCCCCTGTTGCGTACCAGGCTGTGTCCTGGTGTGATGAACTGTCCTGCTCTGACAGTGATAGTTTCCATGGAGCAGATGTGAATGCAAAGCCTGTCCAGAGGAAAGCATTGTTCCTCCTAAGAGAGCATTGTTCTGTGGATTAGTATTTCTTTGCAGTGTCTCTTGGATTGTTTCCAGAAGAAGCTCATCAGAGAGAAGGGATAAGGGAAACTAAAAAAGCTTTCTTGACATTTGCTCCCCTTCTGTGCTGTATATGTCTTTTGGGCTTTCTGGCAGTAGGTTCTTACATGTATGTCTTGTTCTCTCAGGCTCCCTAGAAGCTCTTGGTGGATTCCCTGCTGTAGTCATCCCAGCTTTGTTGTGTTGCTCTATTCCCTTGTCAGCAATGACAGCAGCTTCTACTTTAAAGAAAAATGTTCTATTTTAAATTTTTTTTTATTTACTTGCTAAAATATAGTCATACAGTTGCTGTAAAGGAGACAAGAAAGGGCTTCAGACCTCCATTTCAGTACCTAGAAACAGCAAGGAATAATATATTACTACATCAGCTCTAATGATTGATCATGCTATCTGGTAGTGATACAGATCAATACTGCTTCTCCACCTGGGTATGAAAATTTCTGTTGCTGGATGGAATTCCTGCTCCCTGGTTTCCTGGAGCCCAAAGTGATGCATCTCGTGCGCGCGGTGTCTGTCCTGGGGCTCGCGGAGCTGTGACGCATTTCTCTGCTGGCCGGGAAATGAGCCTCATTACCTCTGAGGACACTGTGTTGTCACTGCTGTCACATACACATGCTGTACTGCCAAACAGCTGTTAGGAATGGGAGATTCAGGTTCTGCTACGTTTATTTCACACTTCACACGTTTGTTCTCGCCTCTGAAATATTACATGGTCGTGTGTCTAATCATATTTTCATTTGCAGGCAAAGGAGATTTGCAGAACATCGCAGTGTGAATGGTTTGCATTAGCAATAAAATAATTTGGTATATTTGGGGAGGCTGATAAAGTGGATTCGTGCTATACTAACAGACTTAATCCTGAATTAATAGTCATACCTCTTGACAATATGTTGAAAAACAACTGCTAATGCAAATGTTTAAGTGAGTTGTGTATATATTTAATTTTATACAGCTCTATATAAAACCTTCTATATACCTTTGACACATTGATTTCTAACATAACCTGACAGCTACTGTTTGTATAAACAGCTGCTATGTATATAAATGAGATTAAAAATAATAAAAGATCATAAATATAATTGGGGAAAGCCTGTTTACTTTCAATTGCAAAGCATCATAAATACCAGTTACTGGAGTCTATTCTACTACATGCTGTGCTAGAATCTGATTTGTCTGATTTATTTAATGAATTGCTGAATAATTCAACTCTAAAATATGAGAGACATCGTACCAGTAATGCTTCAGAAAGCAAGAGATTTAAAATATATTGTAGTACAGCAGTATTAAACATATTGCAAAATAGGTCCCAAAGAGCAAAATCTTGTAATTGGACATTATTTAAGGGTATAACTGGACATTTTTATTGTGCAATCTGCCTTCATTTGTGTAAACATCTCTATTGGTAAATAAGGACTTAACTTCATTTAACACTCATAAAATTACTTATTGCTTCAAAGCTGAGCAAATTAATTCCTTTCCAGTATGGTAAAAGAGGAAATTGTCTTTTGGTTCTTTTTTTCTTATTACAAAGGACTCAATGTGCACCTTCCTCTTAATCAGAGTTGGATAGCAAAAGGAAAGTAATGGAGAGAGACCAAGACTCCAAAATGGATTAAATGAACTTCCTTAAAAAATTCTAGTGAGAGTCTTCTGTGGCTCTGCTCTGTTTTCCAGGGTGTGAGAGAGCAGGGTTACTGTCCTGAGAGAGCAGCAGAGGAGAGGAATCCTTCCTTCCTGAGTGAGCCCCCCTGCAGCTCTCCTGGCTGCTCCCACTGGCAGCGGGGACTGCCTTTCCAAGGGGACAGCTGCTGCAGGGATGGGGCTATAAAAGGCTGCCAAATCTCACACTGTGGGTCACGTTTTTCCTGCTTTATTTGTTGTTTCTATGGAGAGATATCATGGAACCTGTATTTGACCCTGTTGTGCTGTGTATGAGCTGCTGTCCAAGTGAACCTTAGGTGATACAAGTGTGGCCAGAGCCAGAATGTAGGAACTGACCTGCCTGTGGTAGGTACTCACTGTGTGAGCAGCTGTAGAGACAGTGCTAGAGTTCTTTTTTTTTAACAGAACCCCATGAGGTTTGCAAAAGTGATCTGTACTTTCTCCAATACTAGCCAAATAAAGAGTATCATAATAGCAACAGGTGCCCTGCGTCACCATTTCTAGACTAATGCTCCCATCTCATTCCTGAGATTTCATACACTGAAAGAAATTATTTTTAATTTTTTTAAAGTCTTCTAGACGTAGCAAACCTGATTTGTTCCTTCAACTGAAAGTCCTAGTCATTTAAGTGCATGAAAGGAATGACTGTTTTATTAAATTCCTAATTTACCAATCTAATAATAAAATAATAGTTGCCTATTATCACTCTGAAAAAAATTCTGTTATGGCAAGAACAGCCCTGTGGATTTTCCTTTATCCATTTTTTCCACTCAGTTGCCAGATATTCTTAACCTGTCCATTTTGTGACCACAGTGCCTTGACTGACTCTTAGAACACGTGGGGAGGGAGCTCTACATGACTCTGTGCGTGGACAAAAAGGCAGGAGATAAAGCTTCAGGGAGAGCAGCACAGGTGATTTTGGACTTGGAGGCTGGCAGTTAAAACTCAGGAAGGAGGTCATTAAGCCGTCATTGACAGTTTCCTGAAATTGCTGTGTTAGTGTGTGGTGGTCAAAAAAGCCAAGAAAATGTTGGGCAACGTCAGGAATGTTACTGAGAGGGAGGCAGAGGCTACTCCCTGCATCTGCTAGGATGCTGAAGGGAATAGGCAGAGGTGTGTCCTCTGACACTCCTAATGGGGATAAATCATAGACTCTGGGCAAAGCAGAGGCGTTCTAGAGGGTGTGTTTATGTGCTCTTCCCAAGAGTTTCTCTCAGTGCTGCCATGTGGAGTAGGTTTGCGGTGCATGCACGAAGGCCTGGTTCCATTCCTCACATAATCAGTTTAAATCTTACTTTTTTCTTGGGTGGACATATTGCAGCAATCCCTCAAATATCTGGTAGAATAATTTTGGAGCTGTATGTCCACATTTGAAGATAAGAGTTCATACAAACAAACCAAGGTCAATATGTTGCCTTTTAGTGTATTTCCCACCGTAAGACGGAAGCACATCCCATCCTTAAGAGGAGATGCTTTTTATATTTAGGAAAAAGGGTTAACCACTTTTCTGTATTATTGTTAACATTCCCCTTGGATAAAATCCAGTGATGAACAACTTCCTCATGAAGGAGGTCAAGGCTTTTCCCTCTCCCATAAGTATTAAATGTCAGTAATATGTTTGAGAGTAGTGATGCAGATAAAGATTTAGAGTCATGGGGCCAGTGGCATTAAAAGAATAATGTAAATTGTCTGCTTTTAAAAGAGGTACAGGGCATGTTTACTATTAGAAGCAGAGCAAGAAATTAAAATTCTTTGAATTTCTTGCTATACCCACAGTGCTCGAAGCATGGCAGAGCTTCTACCCACACAAGGAATGTGTAAGTGGAATTCTGGTTTTGCTGTGTAACTGAGCAGAACAGTAGCATATCAGACACAATATGTTAAGGGGGAAAGAAAACATTTAGCAATTTTCTTGTTATTTGAAAGTTGCAGAAGTTTAGTGAATTTAAAGTCCTTGTGAATGTCCCATACTGATGGGTGGGATCTGTGCTGTGACTGGCAAGACACTGCAGCTGGTGTCTGAGCACCGCCTTACACACATAATGTGTTAATAGACTCGCAGAATTGTTAACCTTCCTCATATTCCACACTCTTGTTTCCAGAAGTATTCTTTACTTCAGTTACAGTGCAGGTGGGCATTTTAACTTAGATAAAGAACTCACTTATTTTTGTGCTTGTATAGTAAAGCAAAGTACCTTTTTTTTGCATTGGTCACCCAAAAATAGTGCGTTTTCTGATTTCTTTTTCTTGGTTGGTATCAGGGAACTTTGATTCATTGAGAGAGAGCTGTTAATTTGTACACTGAAGACAGCCTGATAGGATCTTTTTTCTTGCATTATTACTGGAAACACTGTCTACATTTAATTAAGAGTTTAAATTTAAAAAAATATTTCTAAATGAAACCTTTATTACAGCCTTTAAAGGGAACACTTTGGTCTCAGAAACACCATAAAGTTAAAGTGATGCTTTTTTCCTTGACAATCCATCAGACTTGTGTGGTCATTTCCCCTTGGTGTCATGAGATTTAAGTTTAAATGTGTGAAAAATGAAGAAATGAATGGATGATTCAGGACTTTTAGTACCTTTGTCTGGGGCAAAAGAAAAATAGCTTTCAAGAAAAGTATTTGGATCAATTATTAAATTCAGTAAGGGAGATGAGATTTTATTTCAGAAAGTGTCCAAATTCAATTCAGAGGCTGATGTTTTAAGGCTTTCTTCTCCACCCCACAACACAATAAAGCTGGTATTTCCAGGGAAAACCACTTAGCTCCTGAATGGCTATATGGGGTAAATTATTCTTATTTCATGTGATTAATATCAGGCATTTAGGAGAAATATAAATTTGTCCTACTGATGGATGGTAATAGGCACATTTGAAATGTTCAAACCTTTTTTTTTAGTGCAATATCCCCAAACTAAACTGGGGCCAGAGAGCTACAGAAGAGCAGAGACTTGGGACTTACACTACTGACTTGAACAGGATCAAGATTTTGGTCCAGTTAACTGTAAGTACCAAATGAATTATTTGAGAGCTGGAGCTGTGGGCTGCTCTCAAGTGTTCTGGAGTACAGACCAGGAGCTGGATGTTTTTTTCCTGTGACTCTTTTCAGATGGTTGCAACATTGCCCTATTTTGGTGTGCTCTAGTGTGTTGTTGTTTCCCATGATGGTTGCCTGTCTGAAACCAAAAAATCATGGAAGATTTTACTTAGAACTTTGTACTGAATTCTGAGAGAATCTGTTTTCATAATAATATTTTTTTAAGAAAGGAAGATGTTTTCAGGGAAGTTTTATGTTAGAGGCCCTATGCTTTGGGGCAGGAGCTTCCTGTGTGAAACTTGGTCTTAGTCAATTTTTTCATGCACTGTTTTGTGGAAAAAAGAAGAAGCCATTTCTACTTTCCTAACTCCTCATGCCTGGCACCTGGCCTTTCTGTGTTAGCCCTGAAGGCAGGGAGTCTGTGCTCCCATGTCTTGTGGCCACCGGTATCATCACCCAGCAGTGTGAGTGGTGGGGATTTCAGGGTAGATCTGCAAATTACAAGTCTTGTCTCTATGAATTTTGTGTTCTCTGTTCTGTAAAGGAACTGGTTTTTTCTCCTACTTACGCATGCATCAGCAAGCTGGTAATGATGATAAAAAAAAAAAGATGGATTTTCTCAGAAAAAGTTGTTGTGGAAAACTGTTGCTAACAAATGTTAAAAAAACGTGTCCAAACACTTTTATCTGTTATTTTGCCTGGTTTTGTAAAGTCAGCCTAATGAATGTCTGGAAGCAGAGAGGCAGTTAAGTGTTTTACCTTCACTTCAACTGGCATAAGGCATAGTTTAAAGTTTCCCCTCTTTCTTTGTGGGAATATACACAGAAATAAAGCTTCTCAAATGCTTGGTTCTGTAAGCATTCCATTGGCCAAGATCCGTGTAACTGAAGGAGCACCCTAGCTGTACTCTTTGGAAGGCAAAGTGGTTTACACATGTGAAAGTGCATTCCAGCCCTGGAAACATGAGACCCTACTCAGTGTACAAGAAGGTGCTTGCTTTTCTGCAGTCCTGTGGTCTCATGATCGGTACTCAATAGTGAGGAGCCAATGTAATTTCCTTGCTAAGAGGCCTTTTGAGAGGTGTTTGCATGTGCTAAAATAGTTTCTACAAGGATTTAAGCAGAGCTTAATTGTGGAGAGGCCTTTGAACCACCCATGTCTCACTTTATCAGTACTGAATCATTAGAGCTACTTACCATGATGCATATCTTCATGTAATGATCTGCCGTTTTTACTAAACTGTTCTAAATTAAAGACAATGTAAAAATGGTATAAAAGGATATATCTGGCCTTTTATAAAAGAAAGGGTTCTTGCTTCACATGTAGTCCTTGTTGCTGTGCAATAAAATCAAATAGTAAATTCTAAAATCAATAAAGTCAACTGAAACGTTTTAAAGATAAAATTGCATCTGGTTCTCTTAGGCTTTGTGCTTCACTATCTTGTATTACCAACTAACTCTATTTGTGCAGGTTTTGCTTTTAGTGGCAGAACTATAAAATAACCTAGGCGGTATCTGTGGAAGTGTCATAAAAAGTTTATGATGTTCATAAGGAGACTGTCACTGCCACCCCAGTCTTTCATTTAA
Source organism: Donacobius atricapilla (assembly GCA_013397315.1). NCBI lineage: Eukaryota > Metazoa > Chordata > Aves > Passeriformes > Mimidae > Donacobius > Donacobius atricapilla. Next base: position 474,025 of record WBMY01008058.1, on the reverse strand, counting down.
GAACAGCCTGCTTTGCAGACTGATGGAGTAATGCACAATAATCCTAAAAGGGTCTTAAAGATGGAGTTCTTATGAAGTCACATGGCATGGTTGTAATTTTGATGTGTCCTGCCAGCTCCTCTACTGAGCACAGAAGTAGAAGGGGCTTTGGCACTGAATTGCTTGGGCCTCTTCAAGTGCTTCTTCCAGAAGTTTGTCAAATTATTTAGAACAGGATCCTTTAACTGTTAAGCAATTCCTCATTTTTACAGTGAAGTTGTAACACTTGGAGAAAGGGAGAGACATAAACATTAGGAAAAAAAAGGAGGCAACCAATAGAAATGACCTAGAAAATACCTGAGAAGTTTTTTTCCATTGCAAAATTTATCTGAATTAAATATACCAAAATATGTAGAGGAGATTGAAAGACTTCATGATTTCTACACATCCTATATCTTTCCAAATGTGTTTTCCAATGACCTGGCCAACTTTAGAAAAATGTATTTTCCTTCTTGGCACAAGAGATCTCTTAGTTATTTAGAAAAAAAATTCTCGGTGAGCTGGATTCTCTGAATAACTATAACCAGTATTTTTTCTTTTTATGATCAGTTAACGGTGGCCTTCTGTGACCACTGGTATTTTTTTTCAGGTAATTCCTTTTTTCTCTATGGGCAATTTCTACAGATTTTATGCCATTTAGATGATCTGTTTTCATGGAAGGGATTGTGTCCATCCAGGAATATTGCAGGGCAGTAACTAGGACGATCTTGAAACACAGAAGGAGAGATTCAGCCTGAAGCTGGAGGTCCCAGAGTGAGGTACAAATCCTTGTGTAGTTACAGCTGGTGTCACTTCTGAAGGCATTGTTTTCTTCTGAGACATCATGTGCAAACAAAAATGCATTTGTTAATGCATTGAAGTGTTAATCAATGGGCTCATGAACTCTTTTGTCTTATGATATTATAAAAACTTGTTTTTGGACAAAATTTAGCAAACTAGAACCAAATTAATGATTTAGTTTCAGTTCCCATGAAAATGTGTATTTTTTTTCTTTTTTTTTTTTTGGATTATGTGTGTGTGAAGTGTCTAGTGTTATAATATGCCATCACTGAATGGTTTCTATGGGGAGTATTTGGTCTGAGCACAAAAGATTGTTCTCTATGTTCATTTGGAGGTTTTAGTGCCCAGCCTTCACTCAGACTCTGAGAGTTAAGTCTGCCTTCCTTTGAAGTAATAGAAAGTCTCCCTCCTCACTTGAAAAAGTAGAGGAAGGAACCTCAAGAGTTAATAATTTAGCTTCTTACTTGAATGCTTTAGCATTCCACTATAGCTCTTTTTCGTTTGTTTATTTGTTTGTTTCTTTGGTTTTTTAAATATCTTTAGCAAAGGGAAATAAACTTTGTTTCTTTCGCTGGAAAGCTTCACTCTTCTCACTAGCTGGGGCAAATGCGTGCTGGTTACTTTAGAAGTAAAAACATTAGGAGACTGTAATGTCTGTGCCAATGCTCTTAACTCTGGTCATTTAGCAAACATGCAGATTTCAACTAAGCTAAAACCTGGGAGTCATTCTGTCTTCTTTTTTAGATATGATGTCTTAATTTTTGCTTCTTACAGACCATATGTAATCTCATGTTCAGCTGGATCTTTAAGTATGTTTTGCCAATCTTAATCTGATTCAACCCTCATATTGGTTTAAATCAGGAAAATCAGCTAGTATTTCATCAGATGGAGTGATGTGAAAGGATAGACTCTCAGGTGCACTGCTGTACTATTAAATAAAAAACCTTTTTAAACCATGAAGGACAAATATTTATATTCAGTTCCTTTATATATTTAGAATAATGGAGACTTTATAGACCAGTTGCTGCTTCTAACCCAAGCTGCTTCAAGGCTGGCTAAAATAAAATCATAAGCATTGATTCATGAGGGGAAAATGTAATATGGAAAAAAAAGTCATCACTGCCAGCAGTCTTGCTGGCTCCTGGCAACATGGAAACATGAATGGTGGCAGGCATGTATGCCTGTGTAGACATTGAGCTCTATATACTCTCTATATGGTTTGTCAATTTTCTGTTCTTGGGTCACTTTCTAGTGTAATGCCCATTTTCATTGTTGTAAGAACTGAGTAAATACTTTAAAGGAAAAGAAATTGTTTACCACCAGCCATTCCCCCCTGCATGAATACAAACAATAAAAAGTCTGCAATGTGTATGATATCTCTTCTGTGGATTCTCTTCTGCACCTGAGCACTTTCTGAGCAATAAAACTGATGAAGCTTGGCTTCCCTCCATCATCTCTACATTTCTGCCTCTGGACAGGAGGACGCACCAGAGCTGTCCATGTGAAGGCTGACCTGCTGGCTTCTCCCAGGCTTGCTGCTTCTTTGGATGTTTTACAAAGTCTTGGGAAGCCCTGGCTCTTCGCTGTTGTACATGAAATTTGTGTGAATGAGTGAACATGAGTAGCATGCTCTTTCTATGATGCCAGTGAATTTTAGAGAAATTCACATGAAACAACAGACAGTGACAGAAACAAAAGTAGGGCATGGATTTTCCAGTTCCCAGTCCTCTGCTGCTAAATCACAGATAATCATACCATCAGTGGAACTGGTAAAGCTGGAGCAAAAACAGGTTTTAACATTCCATGGAACCTCATTCTTCAGTTAAAATGCATTCTATAAAACCTAAGCAAAAAAATTGGTTCCTACTAGACCAATTTATATTAGTTAGAAGAATAAAAATCCAGAAAAAAAGAACAAACCTTTATGCTCAATCTGTAAACAAAAAAATAGTAAGCTCTGAATCTACTCCCTTTTTATCATTTTAAAATATTTTTCTATTAATGGAAGTTCTTTGTTTTGGAAGTGCCTTTTTTTTTTTCCCTTCCCAGGAGATTTCTTTTAACATGGGAAAACTAAAAAAATTCTTTAAATAAAATACATGATAATTTCAAAGGGTTCTTGTCAAGGCAGTAAAAATAAATGGGGAGTTACAATTTAGATTTATTATACAGTTGTGGAGGGGGAAGCCATCTGTGTTATCTGATTTAAACATAAACACAGCAAGCATTTCTTAAATACAAGATATATAAACAGTTCTCAGTATGCTGAAGATTGTTGTGGTTTAGTACATATAAACAAAAAATCCTATAGAAAAGTCAAAACATGGTTTAAAAATGTTACAATCTGTAACAAAGGGGTTGAACTCTTCCTTGACTGTTGATTGATCATGAATCAATCAGGCTCAAATTGCTTCTCTATTCATTTAGTTATTTCTGTGCAACCAGGATAAAACATTCAAGCAAAGCAAACATGAAACTAAGATACAGTTAGTATGGAGGAGTCAAAAAGAAATAGATTTCACTGTAAACTCCAAAGCCCTTGTTAAAGTTCAAACTGCATTGGATTTGGTCTTAGTGAAAACCTTGAGGCTCCAAAGAGGAGTGAAACTTGCCCAAAGCACTTCTTCATACGGGAAAACCATGCCAATTAAGCTGTATAGAGAAACTCCAGTGTAGATACTAAGCAATAAGGATTTACAGGTGCAGTTTTTTGCTAGCTGTTTTGCGGAGACATCTTCAGTACTAGCTTATTTTGAAGTAGGTAAATAAAGCTTTATTTAGTAGCCACTTTTCAAAGACAAATACTACAGCAGAATCAAATGGAAACCAAAATAGGGATCAGAATAAGAGATTTTTATGATTTAAATTTAAAAAAAAATCCTAGCTAGAGATATCAGTATCTCAATAGCTAGGAAAAAATGCATTAAAGATTGTGCATGTACATTCATGCTTTGATTCATATTTGAATATTTTTAAGGGGTAATAACCATTGTTTTTCCTTTGTGTCTGTGGAGGCCGTGGGACATGTGACTACTTGGTTGTCATGTATTTGGTATTTAAAGTTCATATCCTGCTGGGTCCTCTGAATCCTATATGGAAGAAAGTTGCTGTATATGATAAAATTGTTCCAACACCCTCACTTTTAATACTGATGCTTTTGAAGAAAAAAGACATTCTTTCTTATGACTCTTATTCTCTCACCATTTTTATTTCCATGTGGTATTTCCAACCTCTAGTGCATGTAGGCAACTTATATTCCTGCACAGTGCTGGAAACCCACATTAAACGTATTTACTTTTCAAAAGGAAATTGATTGTTTGGTTTGGTTTGGATTTCTCTTAATAAAGTCAGATTGAGCATTTGGAATGGAAGAATGGCATTACCAGCATCTCTAAGTTTTCATCTGAGAGGAATTTGAACTGGGGATGATGAAGTCCAGCCATGCTATTGCTTTGTTTAGAGTTGTGATATGCCAAATACTTTATATAAAGCTGAGTGATTAGAATTTTGGAACACTGCTGGGATACCGATTTATGTTTCTAGATCTGCTACTGACTTGCTATGGAATGTGATTACATGCTTTACTTTCTTCTTTTCTTGATTTTTCTACCTGCAGAAGTATTATATTATAATATTATGATGATTTTTGCATTTTTTCTTATGAGCTAGCAGTAGAATATAATCTGTTTCTCTGGCATAATTTCATTCTACAAAGATAAAAATATTAGATGGTGCTGGAGCAATATCGATTCTATTAATTCTGATGTGCCACGTGTGGGCATATTTGGATACTAAGATATAAAGGATGTAAATAGGCATACAAAGACCACTGACTCCTGTTCTGGCTGTTAATGGTGTGAATGGATGCAGGAAGGGTGTTTATGTCTTCTGCTCAGGATTGAATAAAGTAACAAGCAGATTACTTCAGAGTCAGAGGTTGGCCACAGCAATCTGTAGTGTCCTGCCAAAATCCACTCCAAACTTGTGAATGAAATCACAGTTTTTCATTTAGTTTGTTCTCTTGAAAGTAGCTGAGAACATTACAGTAGCCAAGTGGTAAACTCGGGTTAAAATAAGCAATCACACAGCTTCCTGTTGTTCCAATTTCTGTTGAGTAAGTACTAATGATATAAGACAGCCCACAGCTGAGTTCTTAAAATGTTTTGTTCAGCACATTTTTTTTCTTTCATGGGCAGTTGACAGTAGAAGTGTTCTTGATAACTTCTCTGCAGTTCAGTTCACGCAGTTGCTTCTAAAGCCAGATGTGGAATTGTGGTCACTGCACTAATGAATTCCATGTTTAAGCCAAATTGAGGGTATCTGTGAACTGTGACATACAATATAGAAAGATATGTCTTTGCATAAATATGTCTTGGTAAAGTTCAGTGCCTTTTCCTTGATGTGTGATAAAATAATATTTCCCTTTTTTGTACCTAGCATTCTTTGGGAAGTGGCCACTAAAATTACTTATATGAAGCTGTATCTGCCTATGACAGAACACTCTAGAAATAGTGTAAAAAGTTAATATTCAGAATGCTTCTTGTGCCATTAGGTGGTGCTTTCAAGCTTCTCTAGCATGAAGAAAGAAGCAAAGGAGGGCTGAGCTTTGTGTAGGATGTGTTTTCACAGGGCTGAGGAGGGTGCAGTAATGAAGCCCAGCTGTGTTGGAACAGGATGCAAACAAGGGGCTGTGGGAGAAGGAGGTGGGTGAGGCTGAGATTTGGCTTGTGAAAAGTTTGATGGAGGAAGTCACGTGTGGTCTGCGTGCTGTAAGCCTAGAAGATGATTCTGAGCCAAAGAAGTTAATGAAGATCGGGCTGGTTTGTATTAACTGAAGGTCTGGCTGATTGCTTGTTGACTGGATGTGCCCTGATGTCTTTAGCTGTCTCACTTTGCCATAGATTTCCTGCTAGGCCACCATGTTTGTTTAGAATGAGATTAAACCCTTTTCCCCAAGATGTACACACTTCTGGTTTTAAGGAAGGATTTTTGAAGTGTGTACAGATTTTAATGTAAAGGATAGCACCAGTTTTCTGGGGACCAGTTTTACTGGGATTGGTCTTATATCAGGCCTATTTCCACTTCCTTAGAAGCTCTTTGCATTTGAGGAAAAGAAATAAAATGTTGAATCTGAGCCTATAAGTGCAGTTGGATGGCTGATATTATTTACCTGGGTCACTCTCCCCACAGCATTACTTGGGCATTGTTGAGAAGTGACGACAACTTAGGTTGCATATGATGCACTTAAATCTTTGTCATTGTGTTAAAGGATGGGCTGGGGACTGGACAAATGGTTCAGGTGCTTGGGTGGTCGGATATGAGTATGAAGATGCCTTTGAGCTCCCTACTAAGGTGGTGTCCTTCTGCTCTGTAGGTCTTCTGAGTTACCTGCTTAAGAACTATTTTCATTACTGCACCTACGATACACAAATGATGTGTTGTTGGAACAAACAGTCCCCTGCATGAAACAGGGGCCAAAGCCTCCTCTCATGGGTCTCTTACCTCTTGTGTTAACCACATGGATGGAGAAGTGTCCAGTGCTGAAAATATTCTTGGGGCACATCTTAATTTCTGATGAAAATATAGCTATTGGGATCTAACCAAAAATATGTATGGGCATAGTAATCTGTACTTGTAAGTTTTGGGGATTATGGCTGCCTCTGGAGAACTGTTTGATATCACTGTCAGAGGCAGAACATTTGTGTTGCTGAATTACAGCTGCAGCCCAATATGACAGGTCCAATTTTACGTAATAATGTTACTTTTATGGTACCTAGATCTCATCCTTGTTAGCCTATGATTAGAGTTACTCTACACTAATTTTGTGGTTAAAATTTACTATTAATTGGTTCCTTTTTCTGCTGTTCACCTTCACATATTTTTGTTTCCATTAAAGTTTCAACTTTCAGTGTAGCTAGTGGCCCTGTTTAGCTCTTGCTCCTTAGTTTATAGGAAGCTTGTGATGACAAAATCCCACACTATTACAATGACTGGTATTCACAAGTAACACCCATTTTAATGCGCTGACACGGTTTTCTTTCTCTACAGAAGTATGTGCTTTTGCACCTTTCATTTTCTTTTTCAGTTTTCATGGAAATCTTACCGCTGGTATTTCTTCTAATGGCTTTTGTGTGCTACTGATGCTAGTTTTCTTTTTGTGGTGAGATCTGACTTATGTGGCTAACACTACAGATTAAAACAATCTTATTCTTAAATTTAAGTTAAAATAAGACTGCTATTCATTTGTTCTGGGTTATTTTTAATCTGATATCCAACTTTCTATTTCTGTGGTTGCTTCTCAAACCGTTTTCCTGGTATTTGTGGCTGGGATCCCAGGGGATATACAAGAAGTCATTTCGCTTACAGTACTTTATTTATTAAGTGCTCAAACTATTTTTTTTGGTTACATTTTTGCACCAGCATTTATACTAAAATAGTGCTGAAATACTATATCCAACGTTGAAAACCTTTTCTGCAAGATACTGTAAACATGTAGCTGGAAAAACATGCAGTGGAACTCCTCAGAAATACACCCCATTGCAGGAATTAGACCTACAGAGAACATGAGTGATAAAGCCCAGCTCCAGTATTATAGATGAGGAAATAAAACATAGAATAAGTCTTGAGTATAAGAAAGCATGAGTGATCTAAAAATATTTATATATTTTCATCGTGAGTTGATAAGATTTTCTTACTTAATGTGTGTGTTAAATTTCATTGAGATTTCATTTGAAGTGAAAGTCTGCTCTGGTGTACAGGATTCTAGAAAGCTGGGTAAGAGCAACAGCTTCCCAGTATTTTTTTAAATACTGAAACACAGACGTTTGGAGCTGCAGAACGTTTTATTAATAGCAAGAGAACTTATGAAAAGCAATTTTAGAAGGTCTTTGAAAGAGAAGATAGAGGGTTCAAGCTTTGGTAAGGGAAGAGAACATGCTTGCTTCCTAGTGATGCGAGAGCTAAGGTAGTTTTGTGAGAAATGGAACAGTGAGCCCCGGTCATTCCTGAACAGGAATAGATTCCCATGGAAAGGCTGTGTAGAAGGTTTGGTTTGTTTCTTTTTTTCTTGGTGCTGGGGTGGGGATGAGGGTCTTTGAAAGAAGCTTATCCAGCTTCATGCAGGGTGCTACTTTATATGAGTTAAATGTTTGTTTAGGAGTTTTTTTCAAAGAGAATTCCTAAATGAAACATAGAAATACAAAATTGCTTTCTGGATTTTTTGCTGATAGAAATTCAAAAATAAATTGAGAATTTATAAATAGTACTGGCCATAGTAAGGTTTCACTAAGAACCTGTTTCAAACACACTGACATATAAAGTTCAAGAAATCTGAAGTGCATTATGGCTTTTTTTTACATGAGGCAGACCTCCTTGAAAAACCTTTAGCTCCTTGTTGTAGGAGCTCTTTGGATTTCTGTTTAATTTGTTGGATATTTTGAATGCTTTTGAAAGTTCTGTTTCTGGGGTTATGTCTGCTCTTTACCTTCAAAGTCTCACTGCAATTGGGATCTACATCTATCTTTGCATAGAGAAAAGAGAAAATTCATCTCCTATGGGTTGAATGAGACAGTTAATAATTTCAATACAGGAATTTTCAGAGAAATTTTAAATACTTTATGCTTTTCTCCTGAGTCTTTGCAATTTAAATCTAACACTGGGAAACTGTTAGGGGCTGGAAGAAATAATGGCAAGTTATTAGCTATGATGATAAGTGCTAAAAAATGTACACAGCACGTAAGGAACCATTTAAAATATATCAAGAGTGAATCATGAAAAACATTGGAGGGTACTTTTTATTTCCTCAAGGATTAACTTGGAGAGAATGACTTTTTTTAATTTTTATTTTTTTTATTAATGACTTTGGCATAAACAATAGGATCATGTTGATGAAATCTACTTATGACAAAAATTTAGGAGGGACTATAAAGAAGGGTATTTTACATTATAAAAGAAAGAACTGTACAGGCTTGGAGACCAAAATAATAGTGAATCAACAATACAAACCCTTGGTCTGGGCACTTGGGAATTAAGACATCTCTTCCAGAGGCTCACAGATGGAAGCAGTCAGGGAGGAAGAGGATCTGGATGCATTGATTGCAGACTTTTCCTACATAGGAAGTGTCATCAGTGGGACATGGCCAAGGAGAAATGAAATGTTTATCCAGCAAAGTGCTCCTGTGGGATGAGTCCTGATACTCACATTCATACATTTGAGGGACCTCTCTGGCTATGTTGGGAACAATTCTAATCAATCATGATCAAAAGATGTGGATGCAAACTGGAATGTCCAGCCAGGACCATTAGAGGAATGGAAACTCCCTGTACAAGAGGAGATAGAATACATTTATTTCAATGTCACAAAAGTAAAACTGAAGAGGATGATGTGGTTGCTAATATCAGGAAGAAGGGTTTTTGTACTTAGTCTATTATTGTCAAAATGGTACCAAATAGCCTTGCATAAATTTACAACTATTTGTATTAAAAAAAAAAAATAAAGTGTGAGGGTTTTGGAATTGCCCAGTTATTTTAGTTGGTTTTTTTTTAAATTCTTTTTAAATCAGAAGAAGAGATACAAATGTGTGTGTCCGTGTTAAGTGTAATCCTTTTCTCTTTAGCTAGTGTGTGGTAGAAAGCTGTATTTTTGAGACAACAAGAGAGTGATGATTTTGTGGGTCTAATCCCAAGTTCCCAATAGTCAGTATACAGTGGATCAGTACTGCTGAAGTGGCAGCTGCTTGGACACCTTTTGTAGATTGAGACTTCAGCTCCAGATTGATGGCCTAAGACAACTCCTTTACCTGATTCTTAACAGTGAAGTGCAAAGGGAAGGGAAATGAAGCTTATTCAGCCATACTGAAATTTTAATTTAAAAGTATTCAGGCAAATATGTCCTCCCAATTGATATAATTTCAGCTTTTGATTCCTGAGCAGTTCCTCACCTCAGCTGTATGCAAACTCCTTTTATGTGAACACCAGACCAATTGCAACTCCCCATATCCAGCTGCCTCTGTAGATTCAGCTGCTATTTTGAAACCCTGTATTGCTGTGGTTATGATTTTTAGGCCTCAGTAGTATATGTGGAGAAACGAATGACTTAGTTCAGTATGATTTGACAAAAACATCTCCCCTTTTCAGATTATTCCAGTTGTGGTCAGATCTCCTGGTATTTTTGGCACATTACCATCCAGGTCTGCATGGCTGCTAGAACTGGGATGCGCGAGAGAAAGAAAAACAAAATGTTTATTTAGATTAGAAAACAGGGTCATTTCTGCCTATTTCTTTCTATTTATTCACTGCTGACAATGCTTCACTAGCTTGTGAATTTCAAAATACTTTCAAAATTTAGAAAGGTAAATGCACAGTGCTCTATGCATCATGTTACATGTGTCAGTGGCATGGTGTTTATGCAAATTTCTATATAGAAGAATTCTCTTCAGCAAAATAATGTGACAGAATGTTTGTGTAGAATTATAAAATCAGATTTTAATCACAGTACTAATAAGCAGCATATGCAAAACATTTTGAAGATTGTTTCAGTTTTCCTTGACATATTAAGATCACTTTCTCTCTGGGACCATACAGTCAAGGACCCAAATCAGTGCAACTTGCGTTATCTAGGCAGCCTGTGTATTTCAGACTGCAGTGATGAAGCCTGAAACCATTGCATCCAGCTCTGCCTTTTAATTTCCCAGGACCCCCCAGGAGAAACCATCCCCTTCAAACTGTGCAGCCTTAACAGTAATATGTGTTTTAGTTCTTTGGGAATCTCACTGCTGGGATGATGCCTTTTAGTTGAATGGGAATTTAGCTGCCTTTGAAAGACCTTGGACTGTAGCAGTAAAGCTAAAGGTTTTGATCATATTAATAACTGTATCCTTTGTGTCATTGAGGTATTTAACTTGATGGTTTCATTTTTCCTATGATCACTTCTCTTTTAACTGGGGACTGATAAGACAGCAGGCTTCATTTGGTCAACTGAGGAACTTCTAAATATGTTGTTGGGGATTGCATAGAGTAAAAAAAATAAACTCACAGGTAAGATTATGTTCAGTTTTGTTGTCTGTGCTGTGGGCAGTAACATCTGCCTACCAGAAAGGGCAATACCAGCAGCTTACAAAACTGCAGCTGTCAAGGTGTTATTCTCGGGCAGATCAGAAATATCTTTGCCAAGATGAAATAAATTTTATAACCATTAACACCTAAACAGGAAGTTTAGCCTCAGGACCAGCAACTTCATGTTCTCTTTCTGGTACTATGGTGCTGATCTCTACCAGCAACAATGCATTGCAGACTAACATGGAAAGGTTATTATATTCTGATTTAGATTTCAGATGTGACCCTTGATAGGTTTTTCAGTTTTCTCTTCTTTGTTATTACTATAAGCCCATATTTCTTTGTAATTTGGTCACTATTAATCTTAAACATATGTGCTGTTCTTCTTTTCCCATGGTTAATATAACAGATGTAAGCTCTGTTTCTGTTCTATGCAACATTATTTTACTGTATTGTTGAAAACTACAAATGTCATGAAGATTTAATTTTTATGCGAATGTCCATGGGGCCAGAAAATTACCATTTACAGTTAGGTTGATCCTTTGAAATTAGAAAACAATATATACTTGTTTTCTATGCACATCAACATATGAGTAGAGAGTTCTGTGTACTGAACATGTGTAACCTGTGTGTCCTACAGAAGAAATACAAAGCAAAAAAACAATCTCCTGTTATTTCCTTGTGGAAAAGAAATAATTCCATTTGCTGTACTATTATTTCCTCTTAGATGCATCCTCATCTTTGTTGGATGATACACTCGTGGGACTGCAGGGCTGACTGCCCACTCCATACCATTTTCCATGCACAGTCAAAAGGAAAGGGAATTGTTAGACAAAATTTTATAGCTTGTATATCAATGGGTGCTATTTTTCATAGGACTTCAATGCTGCCAAATTAGTTCTATGTGCCTACTAAGTGAAATAAATGACAACAGTAGGAGATGACTCTCCTCAATGTAAAACACTTGTAGGAAAAATTCAGTCTGAATTTTATATAAAATCAAGGAGGGTCTTGTTATCAAGTACTTTCTGTACTTGTTAACATATGCATTTGTTTCGCAATTAAGGGGTATATACGTTATCATCTCTTAAGGGTTAATCACTCTGAGTATAATAGACTTGTTTTGCTAAGACTATATTGAAAATAAGGACTCAATTACTTTGTCTTCCTCTTCTTTTGTAAATATACAGTATAACAAGTTGCAATGTCATTGTAAGCGAAGCATTTCTGGCTTGTATTTGCCCTTTATCTCATTAGAATGATGCCAGAGATCCAATGTAAATATCCTTCTGTTCTGTCCAGCAACCCATACTTTAATTTAGTGTAATCAGAAAATAATAACCTCTGTAAAACAGCCTGTCAGGGAGAAATAATAGGGCTGTTAGACATTTGGCAAAACTCCATTTCATACTGCTGAAGTACAATATCCCAGCTTTACAGGACGTTTGTCAAGGCACTTGGTTGCTGTAATGTGCTGGGATGATCTTCCTATCATCAGATAGCACCTGACAGAAGACCATGAACAGCCAACTCTTCATGATTTAATGAGCAAATCTGGAGCAGTAATCCCATCAGGATGGGCATGTAGTGTACCTCTGATTACTGTACGTGCCACCAGCTCTGTACTTAGAGTTTTCATATGGTTTCCTTTTTGGTTTTTCCCTCTCAAGACATTATTTTTCATGGCAGGAACTGTGAATTAACCAGGCTGTGTGGAGAAAAAAACCTGTAAAGTATATCTGGATCTTTCAGCTTTTTTTTTCATATTTAGAAAGTATAGTATTTATTTTTCTGAGCAGATTTTTCTTCATTTGAAAAACTTTAGGAACACCAAACCATCTTTAAAGTGGTTGTTGGAAGAAGGTAAAGACTTCTTTTAGCCATGCTGTAGTGACTGGCAGCAATTCAATTTGTTGCAGTCAGAGGACTTCTAGTACATCCAATACATGGACACATGTAAAGTCTTGCATATGGAACACGATGTGTTGAGGAATGTGCCACTGCGGTCTGTGCACTCCTGAACACAGCTCTATAGGACTCGTAAATAAAAACTGCAGGGGAAGGGGAAATCTATTATAAACATTCAATAGAGGAAAGACAACTGAAGGAAAAAAACCCATATAAATGCAAACAAAAGCAGTTCACTTAGTTTTTTACAAGGGGCAAATTATGGAAAAATGGGATAATGTTTTTCAAAACATAGTTCAAGATCACTTTTGTAAACCTCTTATTCAGTGAAAAGCTGTGTGAGTTGCAAGCTTTCCCAAATGGAACAAGTGTTTACATTTGGGGAGAAAGGGAAAAAGGCAAACTTGTTTTTTGACTTAGAGGGAAAATATTCTTTATAGCACGCATAATGTTGAGAGTTCTGTGAATGAAAAGTAGATCTGTGCTAGTAGACATGGCTTGCTGCCTTTTTTTTCTTCAAAGTATATCCTACAATAGGTTCATAAGTGCTGTCATGGAACATTAGAACCACCAAAGATTGGAGGTTGTTTTATGTTTTCTTTTAAAAATTTTATTTCCAGAGTAGTCAAGATTTTCAGCTGATGTAAAATTGGGATAGTTTGTAACTCAGCTGTGTACTCTGTGCTGTTGAAGATCTGTCCCATGGAGTGGGATCTGGGGAAGTGTTTCTTTTTCTACATGTGGCAGGAGAGCAAGAAAAATCAATTCTATCCATCTCTTTCATCCTGTGCTGAGAACAGCGCAGTATGAGCTCTCTAACCTTACAGCACTGAACTCAGTCCTTTTCTGCTTGCTCAAAGGACTCCACTGTTGGTTGCAGAAATGTAAACTCTACTTGGTGCTGTTATTTTGGACCTCAGCACTGACTGATTTCCCCAGTTTATGGAAGAGCTGTAATTACTCTTGGGCTGGAGGTTAAATTTCAGCTCTCTGGATTACTGGTATATGAAGAAAATTCAACCTTCATGTTCTTGAATAGCATTTTTGAGAGTTGCATGTAGTAGAAGTTAACACAGATTCGAGGACTGTAACAGAAGAAGACAGGAGTGATCAGTGTATGGATACATGCTGAGATAAAATCCAGGTCTTGCAATTTCTCTTGGGAAAAGCAAGGAGCACAGGATGGGTCCCATGGTGCTTACAGCTCCCTTTACTTGGTGCAATTACATGCATCTCTCTTTCTTGCTGTCATTGGCTTGTTTGGCTTTAGAGTGATCCTATGAACAACACGCCCCCCATTCTCTGCTAGAAGTGAGGTAATTTCCTTTTTCTCACAGAGTCAGTGTTTTATTCCATCTCTGCAGTGTCTGTGTGTTGTCTGGGACTGATCTGTGTGTGACAGACTCTGGAGATGCTTGTTAGTTCAGTCAGCCCTCACTGGTAAGGGCGAAGTTGATCAGAGAACTGATTCTGTCTGATCCAAACAGAAAATTTAATTCCAAAGGAAATGTGAAAGAAATATTAAAAGCTTGTCAGGGCTGTGGCAACTCTGTTGGTTTTATCAGCTTGTCCTTTTTATTAATTTAAAGGTATTTGAATTTTCTATCTATAAATTATTTCATTAGCAGAAGGGGTTTTTTTCTGTTTGTATGTACTTTATGTAATAATCAGCATACAGGATTTTCCTTGTAGTACTCACAGAAGTCATTCAATTGCAGAAGGTAAATGCATTGAATTTCACAATCAGAAAGAGTAATGCATGCTTCAGTTTATATATGCGTATATATATATGGATATAGATATGAAATTATTTATTAGCATTATTACAAATGTATATTATTGTTGGAATTTTTCAACTCAGTTATTAGAATTTTGCTACATGCTTATGAACTGTTTTGAATAAAAGAAAATGCATCTAGGGAAAGAATTGTGAAGTATCCATTTAGATTTACTTATAGTAGTTATATTCTCCTACAGAGTCACCTTAAAAAATAATAACTACAATGCTTTTTTATCTCATTCTTTTGGTGAATTAAATAAACACTGGCTGTGGAGTAACATATACTATGTTATATTACTGTCTGTTTTTTTAGAATTACAAATAATTTATAATGAGGGCAATCTAAGCTGCTTCAGATGTAGATGCATTATTTGTTTGTTTATCAATCTGTAGATCCTATGACTTGTATTTTCCCTGGTATTTTGCCCTTGTACTGTTGCTGCCCCATCATGCCTTATTTACTGGAGTTATTGGAATAATGTACTTTATTTCCATGGTTAGAGATGCCTTCTTGCTTAGTTACAAAGCCTTGCTTGTGAAAGCAGCTTTCTCACTTGGCTTGTAAATCTCAGTCAACTGTGGAAAGTTCAGTAACCTTTTGGTATAAAAGGGAAGTATGATCTAGTAAAAACAATGAACATGATACCTTGAAGCAGTATTAGAAGTTATGATGTTTGGAAAATGGCAGAACAGCCAACTGTATTCTTTTGCAAATGAAGATGTGGGTGCTAGTTTCAAGAACACTGTATTTAATTGAGAAAGGATTATTTGTGTACTGAGTTGGTTTCATTCTGCTGCACCTGAAACTAGCCTTTATTATAAAACCAGAGTTAAAAACATATATGAAATACATAATTCACTTGAAAATTTTCCTTGATCTGAAGACCACCCCTCACTGGTTTAGAAAGACTGATTCTCTGATGTGGATTCATTTTCTTAATGAGTACTTTTGTTAAAATCAAGTTCTTTTACTATGGATATTAATGTTCTTGTTCAAATAAAATAAAATAGATGACTGGATCTTTTTTTTCAGAATCCTATAAATAACTTACTGTATTTCATGTTTGATTGTAATCTATATAATAATAACAAATGTGAGACCTACAGTCTCTGCTATTACCATGCCAAAGGCTGGATCTGTGCCCTCACTGGGTACGTTACTATAATGTATTGATAATTGATTCTGAGAGAATTTGAACTGAAGGACCTTTGCCAGAATACATCATATGCCTTTCTTCATTAAGAGAAGATGAATAAAAAATAATGGCAGATTTTGATAAGACTAAGCCTCATCAGCCAAGGCTTTATCCTCTATCAATTACCTAATATTAAAATCGTTCTTCATAATGAAAAAAAAGTATGGACAAAAAATACTTAAACATATATAACAAAATTTATAATATTCAGTGTTTTCTCATGTTGGGAGAGATGACCATCGCTTCCAAGGAAAAGTGCGCGAAAAAAACAGATGTATTTGTGCTGTCTAGCTAAAGTAAGATGCTCTCCAGTTTCAATTTTCTGTATCTGAAAGACTGAAAACTTCCTGTAAAGTTTCTGGTACATTTGTGGTTGCCTTGGCTGCCTTTAAACTGAAGTGTGAGATATTTTGTAAAACAAGACAACACAGTGTGTATGTTAAATCAGGTGATAATGTGAGATAAGATAGGAAATGAGTGAATCCTGCATGAGACTGTTCTGAGAGTGAGGCCACGCTGGGAGATGCTGAGGTTTCACAGTTTGGTCACTGCCTGTCCTGCAGAGTAACCCCAGGCCAGTGGTGGTGGGAAGTGGGGAGGTGCTGCAATTCTGTGCTGCCGGGGGGGTGTCAGGAGGTGAACACCTTTTTGGCTGCTCCACAGTTCCCTGTGAATGGTCAGCTTTCAGGAGGAATTGTTGGCCAGCGTGCAAGACAGAGAGGAACACACCTCATAACTGGCCGCATAACCTCTGTTTGCACTTCCAGTTGGTGATGAGCTCTTTCAGTAGACTATGGATTTGAGAGCCGGTGGGGAAAAATAGTCACATTATTTGTTCTGTCAAGGAAAGGTGGAGAAAAATAATGATTTCTCTGCTGCACTGGACATAATGGCAGTGACAGTGCATTTCCCACTTTCAACAGAATTGTGGGAATTATATAAATAAGCACAGAAATCACGAGCTCACCTTTTGAAGAACACTCACCTGTTCATGTCATGGTCTTCCACATAATTAACACAAATTTGGGGGCAAAGTTGACCTTGGATTCCTTACCAATTGAAAATAATTTTTACACCATTTCTTAATAAACATACAGAAGAGGTGGCAAAGTCCACTATATTCTTTTTTGTTTTGTTTTCCTAGGTGAGAGGGTTTGGGTTTTTTAGTGATAGCGTAAGAGATAACATGAGTTTCACTTTCATGGGTTTGGGATTGAACATATGGTTAGTGTTAAACCACATAATTTTCCATGAACTAAGAAACTAAAATCCAGGTCTGACTGGCACCAATGAATGCCTGTCACATTTTTTTTTATTCTGATACTTGACTGACCAGTCCTGTTCTAAAAGTAATGAAAATGTGCCTCAGTAAAAGAAAACTGCACTAGTAACACGGGGCAAGATTTTGCTCAGATGGTTTTGTGGATCTTTTAAAGATAATCTATGAACCTCCCTGAGGAAAAAAATGGCTAGATTATTCCTAGTCATTCCTAATGTGAAATAGCAGTAAAATGCTATAGATTGTATGTGTATTCAACCATGCAGATTTTTGCTATCTGTAAATTAAGGGTTTGTGCTTGGAATTTACGTATTTCATTGAGGAGGAATTAATATGGTAGTTTGGTAGTCCATGGCCTATAACAGTGAATTTTTTTTTTTTTTCTTGTTTGTTTCTTGGGGTTTTTAGGGGTTTGGGGTGGTTTTTATTGGTTGTTGGTTTTGTTTGCAGGATTTTTAGTTGTGGCTGTATTTGAATAAATGAAATCTACATGAAAGGGGCGAGAAGGGGAGGTTCTGTTTAGTCATACACCCATGATCAGTCTGGCCTGCAAATAAATCACCTTTTCCTCTTCCCTGTCTTCTGGCTCCAAGGCATCCTTATGGAGCCAAGTTACATATTTCACATGGAAAACAAAATATCATATGGAACTGAACGGTAGCTACCCTTGGCCCATTTCTTAATCATAAGTTTTAATGATGTCTGTGAAATTGATGTTTTTAAAACTGATTTCCTCCTTGCCCCATATCTGATTATGTGAGGTTAGCCTTACCAAGAGGCTGTTTGTAGTTTCACCATGAATTTATTTGTGATTTTTTTGGCATTTCATTCAAAGGTGTTTAGTGATATGTATATCCAGTGAAAGATAAAAGATGTATAAGAATTGCAAGGATTGTCATAATATCTTAACAGATCATTTTATTTACAAATTGCTGACAAGGGATCCTGACTTAAGAGTCAGCAATCAATAGGAAAAAAAAATGCAAGAAATTTTCTACATCTTCCTTAATATATAAATTCTGAAATGATCTGGCTAATTTCTTTCTCAACCCACACTAGTGAATGAGTCAGGATGTCTTTTTATTGTGGCTCATGTCATCTGCAGAGTCAAGAATTAAGCTTGAAAATGGAAAATTCTGCAGAGCTGCAGATAGTGGTGTGTTACCCTTGCACTGAGCTAGTTCACAGCTACTGCTGACGGATGTCGGATCTTGTTGAGCCCTTTAAAGAAGTAAAATGAAAGGAAAAAGTGCTGGCACTCTTTTTCTTCCTTTAGACTTATAAATCAAAACTTTTTGCAAAGAAACACTGAAGTGAAGGTTTCTAGTGTCTGGTAAGTGTAACATAGCTTAGGGAGCTTTTTGAATGCTTCCTGTGGTGACAGGGTGAAGTTCATCTTAATGTTTGCCTCTAATAGGTGAGTTTTTATTAAATATGCTTCTCAGAATTGGGTATGCATCTGTGCCCTGGGGCACTTTCAACTTCTCAAATACTTCTCTGATTTTTTGCTTGGCCCTGTTCTCTGTAAACTTTGAATGTAAGTGTTGAGTGTATTTTAGGATTATTGTATCAAAAAACTGAAGTGAAAAACTTTTTCTATCAAGAGCATGATGCTATGTTATAGCCATCCATTGCTGGACCCGTGCACATACACACTGCCAAAACAGCCCCACCACACCCATAATATTTCTTAGTAAGGCAAGGGATTTTCTTAGCGATTTGTTTCTATTTTTTTTTTAAGGCTTTCAAAATAGCCAGATGGTCGAGCTTTGTAGAAAACAAATAATCTTTCAAAAATTCATGAGCTAAATAAATAAACCAATTATTAATTTAAAAATATTTGTTGTGAAGGGTTTACATTCTTAAAAAAAATAAATAGTGATGCACATACATACCAAATTCAGCATGTTTTTCCTCTGTGTTTAAGAGCAAGGACAGCTTTTGTTCGTGAAAATCTTTGGAGTCAGTGTCTTTGAATCTCTAGAATACTTGAAAAATAGAAGGAAAAAACTTGTTTCTAGAATATTATCAGTGGGGTGAAGCCCATGGAAGAAGGGATATAATACCTATATCTTTATGAATGTATCAAAATGAAAGTAGTATATAAAGTTGTTATTATATTTGAATCCTTTGTAATAGCTCATTAGGAATTTAGATTATCTTATAGAAGGAAATGGGTTCCTGGAAGCTGGTTTTCTTTGAAAAAAGACTTATACCACTGTGGGTACATTTATTTTTTTATTAAAAATATCCAAAGAACAACTAATAAGGTAAACTGTGTAGTGGTGCTTGTAAAACCATTGTGGGAAATTTTACTAGCTGTGAATTACTGCCTCACTTCATAGCTCAATTAACACTTCTAACTGTAGATTAATCAAAATGTCAATCAGCTCTGAAAAGAGGCAAAATTGCATCTTTATTTGATTTGGTGCTGGGAAGGCCAAATGATGGAGTACATCAGACACCCAGGGTTCTGCATGACTGGAGAGTGCAGCCTACCCATAACTTCACAGAAATGCTTGTAGTTGGAGAATGGCCTGTCTCTGATGGGTTGGCATGTGCTGAGCTGCATCTTGAATTAAAAAAAAAACAAGATTGGGGGTGAGGGGGACAGATTCTCTACAAGGATCTGTACTGGCTTAGAAGGCTTTAGCCATGTTTTGTGCATGAAGTTGTGTACTATGACTTCGCAGAGTGAAATATGGCTGCTTCTTTTCAGGCCCAAACTGTAGAGATTTGAAAGTAGTGGTGAGAATAGGCCTTGAAAGAAAGGCCATT
>WBMY01008058.1:437537-454190 GCA_013397315.1 Donacobius atricapilla | reverse complement strand
TTTTTTTTTTTTTTTTTGTGAATAACATTTAGGTTTCAGTCTGAACACTAAGTTATGTTTCTTCAACAAAAATCCTAATTCTGGTAACTTCATGATGTTAGATTGTTGAAATGAGTTCTTCTCAAAATAGTTCCTGATAGTTTTTTTAATCTGTCTGAAATTGATTATTAGTAAAGCAGTTTGCTTTTCTTAAAGATTTTAATATATTTTTATTCTGTCTATCCATTCCTTGCTTCGACTGATCATGTAAATGAAAAGATTGGAGCTCTGACTTATGGGGGCAGTGCTGGGCCCAGCTGTGAACAAGCCAGACGCTTGGGTGGGCAGATTTTATTACTGTTGAGAGATGCAATGTTCTTTGTTATTCTTAGCCTCTGATCATTACTAAAGCTGAATGTTGCCCACAGTTGTCTGTTGTTTATCTTTTGAGTTGTGGAATCTGCTCTGCCTCTAGGGTACCAGGCAAGGTCTGGTAAATTTATGGGACTTTGTTTCTTTGTGTGAATGTCCTGTTCTGGTCTTGAGGACCATTTTGAGATTGCATGTCTGCACATATTAGATTTTTATTCTGCAGCAAGATGTACCCATAGCCTTCTAAAATGTAATTTATAACATGAAGAACTTTGGTCTTGAACACATCCTTTCTTGTTCAAAGTATGTCATATATATTACAGCATTGTTATAATTTGGATCAACTAATTCCGTTTTCATTCTGTTCTGATTACCTTCTTTAAGTCTAGAGCTGAGTCCATTGCATACAGTAATATTTTAATGTAACTGACTGATATAATAATTTATTTTTAATAACTTTCTTTGAAAAACCTCGATATTACCAGACACTGAAAGTGATGACATTTGCTTGGGTAAATGCTGTCTTTCTGTACTATAGCTGCGGTTTCTGTTAGGTAACACTCTTCCATTTAATGCTAGGAAATAGTAGTTTCTTAGCATTACAATGCAGACAGCACCCTCTTGGATGAACAAGAATGCAGATTTCATAGAGTCTAAACTTACCCTTTTCCTGGAAGTGATACATAGCATTGATTTGTTCCTCCTGAACTTTTCTGTGTAGCAGACATAACTGAGCATTTTTCAAACGGGTACTTGATACAGGGGAAGTAGTAAGATAGATTGTATTATGATTTTGTATTTAGGTTAGCTAAAAATGAACATGACTTGTCTCCTTGAGACAAGGATATCGATGAGTTATGTGATTTATTCACACCTACTCCTCCCCTAATTGAAAAGTGTCTTTCAATGTTGTCCTCTTAAACAAGTCGCTGTGATTGCCTGTCACTAATCTCATAACTTGCTTTCTTTTGAATTTAATTGCTGTGACTTGAAAAACAAAATAATAAATTCCATATGCCTTTCTGTTTTGAATGTCAGCATAGTGGTCCAGTGTTAGAAGTAGGCTGTCAGTGTGAAATGCGAGCATTTATGACATTATTTGATGCATCTAATTTTGTAAGTGCATAAAAGTGGCCATACAGGACCATCCCACTGTCTGCCCAGTGCTGAAGTGCTGCCCCTGTGGCCAGGAGAGGAGGCTCTGTCAGAGAAGGCAGGGATGGACATGGTTAGTGTATGGAGACTGCCAGCTTCTTGCTGGCTTGGATGCCTCATTATCCAACCAAGCAATGTAACTTACAAAGTTCCCATCAGTCATGGGTATAATTTAAAGTCATTTCCATAATTTAAATATTAACAAAAGGCTTGAATAAATAATGGCTGTATGTAATCAGATAAAGCCATTAACAAAAAATCTGCATTTTTATTCATTACGATTGTTATTGCAAAAGTCAGGTGGAAACTAGGGCAGGACTGACTGCGTAAGTTGTTCATGTTTGGTATTTAAATAGCCCTTGTTGGTCTTACTGATGTTAAATAGTCCTTATTTCAAAA
The DNA here is from genome assembly GCA_013397315.1 of Donacobius atricapilla. Classification (NCBI taxonomy): domain Eukaryota; kingdom Metazoa; phylum Chordata; class Aves; order Passeriformes; family Mimidae; genus Donacobius; species Donacobius atricapilla. Next base: position 452,285 of record WBMY01008058.1, on the reverse strand, counting down.
TTTATGTGGTCATCACTCATGTTCTGGGAAGACAGCATCTTTGTGCCAAGACTGTAATTCAGACTTCTCCAAAATTTATATGAATTATGCAAGGCAAGTGAAACAAGTAATACAGGAAAAAATAAGGGTCATATTTCAATATGTATTTCAAGAACAGTGTTTCCAAAAAATTCTGTGCTTAATGCTAACAAGACTGAAGCTTTGCATGCTTCACATGTGGAAGTATATTTCAATATTTTTCTTTATTCAGCTCTTCAAATGTAATGTTTTGCCTCTGTGAGTAAGTAGAATGAAGGAAATACTTGTAATTATTAATGTGACTTAGGTTTCTATTTTTTTTATTATAAAGTACACTCGTGTATGTCAGGGATTACTGGACTCTGCTGCACTAGGAAAACGGAACGTGCTGTGTTATTTGGATGTAGATGAAGTGTTTATTTAATTGCACTGTGATAATAGATGGCTGCTATAGCTTGTAGCTCTATACAACAGAGCTGGATTCTGTACTGCGATAGACGATTATATCCAGCTTAACTGAAGTTTTCATGTGACAAAAGGGAAGAATAAACATCCTGTGTTTAAATTGAGAGTGAATTATGAATTGATACTTTTCTACAAAAGGCTTGGCTGACAGAGTAAGCAATTAAGCCTTATGACTATTGAAGTAAACTTCATAGAACAAGATTGGTGGGGTACAAGTGGTTGTGTTGCCCTTACTCTTATTTTGGTGCAAATAGAAAAATTACTTCTGAGACTAGGGATTCAAGTAACTAATAAATACTTAGATACTGAATCTCTGTCTGGGGTTAAGATCTTCAAAAGATGAAGAACTGGACAATGTCTGCAAAAAAGCTGGAAGGATTTGTGGGCTAGTGAAATGCTTTTGTGTTGAGTGCTATCAGAGTCAATTCAAATTTTTTACAGGACAATGATATAAAGAGGTGAATTTTTAATAGAAAGATAAAAGCAACATCAGAAGGCTTTCTAAACCACGTGGAGAAATTCAGAGCAGTGCTTGGAAGCTGGATCCTGAAAAATTCAATGGAGAGTAAAGGAAGAGAGTCTTTTCTAAAACCAACAGGAGAACACTGCAGTGTTCATCGAAACCAGCAGGAGGTGATATTGGTGTGCTCTTGCTTTGTCATCAGACAGTGTGCATTGCTTTGAGAGATGCACCAGCAGCAAACAAACAACGAGAGCGGGACAATCGGACACAATGCACAGTGTCACAGAGACCCTCGGGGGCCCTCACTGCCTGAGCAGGTTGGTGGGAGTTTGTTAGTGCTCGGTACCGGGAATAAGCAGTTAGTGACTTCTGTAGGGAGTATCGCCCTGGGGAGCAGATCACTTCCATCTCCTGGGGATCACAGCTTTTGCCTCTGCATTTAGTTTGAGTTGATGTGCTTGTAAGAGGTACATATTTACCCTGGCAATTAGATATAGAACAGAGCAAGCTCTTTGGAAGGGAACATTGTGTTTTCAGTCTTAGAAGGAAAACCTTCACTCCTAGGATTACTCCAAATCCAAGAGGGCTTTCAGACAGGCATTTCTGAGAGGTTTTTGCACAAGTTTGTCGTGGCAGTGCTCTTTTGTTGGTTCCATATGGTGGAATTTAGACTTCTGTTTTCACAGGTGTGAGTTTGGGAATGTTTTTTCCTCTGAGGTTGCATAAGTGAGGTAGAAGTGGGGAGATGCTATTTCACACCTTTTTAATAAGAGACTCCAATCCTTCGTGATTGTACACAGAAATGGAGTGAGTCTGTTCTAGTTGAAGGTTACTAAAAAACACTGGCAAGAGGAGGATCATTTATTTTTAAAGATGAATGGTAGTGAGATAAGGAGGGAAAAAAGAAGAGCAAACTTTGGAAGTACTTAGGACCCTAGAAAATTGGACTTTGAGTTTATATAATGTAAGTAGGAGTTGTGAAGAGAATGTTGACTATTTCTCCCTTTTTCAATTATTTGAATTAATCTACAAGAATATGCAAAAGAATATTTCTTCTGTAGCTAAGAAATGCTGAGGAGCTCAGACTGAAAATAGGCCAAATTTGGGGTCAGGCAGGGGGAGACAGGTATAATTAGTAATGGAACCTGTGGCAGCAAGGCAGAACATCATGTTTGCAGTGAATTGCCAGGGTAGAAACAAAATTCTTCAGCAAAAGTGCCCAAGTCTGATGTCTAATTAACACAAGTCTTGTGTTAATGAGGGGAAAACTAATGATTCCTACAGCAAAATCAAGTGTTCTAGGAGGATTAACATCTCCAAAGTGCTTTTACCCCCTGTAAGGACAAACAGGGAAAGTGGAGGAGGTATCACAGGGTTCCTTACTCTCACAGAATGAAACGGGTTTTCATAAGATTATCCCTATGTCATTCTCCCTGTGTTATTTCTCTTCATGTGGGGTTGCTTTGATGATGATGATGGCTAAAGAGACAGAATATCAAACTGAATCTGAAATAATAATATAATTATTGAATTATATGATACCAACCTTGCAACCTACCTTAAGCCCTTGATTTGAAAGTTTGAAAAAAGGTATTTCCCCAGAGATAAGTGGTTAGGAGTTGCAGTTGCTTGACTTACTGTTTCTCTCATTTCACATATTCCAGTCACCCATAACAAAAAATGGCTTGAACAACAAAAGGAGAAAAAATTTAAGGATAACTCTGTGGATTTTAAAAATAAATAGTGTCAGAAGTGTTCTGAGTAGTCTCAGCTGTCATGCTTTTATCAGAATTGCAAGCAAACACATAATTTCTGTAAATACAACATATTCAATTGAAATTCTCAGTGTAGAGTCCTTATCTCAATACCTTTACACTGATGTTATTAGGATAATTCTGCATTTAGTTATCGCTGTGTCGGTGGGGGTGGGGGTGTTTGGGGGGATTTTTGGTTTGTTTGGGTTTTTTGAGTGTGCAAAAATGTTTTTCTAGCTTCAGGTTACAATGCTGACAGACTGTGGATACTTTTAATGTTGGCACATAACAATTTTTTGGAAGACAATTCCTTAGAGAAAGACTCAAATGCTGCATTGTGGAGCATAATTTTGTGCCTTCAGCCATTTACTATAAGGGACTGTGCTTAGCCTGTCTTCTTCTAGAAGATCAGAAATTTAGTTTCCTGTATAAGGAACACCTTTATAAGAGAAAACCTTAAGCTAAATAATGAAATTATTTCAAAGTCAAATTCTCCATTAACAGGAACGTTCTTTATTTGCTTTTACACTTAGCTCTTTGCTTATAATAAGTTAATGTGTGCATTTTTGTAAGAAGATTTGCAGAGCTGTTTTATGTGGCATTATTCCTGCTGTCTAAAAATAATTTTTCATGGTCCTCTAGCAAAAGTACTCTGTTGAGTAAAACAGTTCCAAAATGTTCCTTCTCTTCAAAGGATTGTGTTCATGTAGTCTTGTTTTAAGTAGCTCTAGCTTTGTATTCATCAGAGCCCCATAAACATAATGGGAATTCACATTCGCGTAGGGCCAATCCATAAGTCTGTTACTTCTGCCAAAATTACTTTCAGTAAAAAGTAGTTATGTGCTCTAGAGACATAAATGTTTATCACAAATGTATAATAGGAAAGAGTTCAGCATTTGCATTCATTTCAATTCCTTGTCAAAATTTAGAGACATGAAGGGAAATAAAACAAAAAATTAAAATGTTAACTGTATTACATATGAATTTTAAAATGTGATGAGGTAAACTTCTTGAAATCCAATTCTCATCATTATGTATCTTGCCCTTGAACAATTTAATGTAAGCAAAAAGATCTACTAATCAATGTAAAAAGCAGCAGTCATGCCATGAAACAACTTACTGTGTAATTGAAAATGTATGTCTGGCAAAGGCTCTTATATGAACTTGAAAGTTCATATGGAGTTTCTCTTCAGGGTAATTTAGTTACCTTTAAGTATGATGGCAGTGAAATGAAATGTCTGCTCTAAATGAAAAAGGGAGTTCCTGGGTGTGGATTGAGAGTTACTAATTTACCTAAACTTCTATGTGCAATTCTCGTATGATAAGGGTTAGGACCTTAGCTATAAAACTCTGAATTAAAATATGCTTGGGTTATAGAACAGGTAATTAATGGTTGCCTGTAACACTGAGCCTGCTCAATCTGTGTAATTAGGGCAAATCAGGCAGAAACAAAATTATCAGCTGTGAAATGCTATTGTACTACTTCGTTTCTCCTTTTACACTTCAGATGGGACATGACACCTTAATTGTAACACGGCTTGATGTTGCTGTCCAACTTTAAAGCAGATACAAGCCTGTTTTCCTCTTACCAAATGGTGGTGAAGAGTTTTAGAGGAGGTGACCCCATCCCCCAGGGAGGGAGAAGCTCACACAGGCTGTGCTGCTCAGGGCTTTGATTGGCATCACAGGTTAAGGTCACTGCTGGTCAATACCCTTGTGAGACCTGCATTGGTCAGGCTTTTCCTCTAGGTTTGTTAGCAGCTCTTGGCATGATGGGATATTAAATGTTCATGGAGGCATATCGTGAAGTCTGTCTGCAGTGGTCAACCCTTTCCACAGGCAGGCCCTTGAGAATGCTGCCCTGCGTATCAGGAGCTGTCACACACAGTCTCCTTTCGTCCTGGTTGGTCTGTGAGGCAGGAAGGGCGAGGGGTGGAGAGAGAAATGGGCTGGGCTGCAGTGCTGGAAATGACATGAAATGGTACAAATACCCCAAAATACCTTTGTTTGGAAGACATATACTTCAGCATTGGGCTCAAATTTGATTCGCAGGAGCTGGTGATGAGGTTAGTATGCTGGGCCACTGTACTATATCCACGATATCAGTATCTCATTAGAAAGAAATAATTTTCTACCATCAGTCTGAAAATGCCTTTCATCTTTATGCCACTTTGGACAGCAATAATAAATCTGTAATAGTGCAAGTAATCTATAGCATCGCTGATTTTTGTATCAAGGCTGTTCAAGTTTACCAAAACAGGCTCCAAACTGGCATGATTTTTTATGTGTGTCTGTTTTTCCAAACTCCTTTTTCAAACTTGTGAACTTTCATATGAAAATTTGCAGTTAGTGCCTTGCAAAGTGTTCTATGTTTGAAGGTATTTGCCGTATGCTATTTTAGCCTAGTGCTGGATTTTCCCACAGCAGCAAAATCCTTATATGTCTAAATTACAACATTTAATGACTTTCATGACTTTCCTGTTTGCAGTGGTCAATTGCTATGACAACAGTGTGGAACAGGATGATAAAATATGTGTACATGCCACTGGGATATGCTTTGACCTGCTAGGTCAGAAGTGAAGACTGGTTCAGCTTAGGAACCCTTGCCTTCTCTGTACCAAGCTTAAAATTCTGAAATGCTAGCCTAAATGTTTCATGTGCAGAGAAAGAGTCATGAGTGTGCGTAAGCAGGGAACATTCATTCAAGAGGGAGCTTCAGGTTGCATTAAGCAATACCAGAAAAAATTTAAGAGAAAAGGGGAAACTCCTTACCCTTTCCCTGAGGCAGTTGGGAAAGAGATAATTCATCATGATCTGCCAACAAAGGCACATGCAAAAAAAAAAAAGCTATTTTCTGGGCTTTGTGGGTTTGCTTGTTTTGCAATGCAATCAAAAAGAACCCAGATAACAACAAAAAGGAATTTAAATATTCAGTATGGCAATTGTTAAAAGGTAGCCATGGCAGGAACTTGACAACGCCTGCCCAGTCAGAAATACTCTTTGTAAGCAGGTGCTGAAAATCAAGGAAAGGCCAGGGGAAAAACTGAAAAGGTGTGGGCTAGGAAGGGGTCTGACCTATGAAATGTCCTATCCTCAGACCTGTCTTCCACCATTGCGTCAAGGCTAAACCTAAGCTGATCAACTAAAATGTTTCAAGTAGAAGGCATCGTTAGCAGCAAACAAAGATGAATAAATACACCCAGTGTAAGCTCTTTCTGTGGTTTGTTGCAGAAAGTGTCTTGCAGCAGCAGCTCCAATACTTCAGTATGTAAAAATCCCCTGAAATTAGAGGAATCAACCCTATGTTGATTCTGCTGTCTGAAGATAAGCTGGACATTTTGGAGGAATAGAAATATGACATCTTATTTTTGTGAGATCCCTCAAGACCTCTCACTTTGGTTTGATTTTTCAGACAGAACACGTGATGTTTCTGCATTACAGCACTTCAGAATAGCCTTTCCTTCTCCAAAGAGCTGCAGGGTCTTAGAGACAAGCAGTAGTTTCTCTTTGAAATACTGGCAATAGAGAAATACTATTGGTAACCTTTCAAAAAGAGATGAATTCATCTTCAAGGCTAGCTGTGTCATTCCTCAGCAATGATTGAAGAGAATACTTGGAAAGTAGTGGAGATCACCTGCAGAGGTGTTGCTCACCAGGTTATTAATGCTATTTATTAGTTGTGGAGTGGGAAACCTGTGATAGAAACACCACCAAAGATCAGAGCCATGTTGTGCTAATTTATGATGAAGTAGACTCTGGTTCAGAGCTTTCTACTAGAGGAAAATGGAAATAGTTTGGGTATATGTGTTCCTGGCCTTCACTACCTAGCCGTGTAAATAGCATTGCCTGAGTGTGCTCTCCTGGCAGAATTCATTTTCTTTTTTTGATCATTAGCATGCAGTTATAGTTACTTATTTAAACTCGAAATAGACAGTGAAGCATTTTTTATAATAATTTCGAAGATACTGGACGATGGATGTGTAATGGATAATTCTGAAGATGGTTCTCTTTTTACCAATGCTGGTCAGCAAAACAAGCTTGTGAATATTGTAGTCCATTTTGAGAAATTTTGTGTGTGTGTATAGCTTAGTTTTATATCTATCTATCTGTTTTTATTTAAATTTCACACAGATATCCAAAGAACCATGATAGTGGGTCTGCCTTCCGTCAGTATAGTCCTTTGCAAGTTGTATTGCAAAATGAGTCTTTAAGCAGAACTCCCTTCAGAATAAGTGGGGTATTCTACTTAAAATCAATGTCACAGGATAGTTCTATGTATTTGCATACATTAATTATATAATTGAATTGTGAATCTTAATAATTATATGATTACATGCCTTAAATGTATAATTACAACTACTTATGCTAAGTGCATGACCAAAAGCATGAAATTAGTGGGTGTAATTACGGTATATACAGTATTTGAACAAGTGTGATATATTTATCTTTATATATTTAGCTTTTATTTAGCTCTATATTTATTTAGTTAAATATAACTTAAAAATAAATAACAAGTTCCACACTTAGATAATATTCTCTCTAAAGATTATTATGAGGAAACTGGTAACAAAAAAGACACAAAAAATGTTCACTTTTTTGTTTATGTGGAACACGTGTCTTGACTTTTATCCTCCATACTGTACTGTAAGACAGTGACCCCAAAGAGTGATCTTACCTAAAGCAGTCATGCATAATTAATAACAAATCTCTCATGACCTTCACATATTTTTAAAGTCATGAATTTTTGTGTTTGTCATATGTTCTGATGCTGACAGTCAGGGGTGCTAGGATCATATGAAATGACAGTAGCATCAAGGTAAAATGAGTCTTCTCATTGCTGATGAGTTGAAACTAATCATGCAGTTCAAATAAAGTCAGTATTTCCTACCCCTATATCTTAGATAAAGTAACGTGATATCTGCTCTGATTATTTAGCTGGAGGTCATGCCTGACAATTCCCTTAAGCCTCTAGTGACTATAATTTTTTTTTCAGATGAGGTTTCATTTGTAGGAACCTCATCTCCATCCTCCTGTCTTCCTCGCTTCAGCCTGAGATACTGGTGTATTCACAGATTTGAGCCTCCAGAAAGTCCTTCACAGGATGTGACTTTACTGCTGTGGAGAAAGTTGAAGTTGTAGAAGAGTTTTTCCAGGAATTTTTGTATAGGAAGCTCAGTAATAAAGTCTAGCCTTGCTACCTGTCTTATCTATTGCAAGATGGCTGTCTGATTCTTCAGCTTGGCTTTGCAAGTATTTTATGGTAAAGACATTAAGAGTGTAATAACTGGGTTGTTTTGTGGATTGATCAACTTTTTTGGAACTGAAAATTATCTGGGGAGTATGTAAAAGTAAGCTTGTTTGTTTGTTTGTTTTGGTTTTTTAAAAAGAAGTTTTTTTCTCAAAATACAGAGTGTCTCTTCTGGACTATGAACTTTTTTGTTACTTTGAGCAACTTTATTTTTCAGTGCCTCAAGTTTGGATGTGCGCAATGATACAATATGCATTACTGCAATACAGGAGTGTTGTAAGGTCGCTGGAGATTGCATAGCTCAGTAGGAGCTGTGTGAATAACTTTCATAGGTAGGGATGAAATAGGGGAGATTGCTGAGGGTGAAACAAGTGTTCCTTCTCTTTCTTCACACAATTGGAGGTGGCTGCCATTCCTGTATGAAGCAGTAATAGGTTGTTGTATTCTCTCTTCAGGCAGCTGCCACCAGCCTTACCTCCTGCTGTTGACCAAGAGAGCCACTCACAGCAGGGACAGACCTTCCCAGAGAGAAAGGAGCAGGTCTGGAGCCCCCAAATGGCAAAAATCAGTTAAACGAAAAAGACCCAAATTGGCCATTTATTCACCAGGCCCATTGCTTTGCTGCAAGGAAAAGGTCACCAGGAAAATCGTGCCTGCTGTGCTTTAGATCTGATATGTTCCTTCATTTCTCAGCCCTGTGTGAGTGGATCTGTTTGGGTCTGCTGCCTCCTGATCGTGTGAATTGTTTCTTAAGAGTTATATAACAAACTTTCTGGTTTTATCCAAACCCGAGATAATATCAACTGAGTAGCAAGCAGCAGAGCCACTCCAAGTCCCCCATCTTCAGAAGTCAATGATGTGGTTTATGTATCATGGTGGTAATAGTGAGCTTAGGCATCAAAATCACTGCAAAACAGATTGTGCCATATGCAGAAAGGCGACTGCTTAACTTCAAATAGAACTTCAGGTTAAAAGATCTTGGGGTTGAAGATTCCTAAAGATTTTTTCTCATTGTTGTCCTGAGAACTGATGTTTGCAGAGATGTGGTCTCCTATGTAGGAGCTGTTCTGATAGCATCCGCTTAATTCCTTCGCAATCCCAGGAAATGGTAGGCATGACTTTTCTGAAAGAGCTCATAAGATGCTTCAGCCAGTATTCCTGTGTTCACTGTGCTTTAGAGGCAGGAAGCAGGCAGGGGCAGGAACAGAGGCACAGGAATCAGGGATGTCTCAAGTATCATAGGGAGTAAGGATTTTTAATTCCTTGGACTTGCTGAATTTTTCTTTTGAGAAATTTGAATTTTTCCATTTGGAAAAATGATTCTCCTCAAGTATTATAGGGAGCCCCTGGGAAAACTAGTTTTTTAAGACTTTATAGAAAAACTGTTATTGGATGAAAATGTGGAGCTACTGTAAACACCACTCGTCTTGTCACCACACATGGATGTTCCTGGCGTTTTTTTGTAAGATCCAAGCCACGTTTCATTTTCTGATAAGCTTCACCAAGTTTCTCCTGGAACTCATCACATACATGGAAATAATGTGTCTTTGCATTTTTGGGAATAAGAAATCTTGTTCAAGAGATTTTAAGTTAGTCTTAAAGCCTGTGCTTGTTTTGAGTTGGCAAAAGTAAGGCCATATTGGATTGGGTTTTTTTCTGTTTAAAGAAATACAGGTTACCTAATCATCCTCAAACTGTAAAAGAAAAATGCTCTGCATGGATTAATGGCCACATGTAGGAGTCTTCTGATAAACTGGAAATTTTTGCACCAAGGCCTGTGCCTTGCAAACAGGTCCCAGGGTTATAAAAGGAAACTATTCTCTAATTTAGACTCTTCACAGTTCCACTGATTCAATAATACACTTTACACTTTCAGGAACTTGTTCTTTGTTCCTATTTTGTATTCTTAAAACATTTGCATATGAGAGTATCAGTTTACAGTTTCATGACAAACATTCACAGAAGCTTTTTTTTCTCCTTCTCCTTCTGTATTTTTGTAAATATTTCCATGGTGATATTTAAATTGCCTCTAACATTATTATTCCTGTCATTCTTATGTTTACAAGAAACCACTAAACACTTTGAGGGGAATGTGCTACAGTCTCCTTCCACAGAATTTCTCCTTCTGCAGGTTCCCAGGATTGTTTACATACTTGATGCATAAAACCCCACTGAAATGTAGGTGACGTAGGCTCGTAAGAGAATCTCTGCTTCATTCACGCTGTAGCTTTGTAGGAGACCATTAAGTCCTTTCCCATTCTCAGTGAAGCTGGCTTGTGACTAGGGTTACAAAATGTGAAAAATTTAATACAGAAGTAAGACATAAATGAAAATAAGAACAATAAGCCAAACAAGAAGACTGGAAAATGTACTTCCCATATGCTAAGCCTTGTAGAAGGTATCTGAGTGGATTAAGACACTTCTAATTGCTTGTCACTGGAAATCTCCACCTCAGCTTTATTTAAAAAAAAAAAAAAAAAAAAGATTTGGAAATTTTTATTACCTTGAATTTATGCATTAATTAGGGTATGAGCCATGTGGTCTAGTAGTTAAAGCCAAGGGCTTGGCAATAAGAAGATCAGGGTGTTCTAATTACGCAGTTTGGATAATTTTCCATTGTCTTTTAATTTTTGTTTGTTTTACTTGCAGGTATGCAGTGGATGCTCTAAAATGTGAAAATCAGATTTAAACTTTGAGTTATATTTCCACATGAAAACTTTCAATGGAGAGCTCATGTAAATCTTCTTTGTATTTTTTTATTATCCCTTTTTGGGGTGCTTTTAGCCCTCACCTACTCTGATATTTCAATTATAATGCACACAATGGAGACTTCTGTTCTCAACCTGTCAAACAGCTGATCTCTGTCTATGCACAGAAAGAAATGTTCTTTGCTCTGATGGTTCTGAATTTCCAGTGACCTATTACTTGCACAGTTCATTTGAAGAACCCTGCTTTCCTTGTGCATTATAATATGAATATCTCCACCAGTATTATCAGGAAGGAAAGACTTTGTCTTACTGCCTTGAATCTGAAGCCTATGCAGCCTGTATGTCCTCCCTGTCTTGGTGTGCTCTCTCAACCCCATGGATCTGTTCTTTTCCACTGTACTGGGAGGTGGGTAGAATATAAGCTCCCTATTGTCACAGCTGGTCAGAAGGTAAAAGGGAAGCAAGCATTTAGATAATGAACTTTAAGACCTTCCACTGAGTCAGAAGTTCTGTCTTCCGGGCCTCCTTACTGGATCTGTGTGTACTGCTGATGGCCCTCCTGAGATGTATTAAGTTCTTGTTGCTGCAGCCCCAAGAATGTTGCACATCTTCCTGTTAAGATAAAGCATAAAGTTTATTATTCTGCTTTCTGTTGAGAGAAAAATTGATATTAGTGTGCACAGAATTGCATCAATAGTAACCCACTTCCTAAGGTCTTGAACTTTTGTCACTTTTCACACATTCTTTTTCAGCATGAGGCAGGACTGGGGAAGAGGACTTGTCTTTTCCTGTTTTGAGAGAACATCCTGTTTATGAAGACCCTTCTTCATGGAAATCGAAATTGGTAAATAAATTCTGCCGTGAATCAGAGGAGAACTTTGCCTGAATTCACTGCCACTTCAGTTTCATTGTTCAGGATGTGCTGATGAACACAGCAGGAGGTGTGAATCCAGGGCAGCCAGAAGAAGAGGTGCAACAGACCAAAGTAATTTAAAAGTGTAAGTACTATGCTTGACATCAAGAGTTGTGTAGGGATATTAATTACTATTATTATCATCAAATAATGCAGGTCAAATAATAGGTCAGGGAAGCAGTATGTCCACAGACACTCTGTACAGAATGCCATGGTTAGCTGGCTCTGAGAACACACAGTACTGTTCAAATTAATTGAGAGAATAGCTAGATACTTCACAGGTTGGAGCAGCCAGATCATTCTGAAGCAGTGATTATCTTCCCTCCTACACAGAATGTTTAATTTCAAATTTAATTGTATCCACATTTCCGTTTCTAATTAATCCAGATATAGAAATGCTATAGTAACCGAACAGTGTGTCCTTTGAGGAAATAAAGCGTGGCACAACCCCATGGCACCAGAGTAATCTGATTAAAGAGATGTTTATGCAACATAGGTCTTTTTAAGTTAACTGATTTCCCATATGCTTGCTATTCTTGTGGTGCACTTCTAAGGAAGAGATGAGAAAATGTTTATCTTGCTTGTTTTATGCTTTGGGATTTCCACTGTCTCTAGTTTGCCATGAAATTTATGGAGGTGATGGAAAAGGTAGTCAGCCACTATGTAGCATACACTTTTGCACAGGGCAAGGATGCAGCTTCTAGTAGGAAATTTCCACCACTGGTGTCTGCTCAAGGGATTAGATGCACTGATTTTCATGTAGTTAACAAGGTGTACCTGTGTAATTTGTATCCTGCAGCTCTGAGATGGACAGTATTCCCAAGGTCAGGATGACCTGTAAGAGACTGGGAATTAGTTTGTCACCCGTGATTTTGTGTGTACTCAGACAAAAGGCTGTGGCTGCTCCAAGGTGGTGCAAGCGTTTCTGTGGCTCTGAACCACACTGAAACCCAGAGTTATCAGAGTCTTGTATGTGGCTGACCTCCATCACTTCTGTGTCAATTTTGTTGTTGCTAGACAAATATATAAGCCTAAAAAATTCAAAACCTGGGCAAAACATATGGTTGAACTTGTTCTGAATATTAATTTTTATCCGAAAGAAAGCCTTCTGAAAGAGCGAGTGGGATTACTTTGTTTTGCTCTGGTTTTTCATCTGGAAGTGCTGCACATACACTTGTTTTGAGGAACAGAAGTATGATTGATATTTTTGGAGCTGAATTGGAAGTTCTGGCAATGAAAGCCCACCAGTGTTTTCCTAGGAGGGAAATGGAAAAACTGTAATACTGATTATTAGTAACACAAATAGGAAACAAACCACTGTTGGATCTTTAACATGGTGTCTGGGTTGGAGTTCATCTAGTATTTAGATTCTCATAGTGGAAGCCAAGAGTGCTGGGGAAACCTCGTTCATTAAGTGTCTCTGAGGGTTTATCTTTTACCACTTGATAAAAAACTAAGAAATAGGTTTCATTGGGGTTTTTAGCAGCCTCTGAGAAAAGAGCTTGTGTATCACCTCTGAAAGCCTTAAGGCCTGCAGACATCCAGCTGGTGGGCTGGAGAGAGACCTGCCAGTGAGACTGGAAGATGCAATGGGAGATCTGCAGGCAGACCTATGATAGGAGAATTGAGAAATGTAGTGAAAATCTCATTTCATTCAACAAAACATCTTTAGTGGAAAAAAATAAAGTGCTTAAGTACTTATTTGAATTTCCGACATCCATGACATTCTGATTCTGGGGGAAAAATCCCTCTGAAAACTGGCTGGAGTTCTCGAGAACACACAAGCTGTACACCAGACGTGGAGCTGTTTACTAAGAAGAGAGCACCACCTTGTGTTAGCAAGTCACTACACCTTGGAACACCGGATGTGGTTGTTGTGTACAGATGAATTGGAGAATAAACATGTTCTTTTTTCCTTCGTGTAGTGATTTTCTGCTTGTGCTGTAGAAAACCAAGAAAGAAAAAGTGGAAGTGCAGTGGTGAAGAGCTGGATATGTGGTGTGAGGGTCAGAGCACACACTCACCCGTGGCAGAGCTCCTGGGCTGATTCTGAAGAGATTCTGATACACTACTGAGACTCTCATACGGGATTTGCGTTTGTGGGATCTGAAGCTCTTCCGTAAAGCTTTTTCATTGAACAGAATAGCAGTATATGCAGTACCCTATTTTCGAATTAGCAATCTGAGCGCGCATCTCTCATAAGCACTGATGAGCAGGACTGCTGTGTGACGAGACTGTTGCTTGCTGCAAACACAGAGCAATACCTGCCGGGGTCTAAGTGCTTTGGCATGTCTGAACCAACCCCGACATACAGAATGTATCTCAAATCCACCCATGGTAATTAGGATGATCATCTCTTCAGAAACGTAAACAATNTTTCTGTTCCAGGTAATATATGCTAGGGGAATCTCTTTCATAGATTGGCTGTTTGCAGTTAATATATATTATGATTTAGGGCTTATGACAAGTAAAACTTCTAGATAGTGGATTATATGTATTCTCATAAGGGTGAGATAAATTTGAGATGTTTCTTAATGTACAAATAAGTTTCAGGTTGTGTAACTCACAGTGTAGAAGGTTGTTTTGCGTCAAAGAAAAATTTCAAATATATCAGTAAATATGGGTTCTATACTGAGTTCTGCAATCATCTTCAGTGATAAAAAAGAAAAATAAGCACAAGGGAATTTTGTGGCACTGAAGTCAAAAGCTGAGCAGTTAGGAGCTACATTTGGTATCTTTACTCTTTAAAGATGGAGGATTTGGATGTATCAGTTGGATTGGCTGCATAATAAACTGTAAGTATACAACCTAGCTTTAATAATTCTAATTTATTCTTTATTACCAAATATAAACAACAACAATCTCTGCTGACACGGGAACAATACAGATATATTGCATATTATCTCAACCTTAGTGAACAAACTAGGGAAATGTTCCAAGAAATATTTTGTTAAGGCATTGAATAAAGGTGACATACGTGAGAATTTAAACTCAGAAGAACTCTCTGGTTACTTGACTATGGATACATTTCATCTTATCAATCTTCAGTTAGTCAGTTTGAATGTAGGTGATGTTTCTTCCATTGTTATTTAGACTTCATTTCCTTTATACTTGTGAAGGAGACAGCAAAGGCTTCAAGATCCTTTTCCTTTTCCTTTCCCTTTTCCCTTTTCCCTTTT
>WBMY01008058.1:352136-437408 GCA_013397315.1 Donacobius atricapilla | reverse complement strand
TGTTCCTTTTCCGTGTCCTTTTCCTTGTCCTTTCCCTTTCCCTTTCCCTTTTTCCCTTCTCCTTCTCCTTCTCCTTCTCCTTCTCCTTCTCCTTCTCCTTCTCCTTCTCCTTCTCCTTCTCCTTCTCCTTCTCCTTCTCCTTCTCCTTCTCCTTTTTCTTTCTTTTATGATTACATGTTATTGATTTTTTTAAATTTTATTTTTGTGAAGCAGAATATTCTCACAGCCAAATTATCAGGGCCAGTTGGCTTTTGGTGGGTTTTTTTTTTTTTTGGTGTGTCTCTGTGATGATGAATATTTTAGCAACTTAATTCACAATTTACTATGTGGCCTTAATCCGTAATATTCTCATTTTTTACAGATAATCTTCAATTTTTTGAAGCCCGTTTACAGATGGACCAGTGTTCTGATTAGGAGCTTTTTTCAAAGGAACTTAGCTCTTCCATCAGGGATGTGAGCCTGAAGAAAAAAGGTTACCATATGATGGAAAACAAAACAAACAAAAAACCCCTCTGCATTTCTAAGTTTGAATACGAATGTCTGACTCTAAACTGAAATTGGCTCGTAAGCGGAAAAACAAAAACCAGAGAAAAATGGAACTTTGAGGAACTGAAAAAAGCAAAGAAGATTTTAATCTATTTGTATTAAAAAGATCCCAAGAATGATGCTAGGCCTGTAGATATTCAAGCTCTAACATACTTTTCAAATACTTTAAAAGAGTAACTAAGCTTCCAAATTAATAGTTTGATCTCAGAAGCAGAGGCCTGGTCTCTAACGTGATGCCCAGCAGTGAGTAGTGCCTGCACGAGGAGTCTGGAGCTGTGCATGGTTACACAGCTCTCGCTTTGAATTCTGCCCTGAACCATATAAACTAACCACAGTGGTTGTCAATCTACATGTGTGTTCCCTGCTGTTCCCAGAATCCCAGCATGTGTTCCCAACATGTGTTCCCAGAATATCCCAGCTGTATACTATCAGTTCTGCTCTGAATCCTTTGTAATACATCAGCTAAAGCCTGTTTTCCCACCATGGAGGCACAGTAGATTGATGCTTTCGGTGAAAAAAGATGGAGGTTGCTGCAGGTTTGAAGGAGGAGTCTAAGTTCTGGTGCCTGACTCAAAGCTACCATCTTTAAAAGTGCAGGAAATTTGAGTGCCTTGTACTTAACGTCATCTCAGACAAGTGCATTTCAATTCCCTGTGGAAAGGTGTTATGTATGCCTATTTTCAGAGAAGTAATTGAAGCAGATAGAATTGAATTGGTAACACTGGTTTAGGTCAAAGACTTATGAAGAGCCAAGGTGTAAGAAAACATTTCAATTCCAATATTTTAGAATAATTTCAGATCAAAATTAGTTGATTTCCATAAAAAGAGATATAATTTTGCTTGTTTGCTTTGGTACTAGAGTACCTTTAGTGCTCTAGAATTGGAAATTGCTGATGAAGAGAGATGAGAAAATGGGAGAATAATCTCGGTATAGAGGGGTTATTTTTGAGAACTATTTGCAGGTTTACACTGAGTGGCATGAAAATCTCACCATAACTATGTACTGCCTAAATGTTTGTTAGGATACTGAGATAGAATTCTCTTAGCAGGGAAGCTTGAAAAGATTGATATATAAAGGTGATTAAATTTAAATACTGTAAAAGACCACTGTGTGAGTGCATATAGCAAAAAAAATGCTGAAAAAAGCTCTACTGCTTTGGAATTAAAATACAAACCATAAAACCTTATCTTTATATATTTATGTATATGCATTGAAACCAAGATACTTTTTCTGTCAAGGAACAAAATAAGTTGGTCTATATTTCCTGAAGTTTGTAATCAGCCATTCTATCCAGTACGAGAAATGTGAATTGCATATATGGAAAATAAACTTTTCCAATTANATTTTATTATCCTTTTATTGCTGAAGGATAAAAAAAAGTTTTATTCATTAGATAAACCTGTCTCAAGGCTTTTCAGGTCTAAGATGATCAGGTCTGAATGAACATGTAGCAAAGGTGGTCACGGTATCTCTGTGTTGTGGAGGAGATGGGGATTCATTCTCTGTTCGCAAGAGGAAGGAGCGTTGAGTGTGCTGACCTGCAGCCTCCCTGGGGATTGCCTCCTCTGACATTACATCTTCTTGCCTCCCACCCTGCTTTGCTGTGGTGGAACATCTGTTTCTCCAGCAAAAAGCACTCTGAAGACCCAGCATGGAGATAAAAAATGTGTCAAGAAAAACGTGAAATTTAAGGGGAGAAAATCTTCTAATGCACCTCTGTGTAGAACATCTTCCAGTAGTCAATTTTGTCATAAGTAAACTAGAGTAAGAAAGTAAATGATGGGTAAGGCCTTCCTTGTATAGAATTTTGTATCTACTCTTCCTTGTAGCGACATGCAAAAGAAAACAGGAGAACATGGAGCTACTTCCCAGTCGTAGCTGCTACCTTTTTACAGTTGTCCCAGCAGGTGTTCATGATACAGCACAGTTAGGAAGATACTGGAATTTCTGGGATTTATTTCTAATCAAAGCTGTGCACAGAGCATAGTGAGCAAAGAAGAGAAAAACTACATTGTCTGGTGAAGAGTAGAACGTTTGGAAGGGTATCCCGCAGGAAAGCTCGTGCTGACAGAGCACCTTGCCTGGGCTGCTCCTGCAGCTTGGCGTGCCTGGGATGTGGAGCTGTCAGGCTGGATGCCCCCACTACACTGCCCCATGGAAGGAGGAGCTTCTCCTGGTGTCCCCAGGCGGCGTTTGCCCTGCAGAGCACAGGAAAACTCTGCTGTGTTCTCCCCAGGTCCCTTTGCCCACACACCCCTGCAGGGAGGGAGTTGCTGTGCCCCTCGGTGGCTCCTCCTGGGCTACTCAGCTTGGTTGTGACTGAAGCATGTTTGGTCTTCCCATCCTTTATCCTATGCCCACGCTTACATTTTTGAATAAAGGACTTTAATTTTGTGCTCCTTCTGCCTTTACTGCAGTCACTGCTCTGGCACTCATCTCATTTCATCTCTCTCAACTCTCTATGTTTGCATTAAGGGGGATCCCTTTATGGCAGGATTTCAGTTCCAAGGGTCAGTCATTCCATGGGTTTTACCCAACTGGCTCCTTCCCAGAAAGAAGACCGTTCCCATTTTAGCAGTATTTGTTTCCTTACCTGTTGCTGCTTCACAATGTGCATGCTTCATTTTAACTGTGGTTGGTGTAGCTGGGCTCACCTGTTATGGAACAGCAGTAAATCCACAATTTTGAGGTTATGTCAAACAAACGCTGCATAGATATTTCAGTGCTATCTAGTTTAGTTTGTCCTGCTAAACAAGGATCTCTTTTGAATCTCCCAGCTACTCAGAATTTCCCACTTGCTTTCTTCTTGTTCCTGCTTACTATTTTCCTTGGTGTTCTCTGCCTTTAACTTCCAGCTCTGGATCAATCCTGGCCTCATATTGTGCCCCAGAGATCAGACTTGTAGTATATCCTTATTTTTTTCCACCAAGGCACAACAGATTCAGGTTTTATGACTTAAAGTGGATTCTAACTTCTGAAAGTTGCTGGAGTAAACACCACCTGCTGTATTTTATGGCACAGGTGATGGGGATTCTTTTCTGTCTTGCCTACCATAGTATTTCAAAGAACAAAACCTGTTTGGTGTGAAAAAAGTGAGTGTTACTCTGTATTCCAACAGTTCGACACAAAAGCAGTTTATTAATGCTATTTATAGTATTCACAGCCTTCTCATGTTTTAGGCTCTTGCCCTGCTCTGCATAAGGCTGCAACAGTTAAACAACTCAATGACCACTGTATTTCTTACCTTTGTAAAAATTTGAGTGTTTACCTGTAGAAGCGTATCTCTATTTGGCTGTTTACTTGCCTGAAAGGTGTAGATTAATCCTTAAACATTTTTCCACTATTCCTGTTGAAAATTTTGTGATAAATATTTTTTATTCACTGCTTGCCTTTGTAGGTTATGAACATTTTTGTATGATTTCAAGAGACACATGAGAAACAATAATTTGGAAATTCATTACAATGCCAGGGTTTATATGCTCTCATTAAGCATTAATTGGTAGTTGATGGCTATTGCTATTTTTAACACCATTAGTTCATAGCAATGTAATTAGTGATGCTAAGTACAGGATCCACATTAATAGCATTACTAATTGTAAATCTGGAGATAGAAACACAAGATGACTGGTTAATTTCTAGGCAATATCTCATGATAATTGGTTATAGGACATTTGTGCTGAAGTAGAAAGGTAAATAATTTAAAATCTTTTCTTATAGTTTGTGCTGTACTTTGCAATACTAATACTGTCTATGTTGCCCACATTTTAGTCTTGTGAAATACAATGCCATTAGCACCTCACAGCTTCTGCAGTTATTAATTTCCATGCTTCTCAACTCTTTTATGTATGCTAGCAACTGTGAATTTAAAAAGAAGCAATAAACCAAAAACTTTATGGACATTTCCCTGAAGAAGCTTTAGGAAAGCTTCTTCACTTTAACAAAGCAATGTTGTATATGCAGAAAAGAGAGGATATTTTAAATAGTTTTTAAATTCTATAATATTTAGAGGGAAGATGCTTACCAATGCTTTTTTTTGTTTGTTTATTTTAAATGAGATTCATATTAGCCAACAAAAAATTAGACCTTTTTCTGGGTATTAATAATACAGTGATTGCAATACTTAAATTCTACTGATCTAGGGTTTAAGGAATTTTTGCTCTGGCAACTATGTGATAGGTCTTTAGATGTAAAAGTTCTTGTGTGCAGATATCCGAGCTGCTTTGCTGCTTCTCAGGGTCTCTGTACAGGCTCTCATGGAGCCCAGATCCACAGTGTAACTGGGTACCTCCTAAATATTAAAAAATAAGTAACAAATCAGCATGATCTTTTCAGCTCCCAGCAAGTAGGAGTACATGTCTTGATTAGATCCTGAGTTATATAAATAGTATAAGAACTGATATTAGAGAGGGAATGGATGTGTGTGAAAGCGAGGCTGAAAAAATTAATGATGCATCTTTACAGCCTTACTGAGACCTCATTGATTTCCATGGAAACCTTTTCATTGACTTCAGTGGGTCTCTTTAGTCTGGTACTAGAAAGGGTGGCTGACAGATAGTGAGGTGCATGCTCTGGTCTCGGTTCCATTGTGCTCCCAGTACTGCCTGCTGTTCAGCGAGGCTTTGCTTTCAGCGGGCTTTAACTGCTTCCTGATTGAGGGAGGCTTTAATTTGGAGCCATTTTCTGTCGTGAGGAAATGCTGATAGATGCTTCCTAAACCAGTGCCTCAAAGGTGGTGCTACTACTCTAAGTACAGACATGCTGTAGGTAAACCAAGAAATTGAAAATACAGGGAAAAGGTTAAGCTGTCAAGCTCTATCCAAGTGGTTTTTCCCAGAGGTATCTTTGCCCCTTCTGACAGCATAGTGAAAACCAAGGAGAAAGATATAAACCCAACCTCTAGAGTCTATTTTTTTTCTAAGATTCTTTCCCTCAGCTGAAAATAAATCGGTTTTCTGTGAATGGTAGAAATATTTTGCATTTCTGAATTTGTTTCATACCTTTCCACCACCATCTTGTCTCACCTGATTTGGTGACTTACAAAATGAAGTTCTGAGAAAAGGAGAGAAGCCATTCCATGGTAATTTAGCAGCAAAATTTCTTCCTCTGGGCATTAGAAAAATTTTTTGCTTTCTCTGGGCAGCATTATTTTTTGAGAGAAAATTTTGAAAATAGGAATTGTAAAGTTCTTTTGTAAGCAGAGACAACAGAAAATACTTTATTAGAGTTCCTGCTGCATATGTGAACAGTATTGAGACTCTGGAAATCAGTTATTCTTGCTGTCTCTTTTCTTACTTTATCTCTTTGTTTGGTGCAATCTGTTTAACAGGTGACTGTTACTGATGTTACATGTCAGGGATTATGGAAATAAATAACACTTCCCCTGTTTGTCCCTGAAATCCTTGTGTGATAGCTACCTCAGGGCAGGAAGGTTCTTTTTTCCTCATTGAAACTGTTCCACTCCTGTATTCTGAGAGCCGCCTATTTTCCTCTATCCACATACTTAAATGTATTTTTTTATAATTCCTTTCAGACTGCAAAGCCTACAGGTACTGGAAGGAGAGCTGGTTTCCCTTACTGATAATATGAGGACTGTTAACCTTGCTTTCACTATGGTGATGGCAATCCCTGATGGCTTTCAGACCTAGACAGAATTAGCAGAAAATATTCTTTTCTTTGTAAAATGAAGGTTTGGATCTGAGTAATACACAGACACAGAAAGGAGCAAACCATCAGTGCCATTGCCACGATCCTTAATGGGTCTGAACTGCCGGGGTAGCCAGGCACTGAGGCACTTGGGAGCTGGGAAAGCCCCACAGTCTCATCCCATCATGGATGGTGAGGGGTTTTATGTCCTGAGTGTGGCAGTTTCATTCAGCTGTGTGGGACTACAGCAGACTTCTCTCAGACTTATTTGGGTTCTAACATCTCTAGACAACAACATATGTAACTGATACACAAACTGTGTAATACTTTTTTTGCATGTGTTTAGGATATCTATTTCTGTAGTGCTTATTCATTTTTTTGTAATCTTTTTTCAGGTCTGCATTACAGGCTGTGAGACAAAAATTGAAACAGTCACCTAAAATTTCCTTTGCTGATCTCACTTTCAGTTATTAACTGATTGTGAAACTTTGCTTTATAGACTACAATGTAAAAGTCTATTCTTTGTCTAATATAGACCTGTCTGTATTTTTAGTGTGAAGGAAGGATCAGAATGAAAAGTAATCTTTTTTCTATTATTTCAAAAGAAGAGTTTGACAAACATACAGGTGAAGGTTTCTTTTTCCTCACTTTTTGTTCTTCTGTTTTCTTCCATGTTTGGTTTTGCTCATTTTCTTAAGAAGAGAAGAGTAGTCAGCTGAAAGTGGTGAGTTTTATTGGGCTCTAATAAATTACTATTTGGAAAAGCGAAACTGTACCTTATGAGCTTAATGTGTTTCTGAAAGGGGGAGTTTAGATTGAACTCCTCCTCCTTCCCTGCCACATCCCATGGGAAGGTTTGTGCATGTGCTTGGGTTTGTATGTGAGAGAGAGTTATGGTGCAGCAGGGAGGCAGGGGAGTTTCTGAGGAAATCAGGTGACAGTGGAGTTGTCTGCTCGCAGGTACTGAGCCAAGGAAGTTCACCAGGCCTTGCTGAGCTCCTGGGTTTAGTAAATACTGATGTGGACGACTATAAACATTAATGCACACAGCTGTATATATTTAAATTGATAATTTTCTCAATAGGTATGTTAGAAACACATTTAATCATCAATGTTTCTGACTAAAAGACAGTTTTCCTTTAGCTGAATCATAAGTTCAATGATTATTCTTGTCTTTGTTTCACAGAGAATAGCTGCACTCTGCAAAGAGTAATTGGTTTATGAGATTTCTATTTGAGGACAATAAAAGTTGATGCAGATCCCTCTTATTTTTAGTTATCATCTTCCAATTAACAGATGCATTCAAACACGTTCCGCGTTTTCGAGGCAGGAGAGGAAACCTGATTCGAGGCATATCAGCGTAGAAAGCAGAGTAATTGTATTTTCTCAGGAAATTCTGCGGGTTTCAAATTAATCCAATTTCTTTCAAAAAACCGAAAGCCCTTGCCCGTGCCCCCAGTGCCGGCGGGCGCTCCGCGGGCGCTGCCCGGCAGGGCCGGCAGGTGGCGCTGCAAGGCCGCAGTTGGGAGCGCGGAGATTCCCGGTCCCGTCCCGAACCCATCCCGGACTTGGTCCCGTCCCGGTCCCATCCCGGTCCCGATCCAGGTCCCGTCCCGGACCCATCCAGGTCCCGGTCCCATCCCGATCCAGGTCCCGTCCCGGTCCCGATCCAGGTCCCGGTCCAGGCCCCGCCGGCTGAGGGGCCGGGGCCGCGGGAGGCAGGCGGGCCCGGCGCTGCCCCCGGGGCTGTGGCTCCGCCGTTCCTGCCCACTCCCTCGCCTCCTTAGGTTCCGCAGCGCCGCTCCCTCCCGGCAGCGGGGGCGGCTGTGCCGGGCCTGGAGCGGCTGCCGCGGGCTCTGGCGGTGCCTTGGCCGGGGGCTGAGGAGAGCCAGCGGCAGAGCCTTGCACTGGCCCCCCCGGCGCTTCCCGATCAAGTGGTCACTGTGGTTATTCCAAGGAAAATTAGGGTGCGATGCATCCCTAGGTATGCAGTCTTTAAAAACTTAACACAGTATAAATTTCCTCAGCCGGGAAGATAGCTACTTCGAGCCTGGCTCTCCCAGGTAACCCAGATAATGGGTTAAATCACTCTGGAATTCCTTAGTCCTCTTCAGAAGGAGCTGGAACAGCTTGGAGTGGACAAGTGAACAGCCCTAATTGATAACATCACAGAGCTGGAGCCAGGCTTGGGGACCAGGTTGTAGGGTCTGTGGGCAGAGGCTCCTGCTTTGGTAGCTGCACCGTTTCCTGCAGGACCCTGATCCATGGCCAGGCTTCCCAAATATTGTCAGGCTGCAAACAGCAGTTAACTGACTTGGAAATACGTTTCTCTGTACACTGATGCGAGTTTCTGCATTTAAATGTTTCTATGTTACAGAACAATCAACAGAGCTTTTGGTTTCTCATGACACTTGTAGTCTGATCCTAGTTCTCCAAGTAGTTTACCATGGGATTTTGAATTATTCAAACGTTTAGTACAGATTCCTAAATGAACTGCAGTACCTGATACTTATGAAGTCTTTTGGCTATCCTGATGATGAATAACAAAGCTGTAGTGTTCTTTTTTAAAATTTTTTATTGTTACTAACGTCCTTACAGGGTTTTTTCTTAATGAACAATTATCATTATTTTGTGATGCTGGTGCATTCTATGCATTTGCTTTATGTGTCAAAAGCTAAAATAAGTATTCAATTAGGAATTACAACACTTTAGCAATGTTTTCTATTTCTGACCTTTATGGTTTTTCTGCTGCAGTAACTTAAATCTTAAAACAAAGATACTAACTTGATTCATGCTCAATTAGAGGTTACTGTGAAATATTCTAGAAACCTGAACTGAAGGCTAGTTCTTTGAGGAAATCTGGCTTGGTTTAAAAAAAAAAAAAACCACCAAAAAAAAAACCAAAAAAACCCAAACAAACCTAAAAGCCCCTCTAACCCACAGCTGGTATGTTTTGGGGAGTAGATTGTGATGGTGGGTTTTTTCCTCTGTGTTTTTTGGGGGGTGCAATATGGTACCTTCTAAATAATATTGCCTTAGAAGCTTCACTGTGGACAATATTGTAACAGGAGTCAAAGATACACATGCAGTAGTTATTGCCATCTAGTGTTCCCATACCTTTATGGCATCACAGTCACATTATGGGAACAGTCTTGCAGCTTTCGTCTACTCTTCATTTTGCTTAAGCAATGCTGATAGGATGCTTATATTTATTTGAAATAGAAAAATTCATTTAAACTGAAAATGACTACATTTTTTCAGTGAGTGAGAGGCTCCTGGTGAAACAGTAATTTCAGACAAAAAGATATAAGCAGTTCATGTGAGTATATCTGAATTCAAGATAATGTGGGCAAGGATGATAGATGAACAAATTATATGTTTGAGAACTTTATCTCAAAATATATTATGGAAAATATATGTAAGAAGTTCTGATGCTTATCAAAGTAAATATTCCATGAGTGAATTAGTGAATTCTCTTAAGAGTTCCCAGGAGGGTTCTGCCATTAAATCAACTTTGAGAAGTCCAGTGGGACTAAGTAGTGAATTTTTTGGTGTATAGGAAAGAACAGTAAATGAGTTAATGAAGGACTTTTTCAGTCCCCAGTTTCAGGAAGTATGCTTATGCATAAGCATATGTGTTTTAATTATGGTGTTATTGTAAGATGCTATTTATATCTCAGCAGCACTTAGCAGTCCCAGCGAAGGCTTGGGCTCTGGAGTGTAAGGTGGGAGTTGGGAGGCTGAGGTGTTGCTAATGAATCACAGTCCTTGTTTGAGCTGTCACTGGCTGCTTCTAGAGCAGGAGGGGGAAGAACATGAACGTAGTTTCCTGTTACTGATGTGGACTGGGATAGAAAGTAATGCAGTGGGGTTTTTTCTATTTACAAGAGAAGGTTGTGTTCAGGAACCCAAACTAATGTCCTGGATCCAAGTCTCAAACCAAATGCAAAAGTCAGTGCAGCCCCTTCTAAGTTTTAATTATTATGTCAGACCCAAACTATCATGCAAATCTCAGTACTGCCTCAAAGATGTTTTAGTGAGTTGCATGTTCACTGACAAATTGAATTTGGGGAGTCCTATGTATAACATTATGTCTTAAATTATTCACAGTTCTTGAAGTCTTTATCTTTAAAGCCTGCCCTGTGGTATAGCCTCCGTATGGCTCAATTCACAGCTCTACCTGAACAGCTGTTAATGAGACCTGGGGTAGTACTAGATGTATATATAGCAACATTTATTCTAAAAATGGCCATAGGGGAGATAACTTCTGTGGCTACATTAAAGATCTGATGTATCTCCTCTTTTCCTTATAAATCTGTTTATCATTTCTGTCTAGGTTTTTATTGTATTTTATTATAGAATTGAATTTTTAAGAACAGCTTATTTGGTATGTAGATAATAAAATAAAACTTATTTTGTTCAAACTCCTGACTTTTTTTAAGGAATATTGTTTTCTATCTCATGGAGTCTTTCTGTGATGGCCTTTTCTTACACTTTTGCGCCTTCTCTTTCCCTTTGTTTTCCTCATCTTTGATTTTAATTTTTTTCCTCTGCAAGAATCACTTTCTCTTTGTAGACAGGCATCTGTCCTAGTTGGCATACCCCTGAGAGTTAGCTCTGCTTTTGTGAGATCTTTGGTCATAGTTGTTTGTTGATTTTTGGGCTGTCAGTTCCTATAGATAGGAACAGCTTATAGCACAGTTTGAAGAAGCAGCTCTTCCTGCTCTGAAGCTCAGTGCAGTCAGAGTCCAGCTGCTTGTTTACATTGTGTCTGTGTGTCTGTTTGTGGCTCTCATCGATAAATTTTCCCATCACAGATCCAGTGGAGTGCCAGACACAAAAATGAGATCTGCACAGCGTATCTGTAAGTGTTCTTTTCCTCGTGAAGGAAGCTTGGAGGTACAAACACAAGGGCAGCTGGGGCTTGCAGCCTGCTGATGGCCTGTGCTTGCACAGTGTGGATGCCAGCAGCTGGAGGCACAGTTTCCTGAAGCTGTCAGTGCACACAGGAAGGTGGCAGATACATCAGCTTCAGCCCCAGCTTCCCTGGCCTGATCAGCTTAGGTTCAATGTTGTTATCACCCATCCTTCCTTCTGAGCCCTTCACCACCATGGCCATAGGTTGTTGTCAGCTTTGTTCATTCTATCCCACAGGTCTTGGGCCAGTCCTCTCCAACAAGAGCTGGTCTGTGATGATATCAGTGTGAGAAAATGTAACGTATTCGTAGTTTCTGACAGCATTATGACCTGCCAAAGGAGGCTACTTATGTGACCCTAACAATGGGGCCTGGTCTGAAAGTCATCCTAGGAAAATCTAAAATCCTTGTGCTGCGCTGCAGGTCAAGTTTTAACTTTTCTGAGGCTGATAATCATCCCTCAGGAGCACTAAGATATATTCACCCAGAGCAGGATTAAATGCATTGCTCAGGATGGAGGTTCTTGTCTTATTTTGATGTATCACAGCTACTTTTTTGGATTCTTTTTTCTCTAAGCCTGATTGTAGGCATGTAGTAAAAATAGTCCCCTTTTTGCCACACCTAATGAAATAAACACATTTCTTGTGCTTTGTGGTTTAGGTTGGTGAAATTATAGTCTTAAAAATGACAAGCTCTTAACACATCTCTATTAATGGAAGGCTTGACTCTATACTCTTCTTACATAAAGAAGCATGAGTTGCTCTCTTACAAACAACGAACATGGATTTCCAATACCGCTTTTGAGGTAGGCCCTAAGCTAAACTGAGACAGAAACAAAGTGCTTTGTTCCATCTCTTCCGAATTCCTACTCAAGCACATCCCGCTCAGGCATCCTACTCAAGGGCTCTAGCATCCCCTGTGCAATTCTCCTTGATATTCTAATTTCTGAAGTTCCATAAGCTGTGATAATTTGTTGAAACATTTCTAAGAGTATGGTAGGTACTGGGCTATCTCAACATTCTCATCCTCTTACAGAGATAAACTTGCAGAGTGGCAAGTGATTTGGGCTGAACAGATCCTTTAGAGGTGATGAGGAGTGTGTATGTTGATGGTATATTGTCAATAACAACAGCAGCTACAAAAAAATTAATTCATCCAACTCTTTGTCAATTTATAGCAATTTCTATTGTTGCAAACCTCAGCTTTGTTCATACTGCAACCAATGGAAAAGCCTCAAACACCAAAACCCAAAGCAAAACCACTGTGAGAAATGCCCAAGAATTGTAAAGGGCTGTATTTTTGTCAATAATAAGAAGCATTAGTTTTTGTTTGAAGATTTTTTTTTTCCCCTCTCAAGAGTTTATTCTGCAGTGCTCAGCAGTTTTTCAGGCTTTAGAAAGAGTTAAGGGCACTTATGGTGCCCCCAAGTTAATAGAATAATTAACAGAATGAATTCATTTGGAGGCAAATCTATACTTGTATAGCATTGTATACCAATTTATGTGGCCTGAAACACTGGTTTGAGTTACCTTCTTATTTTTTTTTGTAAGATCAGATGTGCAGGCATACAAATATTTCATTAACAAATAGACTTTTTAAAAATAATAAAATATATTTTATTTATTATTTTTAAAATATATTATTTTTAAAATAATAAAAATATAAAACTCTAGATATTTAACCCATCATTTCTAGATAGCTACAACTTCTCAAGTGAAAAATAAACTGCCCATTTTGTGTGCATTTGTATGCACACATTTTGTTAAGGTGGGAATAAACTCCTTCGTGTATTCACCAGTGTCTTCTGTTTTCCTGCAGCAAGTACTTTCTTTGATTGATGTACTTGGAAGCGATCCTTATCCTCATTCATTTTAATTGAGAGTAATGAATTTAGAGCTTTTATATGAACAGATTGGCTTCATTCCATTTCTAACTTTCCTCACCTTTGCTAGGAACACAGCCTGCTCAGGGCTGCATTGGAAGAGGTTCAGAACTTAGTGCAGCATTCCTGGAGAGGACAGTATCCTGTGAGGAGTAGCCATCTGTTTATAGACAGGCTGATATTTCCTAACAGCTATGATTTTTGTAGGCAGGTTCTTCCTCCCCACCACTACCACTGAGGAATTGCTAATCAGGAAATAGGCTTCTTCCCTTCTCAGATCTGCACAAGATAGAGAACAGTGTCCATTACCCTGTTGCTTTGGTTCGAGTTGCTTTGCATTCAGTGTGCTATTTGGGAAAACTTTAGAATAGAAGAAAAATTTGTCTTTCTGGTGGTTATGTCCTTTAAAGTGGATGCTCTTGGCATGAAAGAGAACTGCTGGACTGTGGTCACTTACAAAGGTGGAAACACTGAAATTGTCTAAGGTTAGAAATATTTTAATTTCACATTTCCTTATGTTCACTTAAATTTCTTATTTGCAAGAGCCTTAGAAAAAAACGATGTAATTTTCCTCCTCCTTTTCAATTTTGAAGGTTACTCTAAAATAAACACCAAACTCCCAGGTGTTTATCTTTCTGTTATATGGAAACTTTTCACTTTGGTGTACACCTGCCATGGGAGAAGTCCCACTGCCATTTGATATTCGCAAGCCATGTGGCTGTTTGCACACTGATGATGTAATGGCCTTGTACCTATGGAGAGTGTGAGGCAGCATAGGGATAAACTGGCAAGCACTGGCAGTACTGTGCTTGCAAGGAGCTGCCAAGCTGTTCCTGACTTAGTGATCCTCCACAAGAGAGTCGCTCCTTTTTGGCACACTTTACCAAGCGTGAAGTAATCAGTAGTTATTGGCATCAGTCAATGCAATTGGTGTGGCCGTGCTGATTTATCCCAAATGAAGGTCACTATGTTTCTGAAATATCCAAAAATAATGCGCTGAGTATTAGTCTCCTCTACTTTAAAAATCATTTTTGTCTTAACTCATTGTCTGGAAAGGGTGGCACAGGGACACTGTTGGTTGAAGTGACTGTCTGTTGCAGTGCCATGGACTTGCAGAAGACATACTGTGGTATGGAGGGTGCCTTCAGGGCAAATGCCTCTGCTTGTTCCTGTTTCATCAAGGGTCTTGGTTGGTTTTGGAAGGCTTTTGTGTTTGTCCTTAAGAGAAATGTAGTGGCTGTGCCTAATCACAGGTATTTGGGAATGGTTTCCTGCATGCTCCTACACTGCACCTCTAGCAGAGCTCTGGGCTCTGTGCCAGTCATCCCTGCAGCATGGTGAGACAAACTGGGATCCAGCCTTCCCTCCTGGAGCTGGATTAGCAGTGCCATGCTATCAGTACTAATGAATTGTTTTGTCAGTAAAGGTATCAGGAATGACTCAGAGAATATAGAAGAAGCATCTCTTTTGAGTAGGAAGGTATTTTTACAGTGTTTAACAGCACCCAAATTCTGGGTGAAGTCCAGCAGCTGTGATAAGGCTGAATTGTTTATTCAGTCCCAGCATTGTCAGACCATTTATAATTATCCTTTAAAAACCTGGACAGTTCTTTGAATCTTCATTATTATCATTATTAATTCACATGTGGTTTCCTCATAGACAGGACCACTTACACAGAAAGGTTCCTGGCATTACTTCTCTAAATTCCTAGATTACATAAAAGGCAGAGGAGAGTTTGCTTCCATCCTGCAGTATGTTCTGCACACTGCTGGTTTTCATACTTAAATTCACAGTTACTGTAGGGCTGATTGTCTCCTTTGCCTCTGTGGGGGAAGGGAGATGTTTTGTCGCTGAGGCACAAACCTCCCACGCTTGCTCTTGGGTTCCTGCCGCTAAAGCACGCACCCCATGTTCCTGGCTCTGCCTTAAGGTGCAATCCATCTCCAAATTAGTAGGAAAAAAACCCCTGAAGCTGAGTGAAGTACAATCAAGCCTCTTGGAAATTAGTTAAACACTTAGAAGGGTGTATTTAAAAGCAAACTTTCTGCAATCAACAAAGTACAGCTTTCATCATGTGTTCCTGGTTAGAGACTTCCTTTCCTCTTGATGGCCATTTAGCTTTTTTCTGGGCAAGCTATCTCACATGAATTTCCCTCCTGTTAGTCTGTGCTTCAGCTGTGCTTTGATTTTGTTTACCCTGTCAAGGCTTACTGGCTTTTGTACATAGCTGCCATTCAGCTATTTCAGGTTTTGCAAATGCATATATGCAATGTTACATGCAATGTACAAATACATTCTTCAAAGAAGATGTCAAAACAAGTTTCAGCTCGTTTTCAGCAGTATCTAATTATAGATACATAATTAATGAGTCTGACATTTATCTTTCTTAACACAAAAGACCATACTTACAAATAAAAGCCTTTCCTACAGTACATGTAAGAGCTCGAACATTAGTTGAAGACAAATGAGAATTTAGAGCATGGTATATTCTGAGGAAATAGAAGTATTAGCAAATAAAATATAGTTTGTTACTGTGGTTGCTTACAAGTGTTACATCTTGATACTATAGAAGGAATTTCTGATACCCAGTTACTAAAAATAAATAGTAAATCTGTAGAAAGGATAAAAATTTCATTAATGTAAAGGGATCTTTCTCAGAAAGCATCTAGGTACTGTGTCTACAGCTGTTTTAGATGAAAGAGGCGGTATTTTCTTTCTTGTTTACTCAGTGCATTTGACATCAGGTATAGCCACTGTCAGTCTTTTGGTTGGTATCGAAGAGTATCCATTTATACATTTCTTTATAACATTTCACATATTCAAAACAACATATTAATCTAGTTGTTAATAAGGCTAATGATATAGGGCAAACTCCTTCAAATATCTTTATTGGCCATTTGCATGAAAGGATGGCCATATTGTGTGCCATTGTCCTTCACCTACTTCAAGGGGTCAGTATTATTTCCCATATTTCTTACAGTGTAAAGCAGTTTCATTTGGGACAGTAGGATTCTCCAAAGTCTTTCAAGTGTATTTCTGGATATGATTTTTCTTCCATGGGAAATTAATCACAAGTAAACCACAGTCATCCTTTTGTCTTACAGTATAGTACCTGGGCTCTGATGAGACAAATAGAGATATTTTGTGATTTAAAAAAAGGATGGATCAGTATGTCTGTGGAGCCTTCTGTTTTCTATGTATGTTTCTTTTCTTAAATACAAGCTGATACACATAAAGTGCCCGTAACACAACATCTGTATTTTTTTTATTCTATGAAGAAGAAAGGGAATAATGAACTGAGTAATACTTCAGTGGCTTAAGCTTTGAAACTGATACTTCAGTGAAGTGGATGGGAGCTGAGGAGAGAAGTGAGTTCATCTTTTTCTCTGCTTTTGACTAGGCAAGGACACTTTCCCTAATTGAAATGGTCTCAGCTTATGAGGCAATGGATATATCTTAATTCTTTTGCTTACAGAAATCTAATTGCTTGTCCTTATTCCTTAGTACTACTTGAGTGAGTCATAGCAAAAGCAGATGGTGAACATTATTTGTCCTTTTGCTGTGACAGTGTGAAAGTTCAAGGTTCTTTATTCCATATGGTAAATTGAAATTAGTTTTTTAAATTGCTCTTCACATCCAAACATAGTAATAAATAAGTGTATTATCTTTTTGCATGTTGCAATGAAAATATATGTTTTGGTTAAATTTAGAGAGTTTGGTTATATAAATTTGTTACTCATATTTGCAAGTTATCTGTAGTTTGTAATAATGGACATTTAAATCCAACTATTTATAAAATAATACTCTCGAGGATTTCCTACTGTGAAAGTGGAGGGATGAATGACAGCACCCACAAGAAAACATCTGTTCTGCATGGCACAGCATGTATGATGACAATGTTTGCATGAGATTCCTCTTGCTGAAGTGATACAGAAACTTATTCAGCCAGCATTTTTTCTTCAGTGTATGTGTTTGCATATTCCAGGTATTTGGGCCTGAAGCTGTTTAAACAACGTGCAAATTGGACTGTTATATTACAGTGGCATGAAAAGTCCTGAGCACGCCTGAGGGTCCAGTTGGGAACCTTTTGGGAGCATGTCCTTGCCCTGAAGAGCTGGCCATCTGAGCAGCTATAACAGGCAACAGAAAGAAAAAAAAGAAAAATGGAAAATTGAAACAACTTTCTTGATTCTAAGCATGGATTGGCACAGTAATGCACCTTCCCTGATCTATTGTTTAAGAAGGGTCTAGACTCTCTTCACCTTGGCTTCCCATCTGTAGCTCAGGTTTTAGCGTCCTGTTTCTTCAGCTGCTCCTACAACCTAAGCCCAAAAAATGTTGTGGCACGAAGGAATGTACATATGGCAGTCTGGAAGGGGCTCTGGAAAGGGAAACCAAACAAAAATCTTCAGCTTGGACTTCAAACTCTCTGGCTGACTGTGAGTCATCAGGAAAATAACAGGCACAAAATCTGTTCCCCTCATCATCATCTCTGCATGTTGCTCCAGGTTTGGTTTCAAGGTTTTTGGTGTGTTACCTCTGTCATCTCTTCGTATTACAATACATCTAATTTTCATTTTAAGAGTTGCTCTAAAAAAACAAATTTATCCATTTACTTTTAGCTGTAGGAATTAGGGTTTGGTTTGTTTGCAAGTGCAGATTTCCAGCTTTTTCTACAAGATAGCATTTAAGGTTTAACTTCGTCCTTATCTATCATTCCTTTCAGTTGTAGGTGCCTTCCTCTTTCTTTTGGACTCTGGATGAAGGCTTAGTTAAATGCCTATTTAAGAACTGATGAGCAATTTAAAGGATTTAGGGGAATATTCTGTGCTATTATATGCAAATACATGCCATGCATGGCTCCCTGTGTTATTAACCTGGCACTCATTTCGTGCATGACTCCCCATCTTATTAAGCTAGCAGTATGGAATATTTGATTTACTAAACTGCTATGAACTACCTAGTGTGCTAATACAAGAATATAACTTTTAAATTTCTCTGGAATATCTATCTTTGGAACAGATTCAGGAATACAACAACATTATTTTGACAGCTGTGCCCCATTTCTAAGGTCTATTTTAGTAAGCTTCACAGAACAGGTGGAGAAGTACCTGTGATTTGAATAAGCCATACAATGACTGAAAATGAAAGCCATCAGATTAATTAGGGCCCTTCAGAATTCTGCAGGCATTGCAAACCCAGGACTGTGGTGTACACTTAAGTGCTCAGTGTGTAGAGCTTGCAGTAGTTACCTACAGGTGTATGTAGTTCTCAATCTAAAACTCTACTCCAACATTTTGGAAATTGTATATCCAAACTCTTCCTACGTTCTGGGCT
Source organism: Donacobius atricapilla (assembly GCA_013397315.1). Taxonomy (NCBI): domain Eukaryota; kingdom Metazoa; phylum Chordata; class Aves; order Passeriformes; family Mimidae; genus Donacobius; species Donacobius atricapilla. The sequence goes on along the minus strand of WBMY01008058.1, from coordinate 419,083 downwards.
TTTGTTTCCATAGCAGCATTCAATGGCCATGGGATTTTCTGGGGACGGTGGGGGAAGGAATGTATATTTGTTGACTTGGTTCAATGCCAAATGGAGTAGGAATTATATATGCAGGATGTTGGATTCTTCCTTTAGTGTCCATTTCAGCTGGCATCTAATGTCATCCAGATAATTGCAAGCCACTCTGCCATCATTCAGCCAGCTGCATAAAACAAAACAAAGAGAAATTTAGGATTAAAAGGAAGGAATAGCAATTTAAAAGGCTTTTAAATGTTGTTTTCTCTCTTTCTCAATCAGTAATACTTAAAAGCCTTTAATTTACCCCACCCCTTCTGCCCCTTCAGTGACATACACATACACTCATATTTGTATGACTTAGAGTGAGGCTGGCTTGATGATAATATGTGAGCACTGAGCTGCCCAAGAAAATGCCACAAGCAAGAAATGAGGTCAGATAATGACATCCAAAACCAGAGCAGAGGGAATCATTCAGCATCCTCTGGTAGTTTGATTGCAGCTAAGAGTGTGAATCAGCTCCACTTTTATACCTCCTTTATGCTGAAAGTTCTCTTAGTACTTTGTGTGTGTGCTTTGGATTTGGAGCAGGCATCTGAATCACAAATGCAGCATAATGCCATACATACAGTATGGGTCATCAGAGGCTTATTTACCTAGAAGGATGGTGATTTCAGAGGGCTCTGGAAGTCTCCCTTGAAATGTGCCTGTGCTCTGCGGTACTTTTAGCATTGGCACAGGCTGCGAATATGCATTCAGGGGGAGCTGTGAGGAAAGAGAGCCCGTTACATGTGGAGGAAGGAGGGTATGGAAACACTGCTGGGACTGGCTGGGGAAGTGTGTGCACAGAGCTGCCTTGTGCAGGGGGAGCTGCACAGTGTGCATGTGTCAGGGGATGTGCTGATGACTTGGCTTAGCAGAACATACACAAAATACAGGCTTGGTAGCAGGTCCTATTTAGCACATTCAGTACCCTGCTGAGCAGAGACCATGAGAGCCTGGGAAACCAGCTCTGGATAGGCTGAGATGAGGAAGACGTGGCAAAACACACTTCTTGTGGCCAAGAAGTCAAGTGCAGATTGAGAAGTTGTTCAACTCCCTCTTATTTGAACTTTGGAGAAAAAAATCTCAAATTTTGGCAGGAAATTGGGTAAGTGTGTGAAGCAGGTCTGTCAAAGGACAGTCAGTAGTCCTAAATGATATAAACCTGTGTGCATTTTAGAATAATATAATTATATCTTAAAAACTTCTTGTAAGATTCATCTGCTTATCTCCTGTCCTTCATTACACTCATCAATTTTTTTTATGCATTAATTTTATTGCCGCATTAATTTTTTTTTTCTGTTTTTATATATGCCTGCCTGCCTTCTCACCCACCCTTCCTTCCTCTTGAGAACAAAACTGATTTCTCATTTACTCTAAAGGATCAATATAGTTTTTTTCCTTTCGTTTGCTATGGTGGCAGGTTATCTCTTCTTACAAGAGCTCTTCATCAAAGCTGGACTCTGCTTATCTTGCTGATCTCTTCTGCTCTCTTTTATTTTCATTTGGATGATTATGTCTCTGGCTTGTAAATGCTTTTCAATTCTCTCTTTGTGCAACACAGAGTCCCTCATTTTTTTCCTATTGTTGGCTGACCCTAGCCATGAGACGAAATAACCTCTGCAAGAGAAGTGGGAAGCCAGACTATGAGAGATTTTTAGTTAACCATTAGAAATCAAGCTAAGCCTCTTAATTCACTGGAATAGAGGTTGCCTAAGTGTTTTGGAATCATTCAGTTTATAAGGAAGAAAGTGAATGGTCCTGAGTAAAACAGGGTTGCTACTTAGCCTTTGTCAGTCAGCTCTACACCCAGGTATTGATTATTTAAGAAACCCCACACTGACTGTATAAACTAGGAAAAAATAATCTAATTTACTTCTATACACAGGTAAGTCTAATCCTGCCAAGTGTCAGTAATTATCAAGGCACATTCAATCAATAAACGTATTCTGTTCATTTATCTGAGCAAATAAAATGATACAAGTTTGCCATTGCAAGTAGAATTCCTGTGTAAAGAATAAAGTCAAGTGTCTCCACTGATAACCTGACTTTTTTTCTGTGGGTAACTGAGGTGAAGAACAAAGTGCCCAAAGGTGAAGAGTATCCCTGACTAGAGGCACTGCTTACACTGGGAAAATAGGGACACAGTATATGGTGGAGTGATTGTGGGTGTGCAGAACGACATAGAAGAAGCAATGAGAACCTAAGTGTGGAAAGCCTTAATGGCAAGCCTTATAAATGCTTCTAGCCTGGACCATATCCCCAACAACTGCAGTTTTACAGACATGTTTTGTTATTACTGTTTTTCCCCCTGTTTCTGTGTGTATCATTTAGCCATACTTACTGGCTACTGTGTTAACTAAGCATGACACAGAGCAGATTCAGTCGGAAAACTTCTAATGGTGGGGCTGCTCATTCACCCGAGTAGTCCATGCAAATAGTTCAATTTGACAAATTTCTTTCTGGAAACCTGTAAAGTTTCAGCCTGGTTTCCCCGCTGGTTCACCCATGCAGCTCCTGGAAGCATGCCAGCTACAAAGTGAGAGGCACGGGATGTGGAGGTTGTTTGGCTGCTCTGCCAGGTGGGCTATCCTGGGTCTGGGGCTCCCTGATTTCCAGGCTGCTGCCTGCAAGTCAGGGCAGGTGGGCAGCCAAAGGTGTGAGACAGCCCACCAGGCAGTCTGGGATGGAGCTGCAGTCACCTCCCCTTTTGGAGAGTATTTCTGAATTGATGAGCAGAATAAATTCATCTCAGGAGCAGCAAAATTCTCTTTAAATGCCTCCTCCCTTCCTGCTTTAAAAATGGATGAACCAAGGGCAGGAAAACATGCTGAAGGACAGAGAGAATGAAGCATTACTTCTTCCAATTAATCTTTCCCCTACATATTACCAAAACTAAAGCTGAAGAAACATTTTGAACAAAGCTATGAAGCTCACTCTCATACAGAATTGCAGACCCAGAAGCCAAAGGCAAGTAAGATGAAGCTGAAGGTTTTTTCAGTCACGAGAAGATTGCATGGCTTCAGTTAAATGAGTCCTTTTCAATCAGGTCAGTTAATCCAGAGGAAGAATTGTGCTGAACATATTTTAATAGGTTAGAACCCTAATTTTGCCAACTCAAATCAAAGGGACTGGGATGGCAAGCCATCCAGTCTGAAACACGGAAATGTCTTCCCGGGAAGCCTCCTGCTGGCTCCTCGATTAGCCGGTATGCAGTGGCCAGCCATCACCATCAGCAAGCAGCTGTCACACCCTTTGGCTGAACTGGGGCTGCTGCTGGCCATCCAGTGCAGTACACAGCTTGCTGTTTTATTCACTTGCTTGCATTTGCTAGGTTTTGTGGACTGAATTATTCATATGGTAGCAATTGTCAAATGATCTGGGCCAGAGAAAATCGTTTTCTTACAGGACCCAACCTGATGTGGCAGCAAGCTGTTATGTACCACACCAGAATTAGCAGCTGCTGCTTTCTAGAAAGGCAGTGCTTCACTGATGTACCACTAGAAGGGCAGCTGCCAAGAGATGGCCGTGAATGTTTCAGAGGCAGCTGTTCGCCTGGAGACGGTGCTGACGTTGCTTTGCAGATACCAACCAAAGCTGGTAACAAAAACAGAACCATACCAAATGAATGAGGAGATGGGGGCTCTCTTAATTCTGAGTTTTATAGCAGATTTGACCTGTACTTTCCCATTTTCCTTTTTTCTACGTATATGGACCACCAGCCCTGGACGAAGATTATGGGTTTGTAAGGATGGATCCCTCTCACTGAGTCTGGATGTGACTGGGCACAACTGCAGTTTCCTCCTAACATCAAAACACACAGTTGTCTATAGCCTGCTCTTCACCTCAATTAGTGGTTGTTTTGCAAGTAATCAGAGAAGCTGTGACTGGAGGAGGTCATGTGACCGAGGAAGCCCTGCCTACTGTGCACAATAAAATATTCATGTTTACCAGCGCTGTCCACATATCACTGGAGACATGAGAACATTCAAAATCATAGTCCTTTAACTTCTCCCGATCTGCTGCAGCATTTCTTCTCCTCTTCTCCTCCCTACGACCATAGACTTTCTCAGAAGTTTCTAAAATTCTGTCCAAGTCAACAGTAGATTTTACTCTGAAACCAGTACTCTGTACTTTCTATATTCACACTTGGGGATGCAGTCATGCTCAAGTCAAGCTCTTGTTCATCGCAGGAAAACTTGGCTCCTTGGTTGTGGAGGTTTTAGAGGCTGGAGAAAAGCTTTAGGGCCTGTAGACGCTTGCTAGTCTGATCTATCCAGTAGGAAGCCTACAGGCAAAACCTAGGGCAGAGCTGGAACTTGGGTTTGGGATCAAACATAAGAGGAATGGTTCACCTAAACAGGGATATATGTAACCTATCATTTTTCCTGTAGAAGAAAAAAACTCTGTGATTGTAGATGGACTCTTCAGTCTAGCAGACAAAGGCATAATAAAGCTATGCTGCTAGAAACTGAAGGCAGGTATAAGTGTTTTGTACAGTGAGAGTAATTAATCACTGGAACTCAAAGAGATTAAGATATTCTCTATTGCTAGTAATCAGGGTGGAATATCTTCATATACCTCAGCCACAAGAAAGGAACTTGAGACATAACTCATTGTGCTACAGCTTTAGTCTGTGCTACACTGGAAGCCCTGAACAACATGGTTCCTCCTGAACAAGGAATCTGTGAATAACTGCTCCTAATTTTTGCATTTTTTTTTTCCCAGTAGTGGTTATTTTGAGAGCAAAATGGGAGTGAAATCTTATAGCTGAGTTTGACATCACAGATGCGATTTTAGTCTCTTAAAATGCCTACAATTTTTTTTAAATTTTTTTTTTTTGTAAATTCAGCTAATTGCAGTATTGTTAAAAAATGAGATTTTTCTTTTCTACACACATAATGGAATAAACAGGTACAAACCAGATGAAAAAAACACCCTCTACAACATTCCCTCTCTCTCATTCATGAAGCGCTATTTGCAGCCAATGTAATCTAAAAAAACCTAATGGTTTAGGTGCTGTAGCATTACATTCCTGACGATCAGAAGAAACTATAATCAACAATTCTTCTTTTTCTTCTATTGTAATAATAAATAGTAAAAGCTAGCAATTCCACTTAAAATAGCTTTAAGTGGCACTACAGATCAGATCAGACAAGTGATGAATTGTTTGCCTTACAGATTATGAACTCATGAAGGATTTCTTGATTATCCCTTTTCTTGGTAATATCATATAATTAACTTAGCAACATTCTGAGTTTTAATAAAGATTTTATTACTGTGTTATACAAACAAGTTTCATTTTTCCAGGTCCACATGTAGGAGAAGTATTAGCAAAAATAAATATTCTAATCACTTTTGTCAAAACAAATTACTAACAATGTCTTAACTATTCTGCATGTGAGAGCTACTTGTAACATTCATTAATCCAGCAGTTTATGATTTTGATTTCCAGATGGAATGATTAGCATTTCTAAGCTTTTTATATTCAAACTGCAAAAATAAGCCTTTTTCAGGGGTCACTGGAGGCAAATAATTTAAGTCTAACACTTTGCCCAGTTAAACATGGTGGTTCCTAAGTAATTAATTCAACACATTTTTTCTGGTGCCTTTGTTTTGAATATGATTGAAAAAAATTAATTATCATATGAAACAGTAAAGTCAACTGTTATTATCTCAAATAGGTACAACAGTCACTTCTACAATTTTAATATTTTCTTTTGTTTTCCTACATCCCTTTCTGATCAAGAATACCACACTTCACCATACTGCAAATAATAGAATCTGTGATTGGGAAGAAATTTAATTTTTCTTCATTCTGTGTGAGAATGGAGCACCAGCATATTGTGACTGATTACAAACTGACATAATTTTGATCAGTTTCAAGTGTAGAGAGCAGTGGGTGAAGCTAACTGTACACTTATATTTAAATTGTGAATATTATTAAACAGGTTTAGTGGATATCTCCTGGCATACCTGGTAAAAACTTATATTAGTTTCACTCTTCTTACCCTAATTCTTATACATGTTTTCCCTCAAGTCATCTGCCAGAGGGAATGGTAACACTTCTAGGAAGTATTTTGCTCTAGTAGCTTCCCTTTCTCCTACAAATAATATCAAGTAGTTCCTTTGGTTGGAAAAGCTGAGATCTTTTAGCCACCGACATGCAAAAGCATTTTGATTACTTTTTATCATTTCCAAGTTTGCAAATTCCCTGCATTATTCAGCGTAACAAACTGGATGGTGATGCTGGCAACCACATGACTATTGCCATGTCAGTTGTCTGAGAAAAGAAATTCTTTCCTCACCCCAAACGTTTTCCTTGAAGAGGGAGTTGGGCTTGCAACCCCCATGAGATTCCAGCCAGTGTTTGTTTTGCCATGAGAGATTTGTTTCTCTGGGATCTGCAGCAGTTTGCTGCAGTTTAAGCTGAATTTAAGTGCTTCAAACTAAGCGACATATTATTACATCAAATCTGACACAAACACTAAACCGTTGCATCCTGACTAGTGTTGCAAATGCTGTTGAACAGGATTGTTAAAATCCAGGTACTTTGATATTTTGGTAGCCTGAACAGCAGTTTTTGATCTTGATTGTGACCTGAGGATTGACAACAAACCACTCAAAATGCTGAGTGAAGTTGCTGGGGCAGTGGGAATAGAAACGTCTCCCCTTTTGGGAGTTCGCAATAAATTTAGTAGCAAAGTTGCAGCAAGTGCTCAATTTCACAACTGAAAAGCTACAGCAATACACTTTAGAAAGGGATGAATAATTTTATTTTCCCGCTACAAAAGAGTTGGCTGTTCAAGGTGGTAAAAAGTATGAAACTTACACAGCCCTTTGGATGGTCTGGAGTTTCCAAAGGAAGGAATGCTGACTTGGTGGCTCAAGACAGACTGAGGAGAGGAGGCTGCTGCTGCAGGTTTAATTCAAAATTTTAAGAATCTGTGCCTTTCTTTTCCCACATTTTTAAGTGCATTTTTTTTTCTATAGAAATCTAAGAATTCAGCAAGTTCACATCAGAAAAGTGCTTATAGCCTTTGCTCAGTGGTTGAAAATAGCTGACAGTACCTGTAGACTGAGTAATACTCCAAAGTGCATAATGCAGAGAAGAAATGCAACAAGATAATGAGTCAAAAAGTTAAGAATGTGATTGCTACTTGTTATGGAGTAATAAATATTCACTGCTTATCAGTGGACTTATAGACAGTTTTATCAGCATTAAATTTCTGCAGCAAAGAGAATCTGATCCCAGATCTTCACAATTTCTAAATTCTGCATAAATGGCATAGTCAAATAGTCTGTAAAACAGTGAAATGAATCTGGGAAGGAAGAATTTTTTTATTTTTTTCAGTCTTTAGAAGGGCATGGAAACAATCATTGTTTCGTTCACATGGGCAAAATTCTGGCATAACTTTATTGATTTAAGTGGATCTGTGCATGATAAACACAGAAAGCTCAGAACCCATCCAGCATGCTGTAGGCCGAAGGCTTACATTTGCAAAACTATCCCACAGGCACAGATAACTGATCAGCTCATATTTTGCTTTGCACAAATTTTATTACTTAATTTTTATGCGCTTTCTCTTCCTCTTTATTGACTTTAATTAAGTTTTCCTTAGGGTTTGAATGCCTGGCAAACTTTGACTAGCTAAACAAGTAATCCTGTTTACTCATCACATTATCCCAGCTCCACTTTTGGGCTGAAGTGCAAATTTTCTTAAATTCTGTTGGAACTATCACTGTTCAGCATTATAACGATATACTAAGAACTGCTCGTGTAAAAATGAGGCAGCAGCTTTGTGTGGCCAATTTGAAGCACTAAATTTAAGATTCAATAGCTATGAAAGGAGTATCCTCGCAGGGGAAACTTTGTAAATGGCATAAGAGCCAACACTGTCTCTCCTCATGCTTTGCTTGAAAATTTTTAAGTTTTTAAAACATGGGTCACCAATACTGTAAGTTGCATAAGATGTGTAGTTCTACATCCAAGCAGTGAAACACTTAATGCAGCTAATGTTTAAAATTTAATTTACATCATTTAATGCTTTATAATATAGGCATAGTTTTTGTAATTTTTTGCTAAGTGATGTTGATGGTGAAATTTTAGAAATCCTGGTAAGGTACTTAGTTGCTCTATATTTTTAGTTTATCGAGGGAAATTTTAGCAACTTTTTTTTAAATTCTTGCAAGTTTAAGGATTTTTATACTGTGAAACCCAAAAAACCCAGGAAAAAGCCAAATGAAATGAATAGAGAAAAACTGTTCAAGTTATTAACTTTTCAGAGAGAACTCTAGTGGGGATCAAGCCTATGAGGAGCCAGCTCTGAATTCTCACATTCTGTAAAATTAGCATTCTAAATTAAAAATTATGAAGGACACACCCTTCTGGTACAACAGATGAGCTTTATAGACAAAACATTTGTTTATGTTTATCTGTGTTCACAATTATTCTGAACAGTCCTAAGAAAGAGAATGAATAACTGAATTTTAAAATAAAAGCAAAATTTATTGATTGTTAAGACCAAAGGGAAAATACTTTTTTTTAGTGCATGGATATATATCTGATTTGGTTGTCTCGTTCTAACACAAGCAAATTCATTAAGTTAGGAGTCAGGGAAGTAAAAATATATCTTTAATAAATGTATTTTCCCTTTGGAAATTAATTTTGTGGAATGAAAATGAGTATGAGAATTAAATACAGATGTTGATACCTCTGTATGTACAGTTGCAGCTAATTGAGAATGAAGTTCTCAAAATTAGCTTTCTGTTGAACAGGGAGTAATTTTGTGATATAATGGCAGTTACTTTGAATTCTTGGCTCTTATTTGTGAAAGAAAAAGAAGTTTACTTTTAAATGCTTTATTTAGAAACCCCTGTGTTAATAACATTAGAGTAGTGGAGTTCAGCGGTTAAGTTCTAGAAAATGTTTTAATCTTTCCAGTCTAAATTTCTTTTATATTCTGTTGTGGTTCTAAACATCTAGGTCTGTTCTTCTAAAATTTTTGCTCTGATATCAATAACTGTTGTAAATTTGCAATACATGAATGAACTGCAGTTGTTCAGAAATCCGTTGGTAATTGCGAGGAGTAGTGCAGAAAGGGTTGATGGATGTGAGTACGAAAACTGACAATGACTTAAGCACCTCTTCAAGTGAATGGACAATTTGGGGAGTTATTTCTCTACTAGAGGAAGACCTATAAGAGTTACTTATAATACTCATAATCAAGCATCTGTTTAAATGCCTGCAAAACTAGAAATATGATGATGCAAGCCTAGAATGTTATGGTAGCAATGGAGCTACATCCTCTGGACAGGATGGCTTGGGCCAGATGCTTCAGTTCTGCTGGATGTGTCTTTGCTAGAGAATAAGGTAATTTTCACCATGGCTTTCTGTGTTGCATGTTTCCCTTTTGGGGTTAATCCTGACAATTATCAGGTAAACCAGGATTTTCATTCTACTCTGTTTTAGTCTTCCAAATTGTTAGTTCCAAACAGAGAACTTCAGGAAGCTGCTGCCCTGGAGAATATACTCTGGATACCTGTACATGTGCATGAAATCTTACAGAGGAGTGAAGGGCTATGAATCAGAGGTGTAATCATCTGAGAGATCCAGGTAAGTAAGTAACCAAGTTTCTATGAAATTTCAGTTTCTGTAGTTAGGTGTTTTGTTTTATTTGGAAGTTACAGACATAGAACCAACCATACTGTAATACTATTCAGAATTTGGGAGCTCTCAGATTAAAATGAGTTTTTAAGAATAGAACTTTCTGAACTCAGGTGATAGCAACAAATGGCTGGAAAACCTCAGTTCATGGGAGCTGCATTCTTTTAGAGACACAGTGGAACATGGGTATTTTTACAGAGTTTTGTGGAAAAAATATTCTCCAGCATAATTCTTTCCCATATGTGTCAAATGCCTTGTATTTGTTGGAGCTTCTATTAATTTATTCTTCTCTTAGAAAATAGATCACTTGGTAAATGTTTTCTTGAGCTTAAATCTAGTTGGTTTGCGTTAATGTACGTTGTTAAATATGTGTGTGGAAATTACACAATATCAGATTAAAAGAAATCAAATAACAAAATTGCCATTTTCCCAAATCAAGTAAATAGAAAATCCTATTGAAATGACACCATTTTGGGATTGTCATGGTCAGATTTGTAGAAAGAAGCAAGATTACAACAGCAGCTTGTTTAATGCTGGCCTGTGTCATTTATGGGGCTTTCATGAGATCTCCTGTCAGCTCACGTTAACCAGAAGTCATTGTTTCCACTGGAAACACTGACAACTAGAAGTGTTTGGTTGCAGTGGGCCTCGTTACTTATGTCTTGTTACCTTGTGATAATACTGTAATAGGTCATTACCGTTCTTGTTATAGAGAAAAGGATTTAGTTAGGTGATGCATAGTGGCTGTTTCAGTTCAAAATGTTTGCACCTTGAAGCTGCAATGCCTCGTCACATCATTAGAGTACAGCTGTAGGAAGAGGGAGAGTGTATTTACTGGAAACAATCAGGGTGGAATGGCATATGTGTGTCTGTGAGTCAGTCTTTAATATGTTAATGGCAATATGAAAAATGGGCAGTTGCTGCTCCACTGATGGTGTTGAGGAAAACACTCTCCAGTATGGACCCTGCTATTTTTATGAAGAGCATGAATTTTCTGTTCCTGCAGTATTTGCAAAACCATGGAAGAGGCTGAGATGACAGCAGTGTGTTGAATTTTGTTTATTTCCACCTCATTATTTAACAGTGCTTAAACACGAGCTTAATCTCTCTCTAGTTTTGAAATCAGTTTAAAGAAATCTCTCATAAAAGTGTATCAATGAAAGTACACACCATAAAATCTCTGTAGAAAAGAGATTTTTAATGGAAACACTGCTGCAAGATTTATTGCACTGGTTCTGAAATTGCACTGTTATAATAAGGGTTAAGGCTCAATTGTTCACTCTCCAGCAGCAATAACTTTCTCATTGGAATGTGAAAATAAACCCCTATGAATAAAATGACACCAAAGACTTAAGCTGTTTCCTTGAGACAGCCAGCCTTTTTGTACAGAAGCTATTCTGAGGTCTGGTACTGTAGTTCTGCTGAAAAATTACACTGGCTTGCCAAATATCTTAATGACTTTTCTCTCAGCAGTTGGTAATGGTGAAATGTTATTCTAGTAACCATAATGTCTCTCATAAAACAATTGCATACAATATGTACTGTACTTCTATTTTAGTGAGCACTTCCATCGGGCTTGTACTGCTCGTAGCCATTTAACATTTCATAGCAAACTGCTCACCAGTCCTTCAAGTGTAATATTGCAGAAACAGTGAAGAAATGCGTGATTAAAAGCATACACTGAGAGTGGACCATTTAGTTCTACCCTATCTTGCAAGATAAACCAACCTTCACATTTGTAGGTGCTCATCATATAAATGACAGTTCTATGTGGTCATTTAATTTTACGATCTCAATTCTCGCATATATTGCTAACATAAATATAGCGTTCTCCTGCAGGGAGGTCTGCTGGGTATTGTAAAATCAGTAAGACCTCAATGGGTTCAAATGGACATCTTTTATAATTATTGCTATAAAATTTCTTGACAATGCATTTTGTTGTCCAATGAGTAAAGAAAATGATTTTCTGAAAGAATGGGTTTTGACAAAGAGAGCAACAGAGCTTAGGGATTTGTTCCTGTGCTCAAACATATTTAAATTACCTCGGTTACTCTTACCTTTTGGACAAAAGCCAATATCCAGGAATAACTTTTCACAGTGAAGCTCCAGTCAGTGCATGGCTATATTTCATGCTGTTTTCTGGTGTGGATAGAAAATGTAGGATATCTAGAGGGAAAAGATTAATTTGCTATTTAATGCAATTAAATTCTATTTGCCAAGCAATTCTTTTTACAAGCTCTTGAAGAGATAAGGGAATCTGAGAGAGGATGGGGGCAGTAAATGTATTCCCAGAAGTGGTTTTAAGGGAAGAAACATTCTTGATTTCAGGACAGTCCTATTAGCTGTAAATCATCAGGAGGCACCCTGTTACATCTTTCTTAAAATTCTCTAAAATTCTTCTCTTTCACTTATTCTGGAAAGGAATTTTTAATGTCATTTGAGCACATTTACATAATAAAAAGGTAGTAAGTTTCCCTTGGAAGGCTGAATAGCAAAGCGTCCATGCTTGAATTGCCTTTGGAACATGGGCTTTGCCTGCAGAGTGCCCGGGTTGGGCAGCAGCAGTGCCCTGGGGACCACCAGTGGACTGTGGAGAACACGGTCTGTGTGCTGCCAGCCAGGGGCTGGAGTTAGGAGGCTCAGTACTGTCTTCTGGGACGTGGAAACGCTCAGAAATTATTCAGCTGCTTAGTGCCTCAATGCACTAGATATTGATTCAGTTTCATAGAAAACATCTGTGGCAGTTGTTTTGGACTATTAGTGAATTTTGCAACCATTGAAACAGAGTGGTGTCAATACCTGTATGGATAGACTGTATCAGTATCCTATTACTGAGTTTCTAATTCGTATATGTATTATGAAATGTACATCCTATGTTATGGAAGGAGAGGCAGTGCTCTCGTGGGTTGGTGTTACTTCATGGATTTGAGTGAAATTAGAGTGATTGATGTAAGCTTATGGTTTAGTTCCTCTTGTCCATCTTGGAACGAGCTGGTCTACATTACATGAGAGTTCTCTGCCACTTGGTTTCAGAACAAATGTATCTCTCACACATCAACAGCACTTTCTTAAAGGCTTTTGTGCATTCTTACATTATTGGATTGCTCAGTGTAAGCAACGGTGGCATTCTGATCTCTAAACAGCCTGGGAGGTGCTGCAGAATCACACAGATAGTAACAAGAGAAATCTAACACTAAATGTGTGTTGGAACGGGAAGTGCAAGAGCAATATACATTTAACCCAGGATTGGTAATTGGCTGGTTACTACATAATTATAGTAATGGAGTTGTCTGTTCACAGTTGATAAATAACTACACAGTAACCTTTGATAAGTTTTGGTAGCAAATAGGTTAACTTGTTGCCACTACTGCATTTGTTGGAAAAAGGTGAAGGTAAAGGTAAAATAAACAGTATTTTTATTAATGTATATGAGGGTTTTAAGTGTTGGCAGCTTACACTTTTGATATTTTTTTTCCCTGTACAGTTCTGAAGCCATTATATTAATTGTTTTTCTTACCTGGAATGAGAGCCAAGTGTCTTCAAATACACTTACCTTTGAAGTAATTAAAATAAAGTGTCTACTGACCATAGCAAATAAGCAAGCACGCTCTGCATGAAAATAAGCAATGATAAGGAAAAAAATTTTATGCAAGAAAACAGTGAGGGAGAAGATAAAAAGAGATTGTAGTTGTAGCTTCTTTACTGGAACCTTAGCAAACCAAATTGATTATTCTGAGCCATCTCACACATAAATATGTGTTAGCTGCTATAGCCTGGAGATACCTGTTAAGAAGATCATCAGACTTTTGTGTGAAGAGTTGAAGCTAGCTTCTTGCATCATTGTTCCAGGAAGAAATAATTTACAGGAATTCCAAGCACTTTGGGAAGGTTCTCATTACATGAAAACCTTTTCATGCTTACAAGTATTACAGTTTATGCATATGAAGAAATGAGCTTGGGTGAGTGGCCAAATTCCTAAATAGAAACAAAATAGAAAGGATTAGATAAGGAATGGGGAACTATGACCTAGAACTAGGTGAGAAAATGTAAATAGTTTGACTGAAAACTAGGCTGATTTTTGTATTTCAAGTGAAAAAAGTTCTTCTGCCCTTTAAAAGGACACACCACAGATAAAAGCTTTCCAAATATTTAATGCTGAGATTGGAACCCTAGGTTCAGCCTTCAAACTACTTAAATTGATTTTATTATAAGGCAACAGCTCAGCCTGTGCTGCTTGGGTGGGTTGTGTGCTACACACAACAGACAGAAAAGGAGTTCTCAAGCCCAGTTTGCTCAGAACACCTCAGCCATGCAGGCAGCAGCTTCCAGCAGCAAGCTTGTGCTTCCCTCTTTCAGGCTGTGTTCCCCTACCTCTGGTGCTGTGCCCAAGGGCACTGTGTGTCCTCCTGCTCCCCACTGTGAGACTCCCTGGTTTTAAATGAGAAAGATGTTTGGCCACTCTAAATATAGCTTGGTCAACCACTTGTGTTCAGTTGTAATATTCATGTTATTCAGGTTCCCAAAATCCATCCTTTCTTTAGGAAATGTTGTGAACAAAATTGTGTATGCTGACTGTTTATAGAAGTCACTAATATATTAAGCAATTTATGGGTTTCTTTCAATTCTCAGACCAAGTTTCTTCAGCATTTTTCTGCACCCAAAATTCATGTAAGTGCAAAACGGAGTTAACCAGCGGCCAAAATAGTAGATCAGTTTTCAAACCACATGGCACTTCTACTTAATACCTTCTGCTTTTTTTTTCTTTTTAAGATGTTTATGACACTGCCTGTATGAACAAGCTTAATTTAAATGATGTGAAAACATGTAACAGGTTTTCCCTGTACAGATGAAATATGTGTCAGATGCCGTAATAGTTTCCATAACAAGCCATTTACACTTTTCTGACAGTGCTGACAGTGCTTGGTACAAAAGTGAGGTTTGTTTCTTTGCTCTGAAGATGGAGGTCCAGTCTTCAGGGAGAAAAAAATACATTCGTCATGGATTTTTGAATTCATTTTAGAATAATTTTATTTTTCATTTCAGTGGAAGTCGGCAATAATTGCTTCTATGAATCTCAGCTGTGGCCTCTTGATTTCAAGTGCTGGGTCAGAAATCTGGGGCCCTTGGTCACCAGCCTTTTAGTATTCTGGAGACTTTTTGATATGCAGTGGAAATTCTCAAAATATTACTGGTCTGCCTTCCCTGCATCAAACTCCAGTTAATATATACTAAATTCTTCTGATTGTTGACTTAATCCTGCTTTGGTGTTATTTCACTGTACAAAATCTCCTTTAGGACTACTGGCTGCTCTCAGATCTTTGACTTGTCAGCACTCAACACTTCTCCCTCCCTGCAATTTATTCCAGTTGCTGCAGTGCATATGTATGGCAGCTCCCGTGGTCAGCAGTGTGGAAAGAAAATCAGATCGGACAGTCCGTGGGGTAGTACAGCATCAATCTTTAGTGGTGTGTTGTTCCTGAATCTGTTAAAGTGCAGGCAGTAACAGGGAGCTTTGGAAAGCCTAATGATTCTTTAGATTTAGAAAATGTGCATGGGGGACTATCGCTGAAACTCTCTGAAGTCAGCAGACAGACTCCAGTGGATTTTGAAGGGCTCAGATTGGTCCCACAGGGCATTCTGGTGATTTTCTGCATACACACTGCTTTTCAAATGACTTGCCTTTTGGGTCTCTGGGGACATGAGATATTCCCAAAACACTGAAACATCCCAGCAGAGAAAAATCAACCATTTTCATTTGCATTTCTGTGACCTTTTTTTGGATTTTAATGTGTTTTCTTAAAGAAATATAACAATAATAAAGAGAAAGAATTCTTCTAAAATGTAATAAAAATGAAAAAAAAAGTATCAAGTGCATAAAGTAATCTGTAATACAATGGCAACCTTTTTCATGTAAACTTTTATATGACAGAAAAATGAACTGCCTGTACATTGAGTTTATCTTGGAGTTTAAATTAAACCCACAGAAGCAAAAGCCAAAAGAAAAGAGGTCCAATCTGGTTCCACAGCATTTCTGGATATATTTGCACTCAGTTCAATGTCTCATTTGTATAATGGATCTTAAGCCTGCCCAAGCTTATGAAATACTCAGGACTTAAGTCTCAGACTTCTGCAGTACAACTTGGGGTAATTGTACTGAAGTCAATGGCCCATATCTTGCCACCAGTTCTTAAATAGAACTTCTACTGAATTTCAATAAAGACTTTTGCTTAAAAGTCAACTGCACAGCATGGTTCAGGGAAATTACAAGGCTGCAAGCAAAAATGTTAGTTTATTTTTCCTTTTCTTTTCAGAATACCTTGTGTTTGGTTCTATAAAATAAGGTTATTGCCTTGCACTGATCTGAATCAGTATGGCATCTGAATTGGATCTTGGAGCTCTCAGTAACATGCCTAAGCTTCACTGACAGTAAAATTAAATAACTTTTAATTAACACAAATAGAGAGCATGTGAAAGATATATCCCTGTGGGTTTTTTTCATAAGAAATCTTCCTTTTGACAGAGCAGAGCAAAGCTAGATTGCTGCTAGTGCAGCCCTTACATTCATTATAAATTTCAAGCTCCTTTTCTCTTGTTCCAACAGACGAAGAAGTTACTTCACAGTGTAGAATTTGCCAAGTCATAATTGAACTCCATTCCCCAATGCTGCTACCTATGTGCACAAGTAGAAAACAGGAATGTTTTTTGAGAAGGAGGTCAGCATTTCAAAGGAGATGGTCAGTACCTGAGCTGTGAGATAGCACTGGGAGCAGACTTTGTCTAATGTGCTGGGGAAATGAAGTAGTTGCAAAGAAGCACGTGAAACAAATGACAGGCTTATCTTTCAAGGACTAAAAAAACTCTGAAGAAAAAAGTTCTCTTTATTCTTTGCTTAATTTTCAAACTGCTTATGAAATGAGTGCCAGAAGCTTGCTACACACCCCAAGATCGGAGTCACCATTTTTGATGGGAGGCAGAACTGGATGATGTGATCCAGTCATGTGCTGCTGCTGTTGTGGGCACATCTAAGTGTGAAATTTGGGCATTTCTCTAGTTTTTATATTTCTCAGCTGCATGTCCTAATTGTGACTGGCAGCACCTAGGACAGAAAGGCAACTACTCTTAGAGATCGGGTTTCTCCATCATCTTGTGATACAGACCAAAATGTGATTTCTTTAGTGTGGATGAGATAAAATGGATAGAACAAAGCTCCTTTACCTTGCTAGGAAAATGGTCCAAGGGCAATCACAGTGCTGGAAAAAGGGTGTTGTGTGCTTGCAAGAAAGCTGAACGATGGGGAGGGGAGCAGTGTGTATGCTAAGGAGCAGGTGGTCAATATTCAATTCGAGATACATAAAAATAATATCAATTTGTAATGTGTAGGAAATACTGTTTTCTTTTCCCTTTTAGGCTTTAAACCTAATTCTGGTTTTGCTAATTTAATAGACCATGTTCTTAGGGGACCCTATAAGCAGTTTCCTGTGTTCATACTATGAAGAAGAGACCTAATCTAGCTGCAAATGCTCACTGAGGAGTCCTAGTGTGGCAAGAGAACTTTCTGCTGGCTATTGTCAAACCAAATGTGGGTCTACACTTCTGGTACTTTCTTACAGCTCTGCAGAGACCACATAACAGTGATGTGAGAAGAAAGAAGGCCCCTGCCTACCACACTGCACTTGTCATCTGTCAAAATGGGGCCAACTGAGGATGGTATATTCTAGCAGCAATGAGCATGGGCATGTGAGAGTAAATTACATGATAATTTCAGTGTCCCAGCTGCCCTAGTGCAGCTGCCAATGATGTACTTCTGTGCTGTGGTAGAAGTGAGGTAGCCTGAAGCTGTGAGCTGCCTTAGATAAACCATGTGGGAAGCTGGTTGTCCCAGCTTTTTCCCACTAAGTATTTTAGGAAGCGCACAGCTTACCAGCTCCAAACTGTGCCAGGAATCCCACAGAATGGGGGGTTTCCCTCTCTGCTCTTCTTACTTCTGTAGCAAAGCGGATGGGGGCTAGGGAGTTTTTTTGCTGCTTCTATGCCTGTCCCACAATACTATTTGGAGATGAAGGAAGCAACAGTGTGAAAAATATTCCTATTCTCCTGTTTTGATGTGTGTGTGTTTCCCTCTTTCTCAGTAAGGCAGTTATTTGATAACGCAACTGTCCTGAATTCACCTAATGGAATTGCTTAAAGGTGAGCTACTTTAAGTACTTGGCATGGGAGGAATGCACATTATACAATGACAAATATCTATATCATCATCAGGTACTCTAGAGTTCTTGGTGGCATAAGGCAAGATCTTAGCATCTCTGTTTCAGCCAAATGTATTTTGGATTGTTGAGATACTTCATTTCTCAGAGAATTTTCTGTAGGTGTAGATTAACACTCCATAAACAAATCTGTTACACACATTCTCAAGGCTGTGGTAAGCACATTGAACAGAACAATGTACAGGAAGGTGCACTTCACAGAAAATAAGGTGAAGATACAAAATGGTCCAGGATAAATCTGGGTAAGTGGGCTCTGTGTGTCCAATAGGTTTTAAAGCTATTAAAAATCACATGTTTTCAGATGTCACAAAGATACTAGCTGTCATGTAAGAGATGAATAGAATTTCTGTCTAAAAATATTAAAAAATATATTACTGCAAATGTTTTCTATTATTATTATTGCTTCATTTTCCCTTTGGTCTGGAGTGCAAGTATGAATTTACATTTGCAGAAATGGTTCACTGCCCATGCTTAGAGCAGAGCAGGAACTACTATCTGTTGAGTCCAGAAGCGGAGCATTTCTGTTAGCCCTGAAAAGTAGTGTTTGTTAATTTAGGCACTGCCCCTTAGGAATGTGGCTGATAAGATGAAACTTCATTGGAGGCTTGGCTTGCAGGTGGAGAAGCACCTGCCTTTCAAAAGACATAATTTCAAAACTCCCTGTGAAACCCCTTTACAGTCAGCAGAAAATGGATGATGTGTTGTTCTCCACTGTCACATAGGTTGCCCTGATTCAGTGAAGCATCTCTGTTCCCGTGTGGAGGCACTCTTACTCCTCCAAACTGTAATCGCATTTTGTCCTGACTATTATTTATGTTCCCTCTCCATAGGTTTGAGTCAGTAATAAGAACAGAGTGAGAGAGAGCCATCTTGTGGAAGATCACTTTACTATCATGCAGTTTTGGGCGCCAGGCACTCCAGGAGCTAATTCTGGAGACCTTATTTTTGCAACGAGAGACCTCAATTACAAGTGAGTGTCCTATAATATTTATACAGATGTGTCAGTTTCTGCACAAAGCAAGTTAAGTGAGCAGGGAATGATACTATTCCAACATTTGCCTGCTGGCAATTGGTATGTGTGAACAGCATGTTTTTCGCCCCATCTTGAACAACATAATCAGCAGTTTCTTCTCTTCTTTCCATATTGCTTCTGTGCACAATTTAGATATTAAATATATATCTTGATTTGCTTTGTAACAGACTGCAAATGAAGCTTCACTGCCTCATCTTGGAAATGTGCAGTGAAAGTAGAGTTGAAAATAATATTTTTCCCTTCATGCTTACTGCTTTCAGTTGAATAATTGCACAATTCTTACAGACTACAGAAAACATTAAAAAGCTGTTCCCATCTACAGGTTCCAGCCTGAGATGAGCGAAATGGTTGTAATGAAGCTGCAAACCATGTGAAAGCAGTGACAAAATCCTTTGTGTAGCAGAGAGGGGCTCCAGCTTCAAGCAGAAGAAAGAGAGCAGAGGGCATCTTTCTGATAAGAGTGGATGATGTGGGTCTAGGAAGTTCTGAGCTCTTGACAGAGTGAAAATGAAAGTGATGCCTGATGTTCCAGCTTCCCCTCCAGAGTTAAGGGTATGAGCTACACTTTTCAACCCCTGTATGAGGTAAGGGTCAGCAATTAGCACAAAGCTATCTGGTACATTAAATGCTGTAGTCAACAGGTGCTCTGAGGGTATCAAATTTCCAGTTAATCAAAGGTGTAGATCCTTTTAAACATGCTTGATTTCTTTATTAATGGGAAACTTAGCCTTGATTTAAATTCTTTTAAAATGTCACTCCCCCCCCCCCCCCGCCTCAATTTGCAATGGATTTGTGAGATGTGAAATAGGGGAGATCAAATTTAATCCAGTCTAATGTGATCTTTTCATAGATTAATAGTAAATTCATGTATAGAAATTTTTTTTTCTGCATCCACAATCACAGCATACCTTTATTTTGTTGAAGAAATGAGCTCAGTGTTTGGGATTTTCATCTGTTTTGGTTTTCTCCATCAGCAGTCCTAGTTGTATTTCAGTATTTGTAATACTCGACTCAAAGCCAATTATATACGAAGGATGTATCTCTATGATGTGTCACACTTAAGGTTCAGGAAACTAGAATGAATTGAAGGAAATGCTTCTTCTTCTTCTTCTTCTTCTTCTTCTTCTCATCATGATGATGATGATCATTATCATCAAGATTATATATGTGTGAAATGTGGGATCTGAAATAACTACTTCAATAATTGTTGCATAAAGCTGGCAAATCTGTAACCATGTGATAATGTTGACTTAAAAATTAAATCAGCTATAACAATGGTAGATTACTATTTTTCAATCTCAAAACACAGATTAGCTTTTTAATTGAAAGAAACTTTCCCTACCAAATGATATACCATTTCCCTTTCTTAAAAAAGCCAAACTGAAAACAAAACCCATATCAAATGGAAAAGAGGTATAGTTACCAGTATATGATAGAATCACAGAATTATGGCATATTCTGAGTTGGAAGAGATCCACAAGGATTACCAAAGAAGGACTCCTGGCCCTGCTCGGCACCATCCCCAAGAGTCACACCATCTGCCTGAGAGCAGTGTCCAAACACCTCTTGAGCTCTGCCAGGCTTGGTGCTGTGACCACTGCCCTGGGGAGCCTGTTCCAGTGCCCAACCACCCTCTGGGGGCAGAACCTTTTCCTAATGTCCAACCTAAACCTCCCCTGACACAACCTCAGGCCATTCCCTCAGGTCCTGTCACTGGTCAGCACAGAGCAGAGACCAGAGCCTGCCCCTGCTCGTCCCCTCAGGGGGAAGCTGGGACTGCCCTGAGGTCTCCCCTCAGCCTCCTCCAGGCTGAACAGACCAAGTGCCCTCAGCCACTCCTCACACGGTTTCCCCTCCAGGTCCTTCACCATTCACAGCCCTCCTTTGGATGCTCTCTGATAGTTTGGTGTCTTTCTTACGTTGTGGTGCCCAAAAGTGCCCCCAGCACTCGAGGTGAGGCTGCCCCAGTGCAGAGCAGAGCGGGACAATCCCCTCCCTTGCCTGGCTGGCCATGCTGTGCCTGAGGCACCCCAGGACAGGGTTGGCCCTCCTGGCTGCCAGGGCACTGTTGACTGGCCTTCAGCTTTCCATCCACCAGGTTCCTTTCTGTGGCACTGGTCTCCAGCCTCTCATTCCCCAGTCTGTCTGTATTTCCAGGTTTGCCCCATCCCAGGTGCAGAATCCGGCACTTGTCTTTGTTAAGCTTCATGCAACTGTTGATTGTCCTCCCCTCTAAATTGTCAAAGTCTCCCCACAGGGAGACTTTAAAGAAACCAACAGTTCCTCCCAGTTTAGTACCACTGGCAAATTTATTCAGTATCCCTTTGAGTCCTGTGTCCATGTCATTTATGGTAATTGATGAGTCAGCCCTGAGCAGACCTGCTCCATCAGTAACACTGGTCTGGAAAGCAGCATTCCTTTCAACTTCATGGGCTACTGCTCTGTAGCAGCTGGTCAGCAATGCTAAAGGACCCCCTGTCCTTTAGCCACAGATCCTCTCCCAGACACAGTGCTGTAACTGAAAATGCCCCAACTCTCCCAGCTGTTTTCCCATGTAGGCTGTCTTTCAAAATAGTTGAAAACAAAGGATAATGCTACATTGCACTCTGGCTTTTTATGATCATTCATTAGAAACTCAGAGTGTGTATGTGTGTATTAAGCTGTAAATGTCACTACCTATTTCTCATGAATATTTCAGATTCAAAAATTTAAAGGCTATTGTTCTCATGAGCTAAACATGTTCTTTCTCGATAGATGAGTAATGAGTTATACAGGAAGCCTCAGTAAGATGAAATAAATCTATTCTGAGTGTGAAGTACTATGTAACCTGCTTTTGCCTTATTTTGTTTTTTTACTAGAATAGTCAGAGGTGAAAAATGGTGTAACATTTGATTTTAGTTTGGTTATTTTGCTGTGTGATTTACAGATGCCATAATATTTCTTTAGTTTTTGTCAGACGTCAAGGTACCTGAACAGCTGGTAAATGTTAATGTCTTAAAGATAACTGGTTTACTGTGTCATATATTTTCAGCTGATGCGCTGTAGTAGGTGATCCAAGCAGAACCATAGCAAAGATGGGAGGAAAGGAGGAAAAGGGGTCTTGTCTCACCTACACGTCAACAACAGACCAATTCAGAGCAAAAAGGGTCCAACTCTGTCCCTTTTGCCATCTTAAAAGGGTCTGCAGGGCTGTGATGCTGTGTGGAGCCGATGGCTGTGGCAAAGGGAGCCCAGGGAGGCTGGAAGGAGCACTCAGGAGGGTGCTCACTGCCTGGAGGCTGAGGGGGGGACTTGTGCTGGGTGGGCCAGGGGAAAGGAACTGGATGGATCCTGCTCTGCTCTGAATAAAGTCCAACAAATTGGCAGTGGCAACTTTTGTCACCCAGAGAAGGCACTCAGGTACTGTTCAGTGGTATCATGCAGTTCACAAATATAAAACTGCTTTCCGTGAATACAGAGGAAGTAAGAATGAGTCATGATGAGTGCTCTGCATTATTCTGATGTGTATTGTGGGTTTCTTCAAACTTGTACATTGCTGCCTGAGTGAATGCAGCTTTATGCTACTTTAAAATGGTCTTTAAAGCTGGAAAAGGGACAAGGAAAGTGCTGGTGCAGGTAAGATAAGGTCAGATGCACGGCTTTAAATTGTCACAGTAACAGTCTAGAGTAGGATGGCTTACTTTTTCAGGGCTCACTTGATAGCCAGGGAGAATTTCTATTCTTCTGTCCTGAAAAGAGAGAGAGGGGTTTTAGAGAGATGTGGGAGGGGAAGTGTGATGCAGACCCTGGGAAGAATCAGGGCACCAAGAAATTTCAGGGATAGGGCTTTCTGTCTCAAGCTGGACAGATAGCCAGGTTTTCTCAGGCACAGGAGAAAGAGGGTATATGTATGTAGGAAGGTATCTATACGGAACTCTCCTTTGGTTTCTACCATATGGCACTGCTGCTTTCCCTCACTGGGTGAAAAAATAGCAAATTCTTTCTTTTGTCAACGGCTTTAAATGCCTGCTGCCATGGTGCAGTGCAGGATAAATCCTGTGAGAAGCCCATCTGAACTTGCTTGGTAAGGGAAACACTACCTGTGACTGGTGGGCAGGGATGGACAGTCTCTAGGTACTGATATGGGAGGGGGTGAGTTGTCAGATTTTATGCTGGGGGAGGTAAAACCCCAGGCCATTGCTGATACCACATTGTAAACATCAGATCCTGAGAAAGGGCTGTGAAGCAGAGCCACCTGACCAAGTGATGGGAACATGAGCTCTACCAGGAGGATGGGCAGGGCAAAGGCTGAGTTTTCAGTGGTGTGGAAAACACAGTTGGAGGAAGTGCGTTTCAGTAACACAAAATATATTATAATCCAACATTTTTTTCTTCTGTAGCATTTCAGTTGCATATTAGAAACAGTAAATTACTCAGATAAAGTGTGATGTTCAAGGGTCTAAGCATTCTTTTTGAATCTCTGTTTCTAACTGATACTTGGGAATGACATTTCCAACACAGTTCATATTGTTTTATTGTAAGATTATCTGAGTTATTTATATCCTGAAAAAATACTGAGGATTCATGTGCTTTTTCTTCCATCCCAGGGTCTCTGTGGTTTGATTTTATGTCTGGTGTGGCATATGGTAATTAAAGTTCTTCCTTTTTCTGTAATATTTGCAAAAATGGTGGTGCCTTAATCTACTGACAGCATGAGTATCAGCTGATATTATTTTATACACCTGTCAAACTGGCTCATTGTAACCACAGATTTGATAACCACAGAGCAAACTGTTAATTTTATAATGCTCTTATTCCATAAAGGGTGCTGTAATTTTCCAAGGATAATTAGGGAAGTAGATCACAGAATCTCAGAGATTTTGGCATCATTTTACTAAGTTTCTTGTGTGCCATTGGTTCACCACTTCTCTCTGATATCCTGACCGTGGAAGAAGTAAATAGAAAATTCCAATTGCCTGCCTAAGGTCAAGATTTCTAAACAGAAGTCTAGCACAAAATTGATTGCAGATAAATCTAGGATCCTTTCTGCATCTATTGCCATACAAGATCACGTATGTCATCCAGAATGTCTCATGCTTTGAGTTATGGGTTACTGCCTCAGAGTTCCCTACACACACATGCAGCTGCTCTTTCCTATGAAGCATCTATTTCCTCTTACAGATTTGTCCAACAGAGGTTGCTGAGCCAAGGCAGAGGTGATGTCATTGCTGTGAATATACTTGGAGATTTTTGAGTACTTTCGTCAAACTGAAGAGAAGCTGGAAACACTTTTCCCCCTCACTCTGCCTTCTCAGATACTCCCAAGTCACTTCTAAAGAGCACCTCTGTAAGAGTAGAAATTACCCTAATAGCAGTTTTACACACATTTTGAGGGGAATGAGATAGAAGAAAAGCTGCCACCTCACAGTGTCTTTTCTCCCACTGGAGAAGCCTGTGCTCTCTGCCACATCGCTAGTGTAACAAATGGAACTCTAGAGACAGGGTACACCTGCCCAGTACCTAGGTTTCAACCCAGTAATTCAGAGCCATGCTGCCTCTCTCCTGCCTATAATTGAGGAAATTGTTATGCAATCAAATAAAACAATTTATTTCAATTCAAGGATACCGGCTAATGGCATGGTGAGGGTGAAGAGCGTGTGGGACTGGTCTGTGTAAATGCTGCTGTGAATTTTTTCATTTCACCACGTCTTGTGAGTGAGGAAAAGGTGTTGCCTGGAGTAGGCAATTATTGCATCCTGGGTATTGTGGGATAGAGGTTTCTTTGGGCCCAAATGAGTGTGCACTGCAGTTCTCTGACAGTCTTACAGCAGCCTTCACCCCTGCGATGTCCTCTCCAAAGAGCTTTGCATGCCAGCTGAGATCAGCACTATCTTGCACTAATCACTGAGATTTTACAGTTTAAGGGAAGTTCTGTCAGCACTGACATTGGAAAAAAATCTCAAAATGCGTTATCAATATTTAAGCTCTTTGGCAGCTGTGTGGACATGCTTCTTCACTGTATTTGTACACATTTATCAGTCACCTCCAGGATCCTCAAAGTTGTCTAGCCAGAAACAACTGTATGTTTTTGAAACTGGGCCAAGTTAATGATGTTGGCGATACTGAACAAGTAACTTATTTATGTAGTTCAATAGACAGATCTAATAAATCTCCATCTTCCTACCTCTTCTACTTTCATAATTTTAATTCTTGAGCCAGGACTAAAAGTATTGCTTGATAAGTGCCAACAGCCAGCATGACTGCTAACCTTGTTGTGACTGTTAAAATATATTGACAGGGGTCTTCTGAAGGGATCATATGTAGTGCTGAATAGCTGCCTACCACAGGAAAAAAACCCCAACATGTTAGACAATCTTCAGACCTTTGGTACATGCTAATTATGCTATGAATTGTGTGAATTTCATTTGTACTTGGGTATTTATATATATCTCATTAATTTGTTACAAAGAGGGAAAAATCATTACTGTAGAGTCAAATTGCCTGTAAATGACTTAAGGAATATGTTAATGATCCTGCTCCAAATGAATAATAATAACACAGGTGCACTTGAGATGTGCTCATTTAACTGACAGCACACAGCTTCTAATGTCTTGAATATCCATGATAATGGTGATGTCATAGCAGCCAGTTAAAATAATCGCTCACATCCTCCATTTAATACACAGGAGAACTGTGGGTATAATTCTCATACAGAGCTATTGCCTTGCTTATTTAAGGAATGGTTAATTTATAAACAAATCAAGAAGTCACTCTGCATTGATTTTAATGCAATATTTTTCCAGGAAAATGTCACACTATTGTCTCCAGTAGAAAATGAACATTGATGGCAGAAGGGCGTTACTGCATCAATTTGATGCTACAATTTTAAAGAACTTAGCTCAAAATATCTGAGTTTAATAAATACATGAATTCCACTTCACCTCTTTTGCTACTAATATCCAGCTAAACCTTTCATGTTTGTTGTTTTAAAGATGCTTGTAGTTCAGTTCCCTCTGAAGCTGATGCCTGTGAGAATCGGGATGTGCACTGTGACGTGCACAAAACAGCCTCTATCTACAGATGTGCTGCCTCATTAAGACAAGATTTGACCTCTGTAAAGGCCAGTCTTCTTCTGGGCTTATTATGCCAACTTCATTTCACACAGCTGTGCAGCACATTAAGCTTTTCAGATGTATTTGTAGTCAAGATCAGATTTTAAGTGTCTAACAGTCCAAAATTTAAATAGTCTCCCTTGAATGCAGAGGAGTTCAGAGAAGGCAGCAGTGTGCTGCCTAGGTGTTATCTCCATGATAATAGCAATGAAACTGGAGCAGTAGCTAAATATAGAACAGTTTTTCTGCATCTATTTCATGTGTTGCCATGTAATTACAAATAGATGAAGGATTAAATCTCTAGCCTGTAATGAGGTTTATGAGGAAAACTTAGAGACTTCCTAATATAGAAGGGGTTGTTTCCAGTTAAGGTTAGCACTGTATGCCTTGAGAAGAACACTACCACCTTATTTAGAATAATAGTACTGTATTGATGCAGGTTATGCTAGCAGCAAGAGTCTGTGCTAGGAGGGGAGAACTCTTTTGAAGATATCAGTTCCAAAGCATAATAAAACAGGTGCATCTTAATAGGTCTACCAGGAATGTTTTAGCTGTTAGCATCTTTTAAATGCTTCTGTTGAGAAACCCTGTTTTCATAACAAGGTTGGTGAGTATTAAACCTGTGATAGTTCTTTCTGGGATTACTATAATTTATAAAAACAATAAAAACCTGCTAAAAAACATTTATGTATTTATAAATGTTGTAATCCAGGGGTCCCACTGATATTTGTGGTGAAGGATATGCCTAAGGGCACATAACCCTGCTTGTACATTGCCAGGACTGCAATCTGGTTTATGACAAAACAGATTCATTTATCTCCAAATAAATAAATTACTTTTGTGAACATTTAGAAAATTTGCATAATTAGGCTGTAAGATCTTAGCAGCCTTTTCATAATAATTAAACT
Source organism: Donacobius atricapilla (assembly GCA_013397315.1). NCBI lineage: Eukaryota > Metazoa > Chordata > Aves > Passeriformes > Mimidae > Donacobius > Donacobius atricapilla. The sequence goes on along the minus strand of WBMY01008058.1, from coordinate 392,063 downwards.
AATCTAATCTTGGACAGGGTAAACAGACTTACTAGGCTGAGAGCAGCCTTCAGGCAAGGAACTTACTACATTCTACAGGAACTGTAAGGCTGATGATGTTTGTTAATTATGCAGAGCTTTTACTCCCCAGTAATAGCAGCGTTTGTGTTGCCTGAAGCTCAGATAGCTACTCCCAGGCACATAAAATTAGGCTCTGGGTTGGTTTTTTTTTTGTTTTGTTTTGTTTTGTTTTGTTTTGTTTTGTTTTTTTTTTTGTTTTGTTTTGTTTTTTTTTGTCATTCTTTAAAAAAAATCCAACTAAACAGAAAAAAACCAACAACAACAACAACAAAAAAACCCCAAAAACCCCCCAAAAGCCAAACCAAAACACAAAACCACAACAAACCACAAAACAAAACAAAGAAGATACTTCAAAATGATTATATGCTTTTGAGAAGGAGGCATTAACCTTACAGTGTTGGATCCTGGAGCTGCACACAATTGGCTCCCTGTGCAGTCATGTGGTCTCATCTTCAGATCTGGAGGCTTTTGTGTTGTAGAGAGACACATAGAGAGTTGTGAAGCTTGCTAAAACAACAGCAGAAGACACCACTTTATTTTCTGGGGACCTCAGGAAGAAAAGATTGAGAATATCAAATAGGTCTTACCCAGGACAGTTGTCAGCCAAGCAGTCAATCAAAAATTATAACCATAAATCAAAAAAGAAGATCAGAAACAGTACCTAGCAAGTTCTGAAAAGATGATCTTTCTTTAAAGAATCTGTCATTTTTATCTGGTTTTATATGAGCCATCACTCTGTGAAGACTTCAGCTGATAAGTAAACTCAGAAAGGATTTTTCTGCTTACAGAGCATGGCATTAACAAAGTTGATATTCAAGCTCTATAAGCTTATTTTTAAGAAATCATCTCTTAACAAAACTGTTTTGTAGACAAGAATTTAATATCTAAATATTGTTTTCCTCAAAGGTGGACATGCAAGGAAATTCTCCTGATTTTTTTTTATTTTGTGCTTTAATTTAGAATTTTTTTAATAAAAACAAATACATGTGAGTAGACCTTAAAAGGATGATTTAGAGTTTATGAATTTTTTCTCCAGAATCTGCTTACAAATTCATGATACATTGCCTTTTCAATACAGATTTAATTATGTCTGAATAGGAATAGTGATGCCTGACCCCTGCAAGGCAGGTGGTTAGACTGTATGAAAGTGGTGTAACATGAAGCATTGCCTCAAATAATCAAGGGCTGGATTTCACTGATACCAAGAAGTAGAATGTTTTAGGAATTTCTCCTGTTCATTTCAAAGGTTGTTCCCTGAGTAAATGATGTTAGATGAAGTTTTCAGAATCTGTCTCTTCAAATAAGTTACATCAGGATTTGCTTATGAAGAGAGACTCATGGATCTGAGTAACCACCAATCTTTTAAAGCCTTGCGGGTCAGAAGATTTGGAACAGGTGATGAATCTGTGGGTGTTTTTTTCCATAATAAATGAGTGGGTAGAGGTAAGAAATCGGCAGGAACTTTTTTCAGCTTTTGCCTCTTCTGGCCTGTACCGCTGGGCCATCCAAAGATGGTGTAATGCAAGGATAATAAGCAAGCATCCCATTGCCAACTAATTTCTGCATAGGAATGATGCAAGGTATCAACTCTCCCACTGCAGTTTGAACTACCCTACTTCAGGCCTTATTCTTTTTTACTGTGTTTTTCATTCCCAGGCACATTATTTCACAAAATTTAGTGAGTCCAGCATGTCTGCCAGGCAGTGCTATAAGCTAGTGGATTGTTGCTGTTCCAGTTAATGTTTTGTGGTATTGCCAATGGCACGAATTCAAGTACCACATGTTGTTTTTTGTTAACTTTCGTGAGGGAATAATGCAAGATTCTTGTGTCAATTAAATTAATCAGAAAGAAAAATCCTGGTTTAAAGCCATGAATTGTAAAAAAAATCATGTTGCTCTCTAGTCTTCAGGTTGCCTTCCAAAAAGTTTCCTTTGACAGCCCAGGCTAAAAATCTCTGAGCTAGAGCAGTTTATCCCAATGCTGCACAAAGCCTGGAAATAAGGCTAGAAGGGACTGCTCTGGGTTTCCTGGTCACAGGAGCAGCTCCTGGTTTCTGTGAGGAGCACACCTTCACCTGAGGCCCTATTCCTCCTCTCAGCAGTGCATTACATAGCTATGCAGGTTTTATTTGCCAGAAATACAGAATACATTTAGGATAGAGGAGTTGCCAAGGCTGGACTAGCAGATTTACAGTGTAGAAAAGCAGCACTGCTGCTGTTGTAGCTTCCACCGTCGGTGCCATTTCCCACAGGGTCACTGCTGAGCCCTTGGACTAGTGCAGGTCAGGAGAGCGAGTGGGAGCAACTCCAAGCCTCTTGTCCTGGTTACAGCAGGAAATCTAGGAAAAGTGACATTGCCTATGCTGTTGGCAAAGAACACAGATTTTTAGATCATGATATGGACAAACTGCGTAATGTATAATATTTGGTGTCTCTGGTTATTGATTGCCTTTGATATTTTATATCTTTAACATGAAGCTAATGATCAGATTAGATTTAATAGGTACATAACTTGAAATTTTAGGAGCTGCTTGTATGTTGCTGTTCAGTGTGTATGACTATATACTGTGCAATGTAATATGCACCTTCATCTGCCTCAGTTAGCAGCTGAGGTAAATAAGCCCCCTCTTTTTCTTTATCCTGCGCTTCTGGAATTTTCAGTTAAATTATAAGGAGAACATATGAGAGTGACTGCTATTTTTCTCTGTGGAGACAAAGGATGACCAGTATAGAGATGGTGCCATTCTCTCTGGTCACCAGACTGTCCTGGTGTTAGAGTTCAATTTTCCCTCCCCTCCCCCTTATCTTTTCAAAAGAATGAGAAAATAGTACATAAAGCTGCTACTTTGAGAAACAGTGGATTCCTGGGTGCTGTCTGAGTAGGTGCAGTTATGTCTGCTGCTCTTTCAGGACAGAGTGTGAGATTTGGGACAAATTGACCCATCAAACGCATGTACCACCTATTTGCAAAATGGCACAGCATGCTGAGGACATTAGATGCATCTGAAGATGATGCTAAGTTGGATACATGCATATGACCACAGATGATTAGAATAACAGGGCTTTTTATAATTAATAGTTTTATGAGAAATTTGCATTGTTATTAGGTTATCTGTTATGGACCAGGAAAAAGCTTGGTTTATGAGGATAATCCACATTTTTCAATCCCTATATAGAAAGAAATATCATTCATAGTTATAGCTTTTTCTCCTGTCTAGCTCTGTCATGATGTTAGAATTTCACTGGGTGAACAAATTTCAGGGCTTAAACCCTGAATAGTTGAAGTAATGAATATTTTTGTTAGTATAAAGCTAATTTTCAACAATCACTTGTGATCAAGGTATTCTACATTATTTTTACCCTGTGTAGTCTTTGAAAATGGTATTTTAGGAAAACTTGGTATATACAGGTATCATTCTCTTGAGAGTTTGAAAGGGGAAAAAAATTAAAAATTGTCAGCTTTCTTATTTCCAACACTTCAAAGCATATTTACTAAAGATATGTTGACTGGATTTCTGTATAATTTTGTGTGAATGATTTATCTTGTCTGGTTCAGAATGTAAACTTGCTAAACATTGTAAATTAAGGATTTTTTATGGGAGGAAAATGCTTACTAATTTGCATTATAAACAGCAGCCCAATTTCAGGCAAGCTATGCTTTTATTTCAGTAGTGTTAGAGACAGAGAACACTAATTACAGAGTGGGAATTTTCAAAGGCGGTTAGAGAACAAGTGCATGGGCCAATGACACAGATCTCCTTAGATTACTTAGATTGTTTAGAAAACTTGAGATGGTTTCATTCTCTTTTTATTCCTTTGTTATTATCTTTATAGATTATAATAGTATCTTGATCCCTTTTTCTCATGAAGTCCCTAGTTATTTAATAATTTGGGACTTTTTTTTTCTTAAATGGTATTATGTACTCGAAAATTTCATGATTGGTCAAAAAAATTGTTTTTTCTTCAAGTTAAGAGCTTGGGATCACTTCAAAGTGAAGGGAATACAGACTTTAGTAAGTCCATCAAAAGCAGTTGAATAAAATTGTCAAAGGCAATAGTAAGGCCCCAACCCCAGGACTCAGTGGATGCAAGTCTAGAAGGTTGACTTATACTCCAGTTTTGTAGCATGTCACATTTCTTGCTCTTTGTATTTTATTTGTGTACCAATGCCAAAAAAATGCTGCAGATGCATAGAAGACTTGGGAACCGTATCAAAACAACAGTTATCAAAGCTTACGATATTGACCAGAATAACGTCAAGGAAAAAGATTGAAAGAGTTGTCAGCAAAACTACCCAAGAAAAGTGAGACGAGAATCATTCAACTAGCATTTGAAGAAAAATAAGATACACAACTTTCACCTGTAAGTATCTGCATGATTTACTGAAGGTCATGACTAGTGGCTATTTGAATTGCTAATGAATTCCATTTCAATCAATTTAACATTTTTGGAAGAAAATCTGCTGTTTAGATGTGAAAGAATGTAGATAAATTCAGCCACTCCTGGGTGAACGATAAATCTGTTAATCCAACAGTACAGTAAGTGTCTGAAATGAAAAATAGTAGCACAGACCTGATTTTTGTGATCCTTGATGTCCTTATTTGGAATAACTTTAATCTAAATACATCTATTGTATGCCCAGCAGAGGCAGGATTGTTAGGAGTCTGGTCTAAGTGAGGTGGTAAGAAAGGACTTGCCTACTAAGGGTAGAGTGCAAATTATCCCATCAAGGGGGAAGGACAGGAAATACAGTAGGAGCCCGAGCTGGCTAAATCAAGAGCACTTCCCATGCTTCAAACATGAGAAGGAGGATTGCACGAAGTGGAAACTAGGTCAGCTCACTGACCTAGGCAAACTGAGCACATATAAATCAGAGGAGCTGCTCCTGAGAGAGGGAAGACTGTCTGAGGGGACAGCGGAAGGGCTCAAGTGTCAGAACCTTTCCTGCTGCATTTCAGGATAAAGGTCAGCTGCAATAAGGTGGCCTAACACCAGCACCAGCAGGAGAGGATAAGGAAGAAACAGGTTTGATAGTGTGTATAAAATGTAGGTGTTTTCATGCCGGCTGGGCGGGTGAACTTTGTTCTTGATGCTTAATGGGCTGGTAGGTGCACTCTCAGAGCCTCTAACAGTTATCTGCAGGAACTTCTGAGAGGCAGACAAGTTACCTAGAAACTAGAAAATGTAAATTCAGTGATTATGTAGAAAGAGTGGGAAAAGTGAGAAATTTATAAAACACCTTGTTGCTGGACACTGAAATATATAGAGACACGTACAGAGCAAGTATGTAACAGTTGTTAACTCCAAGAATCTATGTTTGGGTGAGCATCCAAAGGTTTCTGTTCTGGATCAGGTTTTATTCTTGTTTTCATTAATGACCTAACTAATGAGCCTGAGAGTAGTCTATTGCATTTGCAAGTGCCATCAAACTAGAAGGAAGTGACACACTAGGTTTACAAAATGCAAAGGAGAGCACAGGAGAAATAAGGATTTTGTAGAAAATGATGTAGTGGTCCTGGTGGACCACAGGTCAGAAGCAAGTAGAAACTGGTGAGCTCTTGAAAAGTTTTCAGGTGATGGATTGGGATATAAGCATGCAGAATAATGCTACTGTAAGCACCAGGAGAGTCTAAGCAGGACTATTTGCTCCAGTTTTGGATGCTCTTCTTGAAATAAGTTGTGGACCAAACAGAGGTGGTCCAAAGGAGAGCAGTGAGAGATTGGGATCTGGAAGAAATATGATGAAACAAAATGATTCTGAAGTGTGTGTTTGTGTGTGTGTGTGTGTGTGTAGGCATATGATAACAGGCAGTGCAAAAAGAAATATCTGCTAGGAAAAAGAAAAGAAATTATTTTTTCTCTGTGTCTCTGAAGAATAAGCAGGGCAGGCCTAACATGATGCAGATTAGTTATTTGAAAAGCTTCCTAATAGTAGAGAGTGTTGCTGTTCTGTGAAAATCATCTGTCATAATAATAAGCTGTCAGAGGAGTCTATGGAATGCCCATTTTTAAAGGTCTTTAGGAACAACTGAGTAGCTAATATAGGTGGTCTAAGCACAGTTATCTCAAGGTAGGATTTAGCGCAGATGAAATGTTGTACTTTCATCACTTTGTGCAGATTTTTCAGCCGTTTGAGTCTACTTTATCTCCTATGTGAGTGTAAAATGAGTGACAAATTCTAATTTGAAGCACCACATGCAAACCTGGGCATGAGGGAGCTGCAAGTAGTTCCCTTTTTTGCCTACTGAGCTCTTACTCTGAGCACTATTTCTTGAAAGTGTGAGCGGTGGAGGTATTTCTCTTTCTTCTCACACTCTCCAAGTACAACTCCTGTTGTGCATATCACCCCAGCGTATGAGACCTGACTAATTTGGTTATTTCTATGGTCTAAGGCCATATTCTACTACATGTGGGGCCAGAGACTTTGCAGTCCTGCTTGCTACCTGGTCTCCTGACCAGAACCCGGGTTGATACAGACAGTTTTGGGAAGGGGTCATGAGAAGATAATCCATTTGATCCCAGTGACAGGAAGAAGACAAACAGGGATGCGACTTGAAAGTGCTGTGTTTGGGAAAGTGGGAAGCTTCTGAGAAGGATGGCTGACCACAGACTGGCAAGCACATTTAAAATGGCTTGGGTAGTGGAGTCAATGAAAGGGACATTTGACTCGGAACTTCTTCCAGGGAAGACGTCTGCTTCTTCTTTCACACGACCATAGTCTACGTTGTGTGTGTCATCTGTTGAAATGGTTATCCCAGGCTCTCTGGGAATGTAGAGGCCTCTTACAGCTTCTGAAGTATCCAAGAGTGAACTGCAGGCGCTCTTGTATTAGTCAGATGCCCCCGCTGCCCACAGAAGAAAAAAGTGCTGCTCAAAGTCTAACACTGCACTGATCTATGCCTTTGGAGCAGTCTAAAAGTCAGCGAGTTGTCCTTATCTGTACTCAGCTAAAGCAGGTGGGGTTTTTTTTTTTCACTTGACACCACATGCTGTTTCTGCCTCAGCACCTCTTTACATCTGTCAAAGTGATCTTGAGCTCTACTTCCTTCTGCAGTATCCGCATCTTCTCCTTCTGTGCTAAGCAGACAGAATGAGCCTTTGTGGCCGCTGCTCCCATTTCAATGGGACAGAAGTTTGGCTGCCTTCTGCAGCACTCCAGTTTGTCCCATCCCAGGCTTGATATCATTGGTGAGACAGTGTGAACAGGCTCTCTTTTGTTAGGACTGGGGTTCATGTGATGTAACTACTGTTTAGGTAATTAAGAATTTAAAAGATGTGATGCCAAGTTTAGAATATAAAACTCCTCTGTTCCATGGAAAAGAGGTGGGAAGATGTGATGACTGCCCTCTGAACACTGAGATGTGTTTAAGAAAAGCTATCTTACCTTTTGTATGTTTGAGCATCATTTGTCACTGCCTACAAAGAAAGCCAGTTTACACTAGATGCCTAGGCTTTAGGCTAAAGTAAGGAGAGATGAATCCCATCATGATTAGAGAATAGTTTAATTCACTAATCACTAGATAAAGGTTAGGCCTTTAGAAATCCACTGTGAACTCCATAGATCCCTTGTGACTTCAAGTGAAACAAAGAAATCTTTTCAGAGCCTGGATATGTTGCCTTTATTACTTGTCTCACCTCACCTGCTGCTTGCTGCTTAATTGCAGCAGCGTGGAAGGCAGCTTTCCTTACACTGCCTGAAGAATGAGTGTCAATGTTCCTCAGCTATGTTAATTCTTCAGTAGAGAGAATATCCTTAACAGAAGAATGTAATCCTCTGCAATTCCTTGTAATTTGCTAGGTGTATAAGTTCTTTCTGAAAATTTTCTTTTTTATGATTTGGATTTTTAATTAACTTTACATTTTAGCAAAAACACATTGAATCATTCTTAGCTGTAAACTGCCAATGCAGTTTGGGCATCCTATCTAACATCTCCACAGCAGTGTGTACTCCAGCATCATTGACACTTCAATTTCTCTGTCCTGCGTAATGGAAGATTAGTATCCCAGATATTTAATCTCCTCTTTGAATGGTTATTCTTTCATACCACTCAGCATTAAGGCAGAAAAACAACTATCAAGGTGTGAAAATCAAGATATCTTAGAGCTGGGAGATACGTAGCTCCTTTAGTTTTGATTCAGATCCTCCGGTCCTTATTTGTAGTGCATGTTAGTTCATCCCTTGGTTTGCAAAAGTGTGGCAAAAATTGCCCATGTCTTCTGTCCTGGGTGTTTTACTCTGAAAGGTTTTAACCTCAGACCATTTTTATAAGGGATAAATATTAAAAGCATGGTTCTTCATTATATCTCTTTGACTGTTGAAAAAAGCAATGTGCTCAGGTACTGATCTTCCCTTAAGCTGCCCCTTGAGTAGGGAGCAAGATTTATTCTTGGGATACTCGGACTGGGTAGCCTGAAGTGAACAGTCTTCAGTTGTGGTGACTATTATTGCCCATGTAGAAAATCATATTGCATAAGAAATGAGAGATTCAAGCAGAAGTAAAGGGCCCATTTGTAAAAGAGCCAAGTTAAAAGGTAACTGCTCTAATAGTTTGTAGGATGTCTAATCATCAAAGTTATGCAAATAAAATATTTTGATTTTTCCTTGTAGTCCTACCACATTGTTCCTTTGGGATCTGTCTTAATGTACAGAAAGTAAACAAAACATAACTAGCAAACAGTAATATCACATTATGAAGTAATTCAGTGCATCAACAGTGTGCTGGTGAGTGGATTTTTGAGGGGTTGTTTTGTGGTTTTCATGGGTTTGTGTGTTTGTTTTTAAGCCTTTGTCCTAGCAGGTAAGACGGATAAGTTCTCTTTCCCTTCTCAATATGGGATCTTGGAAGAGTTCATTTCCAGTCTCTTATACTGTTATGGGAAAAGCAGAACGATATTCTTGGCTGACGACAGTGCAGTTTCCAAACGTTACCATGGTGATCACCTATGTAACATCACTACCACTTTTCACAACAGCTCAATTTAAGATTCAAGTTGAATATTTCCATGATTATGGGAGGGTAATTATTTCATTACTCAAGGGAAGAAGATTTAGGAGGTAAATAGCTCTTCATTAGTTCTTAAATGATTTCCCTAGTCTTTTTAGGCCACAGAAATGCCAAATATTAAAGTGACAGAAACAGAGGGTCAAATTCTGATCTCCCTCTTCATCTTGCCTACCTCTCAGCCCCTTCTGAGCAGCCAAGAAAGTTGAAATATCTCTAACCATTAAATGCTCTTGAAACTTCAGACATTTGATGTAAGGCTTTGTCTTTAAAGGTAGCCCCTTTTTCCCAAGGTGCTCAGTTTTTGGGAACATACAGTGCAGCTGAAGTCCAGCAAAATTACAGATTGGATCACTGACCACTCCATGTAACTCTGAAAAGTCACAAAAGCAAGTTGAAGGGAAATAGCACCCAAAATTCTGGCCTGTTACTCAAGAACTTCCTTGTTTTACCTGTAGATGTTAATGTCTTTTGTGGCTAGGACAAACCAGAGCCCATTAACTGCTTTCCTGTTTTTTTAATTCCTTCAGAATTTGAACAACCAGGAACTGAGACCACAGAATGATTATGAGGGAACTATTGATACCTTCTGTTATTGGTGGTGATATTTTTTGGAGTTTATGTGCACATTTTAATTGAACAAAGCCATCTATCTATACTTAGAAGTGGATGTAAAAAAAACTAAGAAATGAAATGTTCAATTCCACTGGGAATTTTATAAAAAGTTCACCTTTATTGTTAATTGCAAAGGGACTGTCTTCTACTAATTAAATCAGCAGTGGAACATCAAATAGGTTTTACAAATAGCTTAATGATTTATAAACAAATAATTGACACAGCTAAATAAGCACACATAACAGAAAGAAAACAATTATATTGTAACACTATTATTAATTTGTCCCTTCATGTTATAGAATATGCAGGTCACAGTGGACTTTCATTAGAGAAGAAAGCTTGCAGATACCTCCCTTTGAATCATACTGTTTGTTAGGAACCAAGGGTGAAATGATTCATGATTTTCTTTGCCTGTATTTTTATATTTTCCAGTGAAAATAAATGAGTAGATTTACATAATCACAATAAGACATTTCAAGAATAGTGGTGCAAAGTTTTTTAGATTTTATCACCAGGCTGCCAAGGTTTGAGGACACTACTAATATGTCTAGACAAGCAGCGTTTGTGTTGTTTTGGCTGACTGTCATTGTGTTCCTTTATTTTTTTATGGCCCAGGGTTCAGCAATGATGCAACTCCGTAATCAAGTGATTGGGAATATAAAAGACACGGGAAAATACTGCAGTGTTATGCTAAATCAGACTGAGGTAGAACATGGCTAATCAACATTTTTCTGGTTTGTATGCTATTTCTCAGGGATATCTGCCAGAGAGAAAGTAAGACTAAGTCATAGTGGAATTAACTGTAAAATGTTTATATTTTTTTTTTCATAGAAAAATCTCATTTATGGAAGAAGAATTTTCAATATCAGTTTTGTTGATACTTCCTCAGACTGAAACTGCACATTATGAAACACCTGATTCAGAATGCTTGCCTGGAGAGCTCAAATTCATGCCCTACCTTGGTCAAACTGTGGACTTTCAGGTGGTTGGCTGGACTGTCTCACAGAGATTTCTCAATGTAAAATTCCACTCTGTATAGCTATGACTTATCCATTGGCTCAGAGGGACAGGCACATGGCCAGCATCTGCCTCCTGGACAGTTTAAAGATGGTTCCTAGCCTAGAGCTGTGTTGTGCTCTCCTCTGGAGTTGTGGTGGCCTCAGGGATTCGCAGTAGGAATGAGCCTGAAGGGTCCCTTACAGCTCAACAATCAGCATGAACTGTCCAGCTCTCCACAGTTTGATGGATCCCCACAGGGTGCTGTTGTCACACCCTGTTTTAGAACCCTGTGAAGTCCCTGATCTCTTTCACTCTTGATGACATCAGGGATTATTTAGTGCTCTTGACCCCTTGGTGTGTGTTACAAGTGAAAAAGAGTAGCTTTAATTGAAACTTTTATGGATAAATTCTAGCATAGGAGAGTAATCTATTCGAGAAGACAGATCCTGATATTTTTACTCTAATTTTTCATGAAAAAAACTTCCCAGTATTTTGTTAGTAGCTGTTAGAACAGGAAAAAAAAAAAAGTTAAGTCTTACTAACTTGGTGAAGCAACATTGCAACACAGTTATACTCAGGAGCAGACACCTTCTGGAACTTCTGCCCTTAAATACTCACATGTGTGATGTAACACAAAGATGACTGTACAGTTTCAGTATAGCAGCAAGGTACAAACTGTTATAATGCAAAAATTCTATTCGAGGTGAAGACTAAATTAGGAAAGGTTATAAAAGCTAGATGCATAGCACAAAACAATTGATTTTTCATAGAATTGGAATCATTTAGGTTGGAAAAACCCCCTAACATAATCAAGTCCAACAATTAACCCAACCCTATCAAATCCACTTCTAAACCATGGCTCTAAATGCCCTGTTTACACATTTTTTACACACCTCCAGGGATGGTGGCTCAACAGCTTCCCTGGGCAGCCTCCAATGCTTGAAAAAACCTTCACCTTTCTGTGAAGAATTTTTTCCTAATATCCAGTCTAAACTTCCCCTGGCTTAAGGCCATTTCCTCTTGTACTATCTCTTGTATGGACAAGTAATGGTGTCATCTTTAGAGCTGCCTGCAGTCACTGCCAGCTGTGATTCACTTTGGCCAGTGCTAATTTCATTTTATGTTTTCCCAGTAAGGCAACAAAGATTCTACCAGAGTAGTATACAGTAAGATAGAAAAATACAGCTGAAACAGAGAGGTAATGCCTGCTAGGAGGGGAAATATTTCACTTGAAGTGCCTGCTAAACTGAATACTTTCTGTTCTAACTTCTGTGTAAAGTGGAATTTATGCTGTTATGCTATTTTTGTTCTGAAGAAGAATGATTTAGCAGACTGCCAGGGGTGTAAACTGAACAAGGTGTGATGTCTGAAATTAAGGAAGGAAAGTGAAAAAAAATTGCTGTTCTTGAGTTTGAGCTTCCTACGTCTACTTTATCTGACTTAGTTCAGGCAAGTAAACAGCTTGGACACAATTCAGCAAATTATTACTCACATGCTCAGTACAGAGTATTTTAATATACTCACTGAAGTAAAGCACGTAGGAGAGAAATTAGACTTCATTTAGCACAGCATTTCTTTTTCAAATTAGTCCTGTTTTGATTTCCTGTTGAAAATTTATATTTTGAAGTAGCAGTGAAAACCTGCCCAATGTCACAAGAATAAAACTTGCATTAAATTCCTAGAGCTGTGATTTCCCTCCAAAGTCTTCCTACTTGTCTGTAGGTTGATGTTCCTTCATGAATGATCATGCAGTCTGGCTGGTACCTCCACCACATTTTACAGGGTCTTTTTCTCTCCCACTGTGTTCTATAATGGCATGGGGTTTTTTTCTAAGACACTGTAAGCCAGTTGCATGATTTTGCATTTCAGGAATAATTATGTCTTACTGCCTTTTCTACTTTATACAGAAAAGAAATCATGACAGCTATTCAGCCTAGACTTATCATACATAAGAATTCACAGTATTTAATTATCTAGCAATTTCCTCCATTGTTTTCAATAGGTTTTCCTTTCTTTATTAAATATAAAACTTTTAATGTTCAATTGCAAAGATATTGGGGCATTTTATCCCTTTCAGAAGGTTTCCTGACACTTGTCCTTATTATTAGTCTATGGCATATTTTATTTTATTCCAACCAAATTTCAGAATTAGTAGAAAATGTTCAACAGAGATGAAAAAGCTGTTCAGAAGAAGGTGGAGGAGGCATGAATTGCTTCTCATGTGGTTTTGAGTAGAAAAGCTCCCCAAATACCAGTGTGTGAAGACTCAAATGCATTCTCTGGGCTCTACCTTCAGGATGAGGGTAGCTGTAGGAGATTTAAGTGCCTTCTGTATGGTGAAAGGAAGACTGTGTGCTGCCTGGGAATTACTGCAAAAGCATTGCTTTGCTGCCAATTTACTTTTTTTGGTTGACCTTTACAATTTTCAAAACTTCTAGGATAAAATCAGTGCTTAAAATATTTAAATGTTCTTCTGTTTTAAAGCATATGCTGGTATTCTGGCATTTACCTGTAAATTCTCTTCAGTGTTACAACAGAAGGAAACTCACTCAGAACTACAGCTTCAATAATTTTTTAGAGCTAATTAAGTAGTGTAAAAAAATAGTTTAAGATCATATTTGCAAAACTTGTGGCAAAAGCTTTAGAAGAGAAATGGTGATTTTTATCTTTTCTGTCACTTTAATATTTTTTAAAGAATCTCATATGATTTTCCAGTATCATAAAAAGAATCAAACTTCAACTGAGTACACAATATATTAGAACTAGAAAATACTTCTGCTATCTCAAGGAGTTGTATAGAATAGAATATTTTGGTTGTAAGGGACCTACGATGATCCGCTTTCCCAGCTGTTTAAAATTTGAATATATTAAGTGTAAGAATTTGTAGCACATTGTACATAGAATAGAAAATTTAAAGATTTTCATGGACTCTGAATTTACTTGAAGGATAATTGCTCAGAACTTGAATATTGAATGAGAGAACAGAACCAACAAGTAAAATCTAAAACCAAGAATGTGTCTCTCCTCACACGACACTGTATTTTCATGTTTATTATATTTATTACCTCTTGGGAAGTATGTAGACCCATTTTTTGGTTTAGTTTTCAGGAAGTTATTCATCAGACTTGGGTTCTGTTTGTTCAGACAACCTATCTTTAATCTCAATTGTGCTTTGAGAGTGAAGGCTCATCTCAGCAGTTCTGGTGAAGCAGAGGGAAATATGGGCAGGTCACTGAGCAAACAATTCCCTCTTTCTTCAGCAGTGTGTCCAAGATCGCTTTGCACATCGGAAGTTCACTTCTGTGAATATCAAAGGCAGAGCAAACACCCATCACCCCAGCCCCTGCCATTTTTCAGGAAAAAACAAAATAAATCAATTTCTCTTTTCCAATTCAGTTTCTATTTTTTCTTCTGGTAAATAAATACTTAACCCAAGGTGATAATTTCGTTTCATTGAAAGCTCAATTTCCTATTAAAGCAGGTTTGTGATGAATTTGTGACAAGGCCTCATATTGCCATGTTAACGACCTGTTTATTTTTCTCTTATCAGGACTGTTAAATAATTGTAGTTACTAAAACAGGGTGGTTTTTTGTTGTTGTTGTCTGGTTTCTTTGTTCTCCTTTTTTTTCCCTCTGAGGAGAAACACTCCAATGTGAATGGAAGGGCCTTTACACATTTCAGCTGCTGGTGAAACAGCTCCGTACTTGACAGTTGTTGCTCAGCTGATGCTCCCATGTTCTTGCCTGTCTTAGTCTTTGTACTTGGCTTTTAGCATATTTTTGGTATTGAAGCAAATTTCTTCAACTCAAGACTTTATCCAGAATATTTGTGAATGGGACTAAATAACATTTGTTCTAGGGAAATAAGCTTACAAAAAGTAGCATTTTTAAAGAGATTAGAGTGAATTGAAAGTTTTGATGAATTGCAGTGGATAATTTTGGTAGGAAAAAAGTGAATGGAAAAGATAAGAATGTTGATTTTTTTCAGAATATGCAAAAATGTTTCATTTGAACATTTTTAAACAAAACAAATTTTTGTGACACTCCTGTTTAAAAATCAACCTCCAATTGGGGAAAAAGGTTTAAAAATAGATTATTTGAAAATTAAATGAAGTAATTAAGTCTAGGTTGATGCAGAGTAAATTGTTACTTTGATTTTCATAATATTTATTTCTTAAACTCTTTTCATAGCTTTATTTGGCCCAAGTTACCCATCAAAGCAAAAAAGAGGTATTGTTTGTCCAATTCTATTTGCAAATTTCATTTAATTACTTGCAGTGGATGCTTTCTAAATCCAGTTAGATCTGATTTGAAGGTGTTTTTTCAATGCTCTGCTTCTTTTACGGAGAATTCAGAAGGTATTGTTTTCAGAAAACAAAAAAAGCAAACTGTTTGGCATTGGTGTAGCTCAATGAACATGGGATAGTCAAGGATTACCATGCCTAACTCATGGTTTGTGTGGCTCTTTACCAGATGCCCACTGGTAAGGTATAATGAGTGGAACGATGAACACATGTGATTGTATGAAATTTTAAAAATTGTGGCTCTTACCTAAAGGAGAGTGAAGCTATAATCAGTTGATTGATCTGTAGCTAATATTATTTCTGTTGAGATTCATATGTTTGTTACTCTGTAGTTAGAAAATAAATAATTAAGATGTAGGGTGGAAAGACATGGGAATTTGTTCTGTGTGCGATTAATTAGCTTATTTGCTCCAGTTTATTTTTGATCAAATAGAAGATGCTGAAAGAGTATAAAAAAAGGTCCTTAATATACTCTAAGGGCCTGTTTCTGCCCCAGTTGACATTAAAGGCAAATTCCCACTGATGTGGCTGATACCCTAATTGCCTGGGTTGACATTGATGGTTTCTCATTTCTCAATTCCAATAGCTTTGCTCTAGATAAGATGTTGGGATGATGTCAGTTTTCTAAGCAGTGATCAGATGAAAAAAATATTTTAAATGGAAGATTAAAGAGCTAGAAGAAGAAAATGATGCAGCAAATGGTTGGTGACTATCAAGCCACCTTGTTACAGGTGAGAACACACAGGAAGGAGGGGTCTCTCTGTGCTCACTTTTTATGCTGGGGAATACATTTGCATTTCCTGGGTGTGTTGCACTAACTTTCTTTGCTGGGAGTCACAGAATTTAGCTTAATAATTTTAAAAGAACTATTTTGTCTAGAAGTGACTTGTTTATTTTTAAACCAGAGCCCACCATTAACAGGTTTTTTTAACCTGGTAATTTTGTTTCATTTTTCACCTCTTTGTTATTCATTTTATTAGACTTGAATGCAGCCTTGCTGTACTGTGATTCTTTCTCTCTTTTTTCCACATGGCTGCCTGGTTTGCAGAGGATGCCTCCTTACAGATGTGTTCCTTCCCCTGACAAACAATTACCCCTGTTCCCCTCTGCAGGAGGCCATTAGGACATCATCACGGGTTCTGCTAAGTCATCTCACAATCACAGTTTTGTGCAATCACCTCTCATCTGAGTCTATCTAGGCATATGCCATGCGGGGAAACTAGCAGTCACAAAATGCAGCACCTCCAGGCATATTATTTGTTATTTTGGTCCAGGAGTGTGACAGATAATGGCCAGTCTGAAGGTCTCATTGGCTGCAGGGACTGGCATCATATGCAGAAAATGCAGAAAAGCCGGGATGGGTGAACACGTTCCTACTTAATAACAACAAAAGGAACAGTTTTGTATTTTCACTGCAGATAAAAGCACTAAAAAGGCTGACTCGAAAGGTAATGTTTGGAGAATTATTCTACTGAATAGAGCCACAAACCTAAATTTATGTCGCATCTGTTCTTTATTACTTATTGTTTATGAGCTGTGTGTGCAAATGGCAAATGCGTCAATAATTTGCTTCATATTTAGCCTAGTTATCACAGTGGAGCTAAGCATTTAACATTATTAGACTAACAAAACACCATAAAACTGGGCATTTTTAAGCTTACATGTGCCAGTTATTAGGAGATACCCCTTAAAATCCAAATGTGCCAAATCCAAAGGTGGGTCCTTCCATGCTAGACTAAGAAGAGCAGAGAGCTCCATTACTTATAAACAATTTGAGAAACTGTTCACACTTTCCCCCTAGCTGTTCACACAGTTCTAACTGGTGTTAAAAAAAAATCCTTAATTAAATATTATGATTCCAAGGACTGTGCTAGACCTTGAAATAAATATGCCCAAAACTGTGGGTTTTTTGATAGAAAGAAGCCAGCTGTTTTGTGGAAGACTCTCAGTCTGCGTAAATGTTACAAACTGCTGAATTACTAAAAGGTCCCTTGATATATGATCGCATGTTGCTTAATAGGCCTCAGATTACTTTGGGGAAAAATGGGTTTTATTGTGTTAATCATATGAAAACGAAGTTACTAATCCCTATCTAATTATGAGGGGTTTTTTAACTTGTAATAATATCCTAATTATTTCCTCTTATTGAAACAAGTCTTGTTCTTAAAGTAATCCTCAAGAAAGCATATGGAAAACTATCCAGTGAAATACCTTGGCTTTAATTTTAATTTATGTGGGTTTTGAAACATTATTTTTTGTTATTGTTATTTCAAATATCATCAACAAATATTGTTTTGCATTGTACTCTAACAAACTCCTCTTCTCTTTTGATAGCTCTCTGAGCAGAACCTTAATTCAGATTCCATACAAAATGTTTAGTTCATGATATTAAATCAGGTGAGTATAGACTCAGGACAATCAACCCTGAAATAAATCACAGAACAATGCAATTTAAGATTATTTGACTGCTGACAGGCAGATGATTAGATAGTATAATCATTTCCTGTACTCTGTCTACCTCTGAAAGTACTCTGGTTTGGGTATTTTCTACTGCAAGGTGCAAGAGATTGGAAAACCTTGGGGCAGGAGGGGGAAGGATAACACTATTGAGGATAAGAAAGGAATATGAATTTATGAGTAATTGTGTAGATACCACTGAGCAACATCTTAACCTCATGCTCAAGTTAAAATGCCTTTGCAGCAAATGAGACTGAGAACTGCAAAGTGAACCTTGTAGTCAATGGAAGGGAAAAAAACCCCATGGTTTTCCTGCAATGAGCTCATCAGGGAGCTCCTCCCTAATTTAGGCTCTAGCTTGCAAAAAAGTCTTTTTTTGTCTTTCTTTTTTTTTTTTCCTCTGACACTATTACATCAAAACAGTACCCAGGCATTAGACAGTATTTATTAGCTTGTAAGGCCAGAGATAATGATCCCATTCAATCAGAACTCATGAATAATTCAGCAGTCCCAACTCCACATAATTTCTGTGCCACCATTTGCATTGCCTTTTTGAGGGGAGGGGAAATGACAGTAAGCAAGAAAATAAAGCAGATATTTTTCTTTCTGTACTACTTCTCAAACATACTCAGCTCTCTTAGAATGCTGTCTCCCTTCCCTTTCTCCCCTTCTATCTCCCAGAACAAAAACAACATCAGAATAAATATTAATCATGATACTATTGAGAAGATGCTGTACACTAATTATTGTCAAGAATAGTGCTACCCATATTTATAGAGGATTTTGTAATCACTGCAATTTGTTCAGTATTGTTACTTATACTAGCTGCTATGAAGTAATTACAGGTTTTTCACTTTTTTGTGTGAGTGTGTGTGTTTTGTTGTTGGGGGGTTTTTGTTTTTTTGGGAGGGAGGGGTTTGTTTTAAAAGAACACTCACACTTTTTTTCGTTTTTAGCTTTCAGGCAAGCTTGCAAATAGTCTTTTCCCCATGAGCAGTTTCTGAGAAACTACACATTCTTTCTTTGAAACTCGTTTCCTGCTGCTGAGCTGAAGAAGCCCAGGCTGATGCGGTACCCATGAAGCTAAGGGAAAAGTGCTGGGTTACATATCCTATGAATGGCAGGCACAGGATGAATCTGAGGTTTTCAGTATCTTGGCACCTTTCTTTACCTCACTTGCCCAGCTTACTCAATAAGTGTTACTCGTTGTAACAGTATTTTGCTTGTATTTCATGGCAGATCCCACACTGCTTTAGATATTTCTCCTTTACTTAATGCCCTTTGACTCTTCAGGTCATGCTGAGTAAGGTAATTAAGATTTATTCTGTAGGATCTTGCTGCTGCTTTATAAATCCACTTTTGTATTTTATTTGTGCTAAATTGTGATGGCAGTGAAGTCAGTATTACGTGGCTTGGTCCCTTTCTTGGGTGTCATAGTAGGGACCTGTTGCCCTCAGTCCACAGAGCAGTTCTGGGGTGAGCCTACCGGGGGAGAAGGTTGCCATTTGCAGTTATGCTCCCACTGCGCTCCTGAGTGGGATCCCTGTAAATAAGTAGCATGTTCCAAACCCCAACTACAGCCTATTAAAATATTCATTACTTTGCTTACTGATGTGAGCTTCTGTAAAGAAAGGGGGATTAGAGTTCTCATAAATTGATTATTTTTTTGTTATAAGCACAAACAGCTTTGCTGAACCGTGGGAAGGAAGAAGAAGAATTAGCAATGACATTCTGATCCTGTCAACAGCACTCTACAAGAATGCATTTCTCTGACATCTCTGTTAACGCAACTAATGCAGATGTCAAGAAAGTCATCACATGCATGTGTAATGATGCAGCAGAGAGGCTGTGCACACTGAATTCATATCTGTGATGCAGTGGGAAATATACAAGTTATCTTTCCATTTTTTTATGAGTCACTGGTCTGACTTTCCATATCTGGGATGGTATATCCTTGGAAAAGGGATAGGAAGAAGGGTTTTCTTGAGAAAGCATTTTAAGAGCTGAAGCTTGAGCTCTAAACATACTGGAGAGTACATGTCCTTACTGTGGATGTACTTGATGTGCTTCTTTATCAAGTAGAACAGAAAACAAGTGAACTAAAACCTAATTGTTTTCCTTCATGGAGTTATGTCAATGTTTGAAGAAGGAGAAGGCATTCTGGCCACATTTGAACCAAAATATTTAGAGGGCAAATAAGCAGCAGCTCAACAAGCTGCAGCTTAAGAAAAGACTGTCAATAAATCCTGAGGGACTGTGGATATATCTGTTAACTTCCAGAGTCGGTGTGAGTGAGAATGTTTGTGCATTCCTGTCAGTCATTAATTAAAGGCCTCTTGGGAGATTTTAAGAACTTCATCTTGGATTAGTGAAACTGAGCAAAAGGACAAATTGGGCTTTGCAAATTGACACAAAGATGGAGAGTAGTGAGTGCAAAGGATGTTTTGATTCAGGTACTGTTGATTTCCTCATAGGTATTGTGGTATGAGAACTGCTGGTTTAAGGGACATCATCAACCAAACATTTACACTGTTAGTAGGCAGGTTGCAATGGCACTTGTAACAGTAAGAAACCCCAGAAATTTAGGGCAAAGCTGTGTTCAGTTTAGCACAAACTAATGTAGTGCTCGTGTACTTTTCCACCAGTTTTTAGTTATGTCTTTGCAGAGGAGTTTGAAATTGAAGTATGAAAGGAATAATACCTATACAACTGAATGCTTAGATTCGTCCTTGTGTAACCCCTGATGAGCCCTCATATTTAGAGGAGACATCAGTACAAGTCCTGGTATAGAGGAATATGAATGTGATAGGGAACATGAAAACATCAATATGAATGCCTGAGTGTTCTGGTGAGTTCTGAAAATAAGATCGAATCTGTAGAGTGATACAGGAAAGGCCCCAATGTTCATCACAAGAGCTGGGGATTTCAGTTAGGCTGCCTGTCTCTCCAGGTGCCTTGGGCTGAATACCCTGTAGCAGCAGATGCACAGGAGATGCCTCGGGTTTCATCCAGGGGACTGTGCAGCCTGAGAGTGCCCTGCAGTATGAGGCAAAATGTGGTGAATGGGGGTGACAAGGTAGAAAAAGGAATTCTGGTTTTGAAACAGAATGCTGATGTAGATATACCCTCTGACATTCTGTAGTGCTGGTAGCTATCTCTAAGTGATATAAGGCTTAGGTAGTTCCCACCGAACTCAGAGGGGTTTTACTTGTATTGGTGTTTGTGAGAAAGAGGATCAGATATTGGGTTTTGCCAAAAAGGGAAATTCTGGCTTAAGCGTGTGTAAATTTACATGTCAGCACGTATGACTCTGATTGCCAAAGAGGAATCTAAATGTGCAGCCACCAGATATAATTCAAACCATGTGAAATAGATCTGAAAAGTAAATCAAGTCTCACATGTTCCACCCAGGGACAAATTTAAGCAGTTGAGTAAATTAGTGTGGAAAGTCCTTATAGTTTAAATATAAACAAAACAACAGTGATAGTATGTGAACAGAATCCATGTTCTCTATTGGGATGTATGAGGCACGGCAGGCCGGCCAAGCAAGGGAGGGGATTGTCCCGCTCTGCTCTGCACTGGGGCAGCCTCACCTCGAGTGCTGGGGCACTTTTGGGCACCACAGTGTAAGAAAGACACCAAACTATCAGAGAGCATCCAAAGGAGGGCTGTGAATGGTGAAGGACCTGGAGGGGAAACCGTGTGAGGAGTGGCTGAGGGCACTTGGTCTGTTCAGCCTGGAGGAGGCTGAGGGGAGACCTCAGGGCAGTCCCAGCTTCCCCCTGAGGGGAAGAGCAGGGGCAGGCTCTGGTCTCTGCTCTGTGCTGACCAGTGACAGGACCTGAGGGAATGGCCTGAGGTTGTGTCAGGGGAGGTTTAGGTTGGACATTAGGAAAAGGTTCTGCCCCCAGAGGGTGGTTGGGCACTGGAACAGGCTCCCCAGGGCAGTGGTCACAGCACCAAGCCTGGCAGAGCTCAAGAAGTGTTTGGACACTTCTCTCAGGCAGATGGTGTGACTCTTGGGAATGGTGCGGAGCAAGCCCAGGAGATGGACTTGATAACCCTTGTAGGTCTCTTCCAACTCAGAATTCGTGATTCTGTGATTTTCCTTATCATGAGCTATATAATTCAGCGCACAACTATCACACCATTACTTGCTACTACAAACTCTACTTTGTAATGGATAATGATGTATACACAACCTGGCCCAGGGAACTTAAAGTCAAAGTGATAACCCTGAACATAATTACATGTATACCTAACTTCACATTTGAATGCAGTGGGACACAGAGGTGCACACAGTTGAACAAGCATGTGAGTAATGATTTTCCAGAACAGAACACATATCTTCATGGTGCAAAAGTCAGTTATAATATGCCCTGATTGTTTGCATATGAAGCATTTCCCTCTTCATTTGTTGGGAGAGTAATGCCATTTTTATTGTATTGCCTTACTGGTGATGGTTTCTACAGAACAAGCAAAAATTTAAGAAGGGGTTTAGAGTCTTTCTCCAGACTCATGTAATGCCAAAAATTTCTAACCCACCCCATTTCCTCCTTCATACTTAGATTACTCAGGTTGTCTTGCAGTGTTTATGAGAAACTCTGTGCATCAGGAGTCACCTGCAGCAGTTCTGTTTTCAGCACTCTCTGCACCAGTTGCACTGATACATACCAGAGTGCAGAAGTAAAATAACCTCCAGCTTTCTCCCAATGTCAAGTGTCTCAGCATAAGAGTTCAGCATTAGAATGTTCTGTATCTCTTATAGGATTCCTGAGTTAAGCAAAAATATGCTGCAAAGTCCATTCAAACTCTATTAATGATGTACTTAAGCCTTTGGAAGTTAAAACCTGATCCTACTTTCTCTGAAGGTGGCGAGAGTCCTGCAATTGACTTCAGTGAGAACAGGATCAGGCCCTAAGTCACTAAATAACATTTTCCATGGTAATAATTAATAACAGCAGTTTTGAAGCTAAATAAATGCCTTTTTTTTTTTTTTTTTTTTTTTTTTTTTTTTTTTTTTTTGTAATGCAAGTGTCCAAAATTGCAGGTGGATTTAGGAAGAGAATCAAACAATTATCTGAGGTATGTCCAAGGATGACAAGCTCTGAAATCAGGACACATCCAGGACTGCAGGCTGAGCGAGATACTGTAGGATGGATTAAGAACTATCAAATTCTGTAAGAGAAAGGTAAGTATTATTGATTGGGGGTGGGCTAGGAAAATAATATGCTAATAAGGTGCATTGCAGAGGTCTTAAAACCTGGCAGATGCATTTTTCTAGGGGGATGTTTGTAGTGTGAGGGGTTCCAGAAGGTATGCCTGAAAGGACACCCAAGGGGAAGTTTAGTCAATCTTGGATGCTTTTTAAAAATATTGTCTTGCCTTGTGGTTAAATAATGAATGCAAATCTCCTTTCATGGATTTAAAGCTCTGATTGCTGACATGGGAAAACCAGAAAGGTTTTGTTGTTTTTTCTTTTTTTTTCTCTTTTGTAAAATAACACCAAATGACATGGATATCTCTTTGTTCTCACATATGAATTTATCTTTGTTTTAAGATAAAAGGAGCACCAGATGTGACTGGGACTGCATTAGCAGAAAAGAGCTGTGCAGAGTATTGTGGTTTTCATTTGTCAGGGTTGTTGGAAACATTTCTCTGCCTTTCAGTGGACAGCAGTGTAGCTTGCAGCTTGGGGTTCAAGGAAATTGAAAAATACAGTCAAGTCTCTCTGATTTAGGAACAGAACTGTGATGTGATGTGTGCAACAGTGCACCCTGGCTATTATCCAATTGGGTTTCATTAATTCTAGTAGTCCTTCCATGTGCAAATTTATATCATCACATGATGTCAATCACATATTGAATAGTGCCATCGTATCCAGTTGCAGACTTTGCACACAGTCCTGAAGCAGAATTTTTGTTTTGATCATATATGATACTATGCTAAATCATGTGGCATTTTGTCCCATTCCCAGCATGGTGATTTGGCCTTTCCCAAAGCCTAAGACAGGGAATGCATCTTTCTGAGATTTTGACCAATCTTCTCCCTATCTTGTTCCCATTTTTAATAAAATGAATACATAGTATGGCCATATAAACAAGAAATGGGGAATCAGCCCTTTTGTGGTTATGTACAGACTGTACCAGAGACAACTTACCCTTCTTTTAAAAAATAATCTCAAATTATATTCTGTTTACTGTGGAGTTAGAAGCAGTAACTCTGCCGGCAGTGATTCTGCAAGTTATCACTCATCAGCTGGCTGTTAGTAATTACTTGTTGTGTTCCCAAACTTGTAGAAATCATGAGACAATTTAGGTGATGTCCTCCGCTGATGATCTGTTATTTCAAAGTAACCTTGCTTTCCATCAAAGAGACACTATCTCCCCAAGGAACTTGGAAATGTAATACAATAATACTTAACCTGATTAAACTAAGTAACTGAGTGGGAAGTAACTTATATTGCATGACTTTAAAGGATCTGTCTATTAGCTGCTCTATTATATTGCAGCCCTCATTAGCAAGATAATTCATCATACTGGAAAATGAGAATTGTGCTTTATGAATTAGTATAATAATATTCTGCACCTGGTAGTTATTAATTCCGGTTCAGTCTGATTTATCATAACATTAAACTATTCGGTGTTTGAATAGAAAAGAAGTTAGTTTTCATGTTGTTCCAAGATACAGAGTGTAGAATGTTTCAGAAAAATAATTAGATATTGGATACTACATTATTTTCTGAGGCAGAGACAGTGATTGCTTGAAAATGATATTTAAATGACCCTACTCTGTTTAGAAACCATATAGCCTAAATTGTACCATCCATTGCTGCTGGATGGACCTCTACAAGAACATTTCTTTCAATGAGAAATGACACTATTTTTGTGCTGACAGCTTCTCTGTAATAATAGTGTTAGGTTTTGCCAACAAGCTACAATTGTTTCTAATATTACAGTTTGTTGAATTGTTGAATTTTGAATGGAGCATAATTGAAAAGGTACATTTCTGTGGACTTCACTGGGCGAGGCAGGGGAGGGTGGAATTGGAGTTTGCTTCTGGCTCTAGTTTTGTTTAAAATGCACATGATGCAGTTCTGATTGTGTGAACAATTTTTTAAACCAGTGTTAGAAAACAGTCATTTACCAGCAGTTAGCAGGGAGATTATGCTGGGGAGATGATACAAGAATGTGTATATTGACATAAATTGAGACAGATTGCTTTAGCTTATTCTACATGCTATTTCTAATAATATTGAATGTTGGTAATGATTTCCCTCAGAGAATCCCAGAATTCTTTATAAGCATTTAATGAATTTTCTTTTGAAAAACAAGACATGTTAGTGTTGAAAGGACATGAACAGATAGTAAAGTAGTTAGTAGTGCAAAGAGACCCTAGGTTTGCTGATTCCCTGCTTTAGCCTCTCTGCTGGGACACTTTTCCCTGGGGCCTGTGACAGTAGAGGCAAAGTTTGATCTGAGATATTGCAGGGTCTGGTAGAACAACCTGGCACACTTTTACCAAGGAGCTGGCAAAATTGATTGTGAATGTGTCCGGTGGTAGCTGAGGACTTAGGTCATGTTAGTGATAGAAGAGCTTAGTTCTTTCTGTCAGAAACTGGAGGCAAGTTCCCTAGGGAGTCACACCAGGTTCCATATGGATCTACAGCTCTGGGTGTCGATGGTATTGCTCACGACGCTCGCCAGAGGGCTTGAGAAGAGAAAGAAATACTGCGTGGAACACAGAAAATACCTTGTCTCATTCTGTGCTACTGGCCTTCTTCCTCTCAAGACAGCTAGCGTCCGCATTTTTACTCTCACACCATCTCTTTACTGTCTAAAACTCCTTTTTGTGGCCAAATGAGTCTCTTGCTCAGTTTTGTACTTGGGACTCTAAGGGAACAACAGTTTAGAATCTTATGCTTGCCCTGTATTAGGTAATTACTTAATTACTGTGTTTTGGAGAAGCTTGTCAAAATCTTTAGGTAAGTACCTATGGAAAGCCATGGCCAGCTTTAATTCCCTTCTTGTTTGGAGCCTTTAAATAAAATTCAGTCTTACACTCTGGCAGTGTTGCCAATTAGAAAAGACATTCTTTAACTGAATTATTATATGGTATGATGTGAGTAATAAATTCAAAAATTCAAATAAATTCATAAGTGATGTCATGTCAATTGTTTTGCTTTATAATTTGCAAAATATTTTTCAGTAATAATTTTGTCTACATTGCTAAGTATCTCAATATGCAGAGGTATCTTATGCTAAGTTTATTCATGGTTCACATCACAAAATCTTTCATTTGTTTAAGAGCTCGTGTTCCTAAAATAAATATAAATGTCTTTGTTGGAGCAGGGTTTTCCATTTATGCATATTGCATTGTTTAAAGGGCAATCATTTGTACACCTAGAAATATATAGGTTTTGATTGTATTTTAGATGCTTCTGAGATTAGAGCAAATATGAGTCTCCATAAATGGTCTAAGCTACAGAGCTGTGAAAAAGAATGGATTTTCAATTTTCTGAACAAAATGAACTCCCCCAAATTATGTTAGCTCAAGTGAAACATTTTTCCAACCTGAAATGGATTTTTAACATCTTTCTGATATTAATTTTTGTCAGTTTAAAATACTTTATATGAAAAACTCAATAAGGCTTTCTGAAACGTTGAAATAAAATGTTTCAGAATGGCACGTGTTCTGGATTTAATTTTTTTGACCAGTGCTGCCTGGTGAATTAGGTCCAAGTTGGCAGATAGGTATGGCAGACCTGACTGTTTTTCTGAGTGAATAAATTATTTGTCTGAAAAGTTTTAGCATGCTGTACTCCTGGCAGAAATTCATCTGGGTGACTTCCACCTTTTCTTTCTTCCAGTTTGGGTCCTGGAGTGAGAGGTGAGGTTTCTCCTGTTTACTGACAGCACATAGACACCACTTTAACTGGTCTAAATCAGCATAGCTCTGGTGGATTTCTACCTGCTGAGGAGCTGCCCCCTTCTCTTCATTACTAATGCCTTAAAATCATTCTGGCTTGATTTTCAGTTAGTTCACCTTGACTTATTGTCCTTCATTATTTTAATATTCATTTATGTTTTTGATCACCTGCTGACTCAATCATTTTGAGCCCTTGTATTTCACTGCAATAACTAATTTCTAATACTAACAATCTTGACTTTTCTAATAATTGTTTATTTTCTTATTTTCTCCTTTTTCTTTTGTTGTCCTCATTAATCTTCTGCTACAGATTTTTTTTTCTGACACTTCAGCGCTTTTCATCATGATGATTAATAATTTACATTTTACTTATTTAAACTCATATAATTTCTTCCCCTTAAACAGTGAAAATGGCTATAGAGTCCATTAAAATCCCTCAGCAAATTCCTGGTGGGTTCTAGCAATTGATGAGAGTTCTTGTTGCTAGAGTAGCATTTCGAGGATAAGTAATCCTGATTATCCTTCTTTGGCTTGGAACTGGCAGCATACAGGAACTGTAGAAAACAGTTTAAAATTTTGAACAGGCATCCCAAATAGAAAAATAATTCTGTTTCCACTGTTCTAGCTGTTTACTGATATTATCTCTACTGCTGCTATTCTGCTTCTGATGGGAACCTTGGCAGCAAACCTCTGATTTCTGCCAGTGCAGAGGAAATGTAAGGCAATGTTGTTGGTCAAATCCTGCATCAAAGGTAGTCCCATGTGTAAGATGAATCTTTGCTTTACACAGTAACTCATTTTCTGTGTGTGGATGCTCTGAAGAAGAGAAGAAGCTGCTACTTCAAGTTAACATTTGACTGTGAATAATTTACTAACACTGATATTCTTCTAGCTCTGTGAATATTTTATGATAAGCTTTGGAAAGAATCTGTAAATTCAAGTGTGGAATCAGCATGAAAAACGGCTTCCATTTAGATTTCCCTGAGTGTATTCACTATTTTGTAACCATGCTCTTGCTCATTTGATGCAGTACACATGACTTGATATAAATTAAAAACTAGGTTAATTGTTACAGTACAGGTTTTATGTGTTGTACTGAAGAAAGACCTCTCAGCAGTAGAACAGACTTCTTTCTTAATTTTGGCCAGTCATTTAATTGTCCTTTATTTTAGTTTATCTGTTGTGACATGAAAGTGATGTGGTGGGGAAAAACTGAAGTGAAACCTTTGCCATACTTCACCTGAGAATTTCATTGTGTTTTAACTACAGCATTTAAACAGCTCCACATCAAAGATCAAATTGGTTTAGTTCTGAGGTTATCATTCTTGTTTTCCTTTTGCAAGTGCTGATTGTAAGAACTTCAAATGTATCTGCAGCTTATAGAGGTCTAAGAACACAAAGCACAGCACATGTAAAATCTGACTTTGGTGCTTTTATTGGATGGTATTTCTCTCTGAGTCTGATTTCTCATTCTGGAGCTCTCCACTGTAAAGGGGAATCAAAATCAGGTATTGTGTGTTGGTTTGGGACTGAGGAGGTTCACAGAGGCTCAGGGAAATATGTACAGAGGTACTGTTCCCTAGCTGTACAAACTGGAGCTCCTGCTGGCATTCACCCACAGGAGCTGTGGAATGTACTAATCCTTATGGCTGGGTACACTGTGCTAATAGAAAAATCAGCCCTGCAAAGTATTTTCAGAATGTTTCCTTTTCTGTCCAGAGCACCTCTGTTGTGAAAGGTTTTGAGAAAATTAACCACTGCTTGAAGTGGAGGGGGAAAAATCAGGTGTGGTTTTGATCTCATCAGGAACCAGGAGTCAGGAGCTGCTGATTCTGACAGAGGTGCAATCCTGATTTTTCTGTGAAATGGGGGCTTGTGGGGGTCCCAGCTCATGGTAATAGCTGTTCTTGCATGTCAGCACTGCTGGGGCTGCAGAAGTCCCCCTCAAGCTCACAAAGGGCGATGTGCCGCTCTGAAAAACCGAAGTCAGTTGTCTGGGGATCTCCTGGCTCCAGTTAAACCTGAACCCACCTGGGGATGCTGTTTGCCAGCAGCCTGGATCTTGCAACCACCTCTCTCAGCTGACTGGTGAGATCTTCTCCTCCAGCCAGCAGCCCTGGGCTGGGCAGGGCTGGGCAGCCCCTCCTGCACGCTGGGGAATATGGCTCAGTGACAGCCCAGGTTTCGCAGCGACTAGAGGAAGCAAGATTTCCTTTCTCCCCAAAATTCCCAGGACAGCCTAGGAGTTGTGGAGCCTGTTGTGGATTTGTGAGAGGCAGTAGCTCTGGAGTCAGGCCAGTCTGCTGTGCTTTTGAAGAGTTGCAGGGAATAGCGGCTCTTCCCAGGTAGCTGCAGCTACAGCTCTCTCTTCCAAGAACTGGCAGCTCACCAATCTTCCAACGCAGCGAGCGAGGGTGCAGCACACAGGGCGCTGGGTACCACGTCCTCCAGAGAGCATGAGCACCTCAAGAAGTAATGGCGAAAACAGATCTTTCTAATAAGCTGAATGCCATTATCAGCTCTCATTTTCAGGGTCTCTGGTGCTGTGTAAAAGCCTGAATGATATTTAAACATCTTTTAATAATGGTAAAAAAAAATAATTATCCAAGTATTTTAACACGTGGCTCTGTGTGTGTGTGAAGGACTAAAATAAGCCTTGAGCAGTGTGCCATTACAGTGCATGTCTTTCCCAGTATTGAAGAAAGTATGTATGTTGGGGGGGGTTTGGTAGTTGAATGTTTATCCTCATAAGCCAGTGTAGAAACCTTTCTAATTAGGACATGCTGTTCTCCAGTGGAAGTTGTGACCAACAGTTTTCAAATATATTTGTAGCATCTCCATGGTATCTGAAGATTTATTAAAAGGCTTCTCCTTGGTCAGGCAAGGGGTTGAGTGCGATCTTTCCAAAATCCTGTTGAAATGGAAATAAATCCACAAATTCAGAATGACTAGACTTCAAAGCAGTTCTCTTGTATTTCCAGCCCAGAGAGAGTGATTGTAACTTTAAGCAATGTTTGAAAGGACCAAAATGGAGGCACAGAAGTAATTTTGCTTTGCTGATCCAGTGGCTGGAGAGGCTGTTTGAGGGAAGACAAAGCACCACCAATACTGGAACATCATGAAGGCCAGATACAGTATCTCTATTTGAGTGCCATTTACTCACCTGCAGGAATCCCAATTAACTGGAATTACCACCCCAATTAAGCAGCAGTCCTTGCCATTAAGTATCATTAGGCTTAATTTGGTTCCCTGGGAAATGTCCCGATTAAGCGGATTTCATGATTAAGCACCTGTAATAAATGTTTTAACTTACATGTAAAATTCTTTTATATTTCATACAATCTGATCACTAGCACCCAAATAGCAACTGGTATGCCAACTACTACTTTTGTAATTTTGTTTTATTGACTGGTTTGCATATGCTAACTTCTTATCTTGGCTTTGCAAAGTTTTGACAAGGAAATCCTTATATTTTTATGTAATGATTAAGTAATGCAAACATATCCCTGCATATCTGTCTGACAAGCTGCTTAATATTTTGTCCATATTTCTGAAGACAGCAGCAAACCTCATGTGAATATCAGTCATGTTTTGAGGAAACACCTCATACTTTGCCCAGCTGCCATTTTCAACTTGATAGAAAAGTAATATTTCACAGCCAGAAACAAGTATAGAAAACATCTCCAGTACCAAAATGTTCAAATGTCCATGCATCAGGTCTCATTTTTCTAAAACTAGGTGGTAACAGGTAAGCTGTTTTATGGGAAAGATCTCTTGCCTAAATCTATGGCCTAAAGTAGGGCCCATGTCCAGATTCCAGGAGAATGTGGAGAATGTGGAGGTACCCTGGCCAGCTGTAAATCAGGAACCACATCACCCCAGCCACAGCATTCCAATGCTTTGTTGGCGTTAATATACTCTACAGCTC
This sequence comes from Donacobius atricapilla, assembly GCA_013397315.1. Lineage (NCBI taxonomy): Eukaryota > Metazoa > Chordata > Aves > Passeriformes > Mimidae > Donacobius > Donacobius atricapilla. The sequence continues at coordinate 361,770 of WBMY01008058.1, read as the reverse complement.
ATGAAATAAAGCCCCTCTTGAGAGACTAAACAATACAGTGTGAAATGGAATGGAGAACTGTGGGGCTTAGCATTGCAAATGCATAAAAACCTAATATCGACTGGTGGTCTGAGTGTGGGCTGGTGAGATGTGGTTTACAGACAAAGACAACCAAGGTCCCTTGCAGTACTGAAAACTCACATATAATCACGGTCTCAGATTTGCAAGTCTTGTCTCAAATAGCAGCAAGTGCATTTGCCAAAGAAACATGGTATCATTGAAATTTGTTTACTTGTGAATCCCAGAATATTTTCTTGGAAGTGCCTCTGATTCACTGACCCTACTAATCCAAAGCTAGGATTTAAAAGATTCTCACTAGGGATTTTGGCCCTATGGCCAAGCACAAGTTTAATATGAATTCATTGTAAAAGTTATTAAATGGTCACAGAAGCACCTTACTCCTCTAAAGAAAGTGCTGAAGTTTAATTTTTTTGCTGAATTTAAATTTATACATCAGATAAAAGAGAATATGCATAGGCAAAATCTATTAAAAATAACCAAAGAAGAAGCAAGGAAAAGGAAGTTGTTATTTCTCTAAGATATTAAACTGGAAAGGCATAGAATGGATTAGAATAAGGGACTCCTTTAATCAGCCCTCTTGAATAGGAAAGTATGACCAAGGAATCCCTTTGTGCATGTAAAGATCAAGGGAGTTTAATCACAAAATAGTGATGGGAACACACATTATTTTGTTGGATTGGAAGACACTGAAAAAATGGGAGTACAAGTACTTCATGGCATTATGTAGAAAGGGTTTAAACATAGTGAACTTGTGCCATGTACACATTCCTTAAATGGGGAAAAAATGAAAAAGTCTTGTAGGGAAAGGAAACACTTCTACATAGAGTACTAAATACATGCAAATATGCTTTGGGTCCCTCAAAGGCTAAGGAAAACATACCAAGAAGAATAGAAACTGTTCTAAATAGTTTTCAAATCTTAGAGGTGTGTTTCTCTCTCTTTCCCTCTCCTCTTTCTCACCTTCCTTCTGCCCCTCTCACTCTCTCTCTTCTTCTGGCTCTCTAGCTCCTCTCTTTCCCCCACCGTACAGGTACTCAGCAGCAGAAATAACATGAGAAATTTTTTCAATTTCCTTTAGATAAACCCTGCAATTGCACTGGTCAGAGAAAAAAATATTGAGATTATAAATTGCTTAATGTTGGTTTTTCTTTTGATGTGTCTATAACTCCCATAAATGTTAATGCCAGGTCTGGGCTTTGAAAGGAGAATATGTCCCTTGCTGTACTGTAGAGTTAAGACATAAGAAAATTTAGAGAACTGAAAAACCCATCTGCCTTGGCACTCCTGCTATTTATTTGGTTTTGGACTACAAATAAACAAGATAATGCTGCCTCTCTACATAATATTTTCTAGTTTTTCTGCATACTAAAAATATCAGTTTATCAATTTCTCTCAAGTTATCAAATATCATACTAAAACATCAAATTATTTCTGTATTTTTCTCCTTGGTTGCCTTGATTTCTGTATTAAGTTTTTCTTTTCCTTCTGACACTTACATGTAAAATAAAACTTTGCCAACTGAGCCGCTCATATTGTTTGTGTGACAGGATTGAGGGATGGATCACTGACAAAAAGGCCTTCTGACCTTAAATCTTCTAGCGCACTGTGTGATTGGAGCGTGCTAATGTAAGACTTGAAAGGAATTCATTGTAAAGATTGAGAAGAGGTCTAGGTAATATGAATAGGTGCATCAATAGCTACAGTCCAACCTGTAAACCTGGAAATTATCATCTGCCACAGCTCTGGGTTTCAACAAGGAAAATGTGAGTGCTGTTTCATTAAACCAAAACCTTTAATCTGAATAGCATGGGCTTCCTCCTAGAGCCTGAGTCACCTAAAAATGATGAGCCAAATGCCACGTCAGCCAGAGCTCTGGGAACGGGCTGCTGGTTGGAGAGCACACCCACTCCTGTGGATGGCAGCCTCCACAGGGCCTTTTCTGAGGACCAGAAGATAGGAGGAGAGCAGCAGTCTGCTACCTGATGATGTGCCCAAAGAGAAGGCTTTTTTACTCTTCCACAATGTAACTATTAACTGGGGTGGTCTGGTTGTGTTGCCAAAGAGCATATTTTAGCGACTGTGTGCTTTCTTCTGTTTCGCCATCTTTATGGAAAATGGAGCTGTCAGAGGGCAGTGGGCAGCTGCACATGACAAGAGGGACATCATGAGGGGCAGGTTGAGACCAAGAAGGAAATCATGAGGGGCATTTCATACAGTGCTATTGGATGTTCTAGTTCATGCAGTCTTGAGTAAAACAATATGGAGCAGAACTCCTCTGATTTTGTAGTTCAAAATGACAGAGCATTTTTCTACTTGCTTATGTTCCCTGCAAGGGTGCCTTTTCTAAGCTAGAAACAATTATGCGTGTACTTTCTTCCCAAGAGGAGTTTGCTGGTCTTTTCTAAAAAATTTATTTTGTGGTGTTTATCCACAGTAACTTCAAGATACATCAGTGAATTTCAAAGTCTCAGAGACTGTACCTTGGTTTTGACAGCAGATGTGTATTGCTGCTGCCTACTGTCTGAATCCCTTCAAACACAGTGAAATTATCAGCACAATAAAAAGCGATCATTTAAAAATTATTTCCTTAGCTGAGGCCTGTATCTTCCATTGATGTGAGAGATATTTTGTCCATATGGGGAAAAGCAGAGGCAGGACCTCTAACACAAACATTACTCTCTTTAAAAAACAGTGCTACAAACCTCCCTATAACCACTGAAAATAATCTGGAGAATATTTTGCATGGAGTAACAGTATTAATTAGTAAAAATAAAATAATTCAGCCAGTATGGTAAGCAATATTCTATTATTTCCAGTAAAATAACTGATGAGGGATTTCAGATACACTAGAGAGAACTATTAAACAGAAAATTCCACAGATTTCTGCATTCATTTATAAAGTCAGGCTAATTTCTGAGACCTCTGTATGCCCATCCTATGAGAGTTTGTTGTTAATCAATACTAGGTGGAATAAAATTTCACTTGTAAACAGAAGGCTTAATGATCAAAAGTAACATGTTAGGGAAGAAATACTGCTGCTAACTGATATCCATTGTGCTCTTTATTTCCTATTTTATTTTTATTGGCCTGAACAACATGATGGTAAAATGCTGGCATGTGTCTTCCCCCCTTCTGATCATCTGATCTCAAACAATTGTTTGAATACTGAAAAAGAAGTCCTTTTATAATTAATTTTGTTCTTTCACATGATGAGAAGTCCTCCTGAGGAGAGAGCTGGTATCTGTGGAAAGCATCTGACTTCTGAACAGATTGTGGGTTAAAGGAGTCAAAGGAGTCACTTGGACAATACAAATAAGTAGTCATTTATTATATGCAAATATAACAGGTTGACATAAAACCCATGACTTCACTCAACTAGAAAATAATACTATAACTAAGATATGTTTTTGAAGTTGCTGTTTAGCTTCGTACAAGGGGAGAAAATCTTCTGTAGCTCAGATGGGCTTATTTGAAACCAAAGCTTTTGATGTTATAATGTGCAGTCTAAATTCATTAATCCCTCTGTTAAAAAAAAAAAAAAAAAGGCAGCTCTTAAATGAGTAATAAACATAATAATGAAAATAACTGCCAGGAAGAATATGAGTTACATCACACTTAGTGTTCTAGCTAAAGACGAAAATTAACTTTGGAAACAGGTTATGCTAAATGAATTTAATTTGTGTTTTGATACAGAATGTTTAAACATGTTGTTATTTCTGGCACCAGGGCTGATAGCTATTAAATGAGAACATCTAAGAACATCAAAGGAACTGGACCTTTTATACTCTTCAGCACCCCCTTGGAGATGTTTATCTGGGCTGTTATCTGGATCCCATACAAGCATCGAACAATGTGCCAGTTTCACCAAGTTACTCTCTTTTTCCAAAAGTTCTGACGCATGCATTTCCTGCACAAATGTTCCATATTTTAGAGTTCACTACAAGTGCACAAATAGAAGTAGTTTATACTAACAGGCTTGATTGTAGATACTTGAAGTTTTCTTTCTATAAAGTATTTGAAATAGAAAAGAAAACTTCCTTCTGTTCGACTCAAACTAAGTTTCCAGATGTCAGGGTCAAAGGTTGGAGATAAAAGTATCAGGTTTTGGCCTACTCTAACTAGACTCCAGACCTAAACGTGTGAGATCTTCCCTAGAGGGGGTTCCTTTTGTGCTGGTTCATTTTTCTTCTTTAGCTTCTCCCAGTAAGAGGTCCCATTCCATGCTGCTGAATTATGATACTTCATCTCAATCGTTAAGACACTTAAAACTTGTATTTACTGTTTAACACTTGGCTGCAAGTCAAACCTTTTAAATATCTCTTTTTAAAACATTTCCACTTTTGAAGGCTGTTAATTCTTTTCTTCCTGGGGCTTCGGTGACTGTGTGTGGGTCTACTTGGCTGACATTACAAGACTCCTGCTTCAACTATGCCAACAGTGTGCGATAAAACAAGAGGCCTTACAATTTACAGAGAGCCTCAGTAGATGTATAAAGGCTACAGGATATTAGCCCTGCTCCCCCTTTGGCATGTTCACTGGCTTTTTGGTTTATTTCTTTCCACCAGCAGCTGAAACTCTTTAACTACCTGAGAGAAAAATCTAAAATTGGTGCACAAATGAACAGAAGAGTCTGAAAAGTGGTTGAGTCAAATACAAATGTAAATATTAGGGTTTAATAAAATAAAATGAAGGCTGTGAGGGCTAATTGTAGGAGCTACGGTTCAGGTCTAACCCATTTCTGGTCACGGAGTGAGTACTTCAGCTAAACCCTGAAGGTTTGCACGTGTGAAGAAAGCACCCATCTGGTCAGACAGGGACTCTGGAGCCAAGAGACCCTGAAGGCATTCTTCCTGCACTCTGGCTCCGGGGGGGAAAAAGGTACTGCTTGGTTACGGATCCTGACTTCGCTCGTTCTCCTCCTCTGCGTTTCCTTAGGCATCTACATTCCCATGTGGCACACAAATGTGCATGCTCCCCACGCCTTCCCCACAGAGCTGTCCTGTCTCCACTCATGGAAGCATGCCAATTCTTTGGCATTTGGCAAAAAGGCAGAACACAGTCTGAGAGGTGACCAGCATTGTGACATTCAGTGCATGGTTCGGAGAGACCAGTTTCATAAAGGTGGCCTCAGAGACGGGATTTTACTCTGTTAAATCTCTCCACTGAGCAGGAACCAAAAGAAGATATTTCACAGGTACTAGAGGAATAACTAATAAAAATCACTAAGGTTAATTGAACTGGCACTTGCAAACCTAAGGCAAGGAGGTAAAGTTGCATGAAGGAACCTAGAGCCATTATTTATACTGGAAGAAAGGTTCAACTCCAAATGCCAGTTTCTACCTCAGTGCAGGAAAGCACTTCAGGATATCACAAGATGTGGAGACAGAAAACACCTTTAAGGTTGCCAAGTTTAGTCCCTTGTGAATATTGGGTTTTCCCCATGTGTGTGGTGTGATGCTTTGTACTGTCTGGTTTAAACAATTCAGACAATAGGAACTTGACTACATCCCTTGGACGGTAATGTTACGAGCAGTTTGAAAGGCGTTTGCTTTTGCTTTTTCTATGACAGGGCAATTAGGGAAGTCAGATGCCTGCTATGTTTGGAAGTCCCCCGAGGAATGAGGTAGTAGGAGAGTCTGCAAGCTATGGTGGTGTGGAAAAAAGGCCTCTCTTTGTAAGCTGTCAAGGAGTTCTGTGCATGAGGGCAATGGCACAGAAAGTCAAATGAACAGTGAAATCAGTGGAGAAAATGGATGCTGACAGAATAAAACATTGAGGGAGACTTCACAAATGGCAGATCTAGTCTGAGTTCAGGTCAGTAATCACTAACAAGTTGGTGCAGTTGTAGAAATTGGACTTCCTGTAGATAGGGGACTGTCACAGTGGGACTATGATAAAGATGAGCTCAAAGAGACAAGGAAATGCCAGACAGATAGGAATGAGAAAAATTTCCATAGTAAAATCCTAGGGTCAGGATGTGCTGGAGCCTTGCTGGTAGTAAAGCAGCAGTAGTTGTGGGCTGGGGCAGAGAAGAAAGTCTGGGCTGGATGAGATGAAGGAAGAAGGGTAGACAGTCTCACAATGAGGCAGAGCAATATTTGATACACTGTGCATGCATTAAGGTTGGTAAACATTATTATTAGAAGTAATTATTTTAATGTTGCTAAAGCAGGGAAAAGAAGGTTCCCATCTGTTTTGTTCTACTGCAAATGCATGAATTGTTCCTGTGTGTTATATATATATTAGCTCATGGTAGTAATAATTTTCATGAAGGAGCCCACATTGTAGTGATTTTTGCAGCTGCTATCTTATACTTTGCTTCTTTATGCACAGGCATTTTTTGATTCAGATGACTCGTTTGGTTTGGTTTCAAGTGAATCCACACTAAATGGTTATCCTTGTTCACCTGTGGTCTTTTGACAAAATTCTGTTTCTCTTCAGTTAGTCCGTTTATTCCGACTTATTTATCCCCTACCCACTCTGAAATAATAGAACTTCTTATCCGATATTTTTGTTTGTCAACTACTTACAGGCCAACTCTTTTGGGCAAAATTCTCCCTTGATCCTTGCAAACCTGTGAACTCAAATCCAGTGGAAGCTCTCTGAAGTCAGGAATTATATGAGGTCCAACAAAAATCCACATGGTTCCCTCCTTTTTACTGGCCCACTGGTAAAATCAGGCAGGAATTAGAGAAGAAACCAGAAAATTCAGGAGAAACTCAGGAATTAAGGCACAGTCCTTCTTGGCTCTCAGCTGCAGAGTAGCTCAGTGAAATGCTACCACTGGTGCCTTTGTACAAGATTAAACTGCCTTTTAAACAAGTTAAGCCATACTTTATACCTTTCCAGTTAAGAGGTAAAAAATCATATATGTTTCCACTAGTATTTTAAAAATTAACCTGGAGCTTTTGGAAATGTTAGCACTTGATTCTTTCTGAGGCCCATGTGACTTGAAACATTTTAAAATGCAGGCTTGTTTTTTTATTAGATTTCATAAACTCTGTCCCTTTACATATTTTTCTGGTCTAAGTTCTGCTTTCAGTCTGTTACTAAACACACCTGCAAGGAGTTTTATTCTTCTCATGCACCACTGTTTGAACAGTGTTTTTAAAGAAAGCAGCCTCTGACAGCTACCTGACAATGAAGAGTGAATAGATATAAGAAAAGTCATATTTAGAGTAAAAAACCCCTGAATGTATTGGGAATGCTAAAGCAAAGCCACACACAGGTCAGAGAGAAGCTCTGTTATATGAATGGAAGGGTTTTGCAGGGCTCTTTGACAGGACCATGCCTGTGAGTAGCTGGGCCGTGGGCAATGAGAGACAAGGATGAAAATCCATATTATTTTCTGCAGAATCGCTGCTGATGCTGCTCTGGGAGAGAGCAAAGAGAGTGAAGGAGAAAGCAGAGTGATGTGAGATGAGCTTGGAAGGCAAGGAAGCATTTGGGTCGGTGAACAAAGAAGCCTCTTGCTGTTTGCTTCCTGCTCTGCTTGCTCTCTGATTGTCAGGGGCTGGAGGTGATTTACTGAACAGTCTGGACTTTGCATTTGGTGTTTTGCAGTAACATTTAAAAAACCTGGCTTCAAGTGAGGTGTTGTGTTGGGGTTTTTTTCTAGCGAATTTTGCATATTGCAAAAAAATATGTTACTGTTTCCTCTTCTCTCTCTTTCCATTTTTGCCTCCACTGTTTTTAATGGAAGTTGCATCTGTAAGAACTTTATAGGAACTGGGGTAGAGTCACATCCTGACAACAAAGCAAGCAAAATATCTTAGTAATTGATATCAAGAATTTATTTCTTTATTGATATCACTAAATTCCATCTCATACATATATATGATATCCATACACATGATTCATCTCAAATATACATATATCTGTGTGTGTGTGAGTGCATGTGTGCTTGTGTTAATAACAACTTTTATTTTCCCTAAAGCACCATCAAAGGATTCAAGTTGTAAACTTCTCTGGGTAGCAAAATAATTTTGACCCATCTGCCATGGGATAATGACCTTTCCCTTCCTTGCAGTCTTCTGTTCCACATTTTTAATGTATCTTTAAAGTACACTAAATATATTCAAATACAGTAGCTATAAGAGAGCCAATGAACATTTTCAAAGAAAAACTGCTGTTTGATCATCTCAAATGGAATGAAGGAGAAATACACTCAGTAAAGTCTTTCTAAAGATTTGTTTTTGTTATTAAAGCTACATTTTTTTCAGATTGTTTTCAAAGGAAAAGAACAAACCGCTCCAGATTTGGAAATAAATCATGAGGACACCTGAAACAACAACAGAAAAACCCAACATAAAACCTCTCTCAACTTATCTCCTAAAATGTTTTTCACAAACTGGACAAAATCACTTACTTTGGGAGACCATGATCATTCTGATTGTATGTTTTAATAGTGCTGTAATTGACCAGGAGTGCTCATTTGATTACATTTGAAGAGGTTGTAGAGAGTACATCCAGACCTCTGAAACATATTCTTTAAAATAATGTATCATGTCCCTCTGGAGTCTGGCTGTAATTTTGCTGTTTGAGCATTGCAATAACTCCATTGAAGTCAGCAAGCCAATTGAAATTTTACATGTTTATTGACTTTATTGCCTGATTTTTGGTGTCTTAGCAATTTGTTTTAACTGTGGAATGACTATGGAGATGGCCAGAAGGTTGTCACTGGCAGCAAAAACTGCAATTGATGTACAGAACACAAAGGCATTATTTACCCTAGTGTTTTCATTGGACTGATTTTATAAAAACCCCTGAAGGATATGATCTTTTCAACTCCTATGCTGCCACCTTCAGCTCTCCCACACTTATCCTCGCTCTTGGGACAAATAGGAAATACACTGGACAACAACATAAACTTAATGAGGGAAGATGTGGGCCATTAGTGAAGAAGGTAGATCTACTCGTAGCATTTCCAGGATTTAAAATGTGTCAGTGCCACGGGTGTGAAGCAAAATATGGGTTAAGTATTGGAATTAGACTCTACATCTAACAGAAAGGATTGAAAAAGAATTGCTCAGACTTTCTGCATAAGCACAGCCTGGAATTTGGCCTGCATGCTCCATTATTGACACTGGCTTTGGTCGAACTGGAGGAGCTGAGTGAAGACACACAAACTTGATTGATAGGCTTCAAGTGGCTTAAAATCCTCCAGTGGTTGTGTAAAGAAAAGAAATATTTTGTAGCTTCAACTATTCAGCGACTCTTCTCAAATAACTGGTGCTACTCCTTTCTATAAGCTTTTCTTCCTAAACTTCCATAAAACATGGGTAAAATCCAGAGTTCTCACAACTGAACATCAGTCAAGACATCCATGGGTTTAAGATGTCACTTTGGAACCTGACAGATATTAATAATTTCTTCAGCTGCTTTAGTCTCACCATAGCAGGAGTTCCAGGCTCCTTTCTCAGAGTTTAACAATTTGCCAACCTCCTTGTAGAGTGGAGTAAAAAAAAAAATCTTGTGAGTTTTTAAACATCATGTTACAAAATTTTGTGGGTATTTTCACAGAAATCTTGGTCAGTGCATCACAAATGGTTGTGTTTGCATGTGCTTTGAAGGG